>JAWQEG010002797.1:0-270136 GCA_033782935.1 Petrolisthes cinctipes | reverse complement strand
CGAACAACTTTACCTTAGCTTCACCTGATCATTGTGTAATATAGTTGTTAAATTTCCATAATAGCATTCCTCAACCACTCTGCCTGAGAGCTCATGACTCATTGGCACGAGCATAGATGTTTCCCGAAACTTCAACCCTGCAGTCCACATTCCTTCCACAACTACACAGCGCCATCTATGGAATGAACTTTGAGGCAGGGTCATGTTCACTACAGAGGGAGAGTGTTGACGATCCGTATAATTTTCGAGCACACACACACACTGCTGCCACATCTGCGATCTCTCGATACTGGGTGGCCCAGTCGGAACTGTAACAGACTGTACATGCATCTTCTGTACCCGTTTATATCTCAATTTCTGGCCCTAAACACCCAAAAATTCGATATTGTTGGGTCCCAGAAGCGATCTGTACATGCCTACTCAGTGCTAGAATGTTTTCAAAATATAGGCTCAAAACATGCTCAAAATCGATATTTTAGGTGCCCAAAAGTCGATATGTGCATGCATCTTCTGTACCCGTTTATTTCTCAAATTCTGTCCCTAAACACCCGAAAATTCAATATTTTGGGGTCCCAGAAGCAATCTGTACATGCCTACTCAGTGCTAGAATATTTTCAAAATACAGGCCCAAAACATGCTCAAAATCGATGTTTTAGGTGCCAAAAAGTCGATATATGCATGCATCTTCAGTACCCGTTTATATCTCAAATTCAGGCTCAAAACACCCGAAAATTCGATATTTTGGGGTCCCAAAAGCGATCTGTACATGCCAACTCCGTGTTAGAGTATTTTCAAAATACATGCCCAAAACATGCTCAAAATCGATATTTTAGATGCCCAAAGTCAATATGTGCATGTATCTTCTGTACCCGTTTATATCTCAAATTCAGACTCAAAACACCCGAAAATTCAATATTTTGGGGTCCCAGAAGCAGTCTGTACATGCCTACTCAGTGCTAGAATATTTTCAAAATATAAGCTAAAAAACATGCTTAAAATCGATATTTTAGGTGCCAAAAAGTCGATATATCAAATTCAGTCCCAAAAAACCCGAAAATTCGATATTTAGGGGTCCCAGAAGGGATCTGTACATGCCTACTCCGTGTTAGAGTATTTTTAAAATACAGGCCAAAAACATACTGATAATCGATGTTTTAGGTGCCCAAAAGTCGATATGTGCATGCATCTTCTGTACCCGTTTATATCTCAAATTCTGGCCCTAAACACCCGAAAATTCGATATTTAGGGGTCCCAGAAGCGATCTGTACATGCCTACTCCGTGTTAGAGTATTTTCAAAATACAGGCTAAAAACATACTGAAAATCGATCTTTTAGGTGCCCAAAAGTCGATATGTGCATGCATCTTCTGTACCCGTTTATATCTCAAATTCTGGCCCTAAACACCCGAAAATTCGATATTTTTGGGTCCCAGAAGCGATCTGTACATGCCTACTCAGTGCTAGAATGTTTTCAAAATATAGGCTCAAAACATGCTCAAAATCGATATTTTAGGTGCCCAAAAGTCGATATGTGCATGCATCTTCTGTACCCGTTTATATCTCAAATTCTGGCCCTAAAAACCCGAAAATTCAATATTTTGGGGTCCCAGAAGCAATCTGTACATGCCTAGTCAGTGCTAGAATATTTTCAAAATATAGGCTAAAAACATGCTAAAAATCGATATTTTAGTTGCCAAAAAGTCGATATCTCAAATTAAGGCCCAAAACACCCGAGAATTCGATATTTAGGGGTCCCAGAAGCGATCTGTACATGCCTACTCCGTGTTAGAGTATTTCCAAAATACAGGCCCAAAATATGCTAAAAATCGATATTTTAGGTGCCAAAAAGTCGATATCTCAAATTCAGTAACAAAACACCCGAAAATACGATATTTAGGGGTCCCAGAAGGGATCTGTACATGCCTACTCCGTGTTAGAGTATTTTCAAAATACAGGCCAAAAACATACTAAAAATCGATGTTTTAGGTGCCCAAAAGTCGATATGCGCATGCATCTTCAGTACCCGTTTATATCTCAAATTCAGGCTCAAAACACCCGAAAATTCGATATTTTGGGGTCCCAGAAGCGATCGGTAAATGCCTACTCCGTGTTAGAGTATTTTCAAAATACAGGCTCAAAACATGCTCAAAATCGATATTTTAGGTGCCCAAAAGTCGATATGTGCATGCATCTTCTGTACTCGTTTATATCTCAAATTCTAGCTCAAAACACCCAAAAATTCGATATTTTGGGGTCCCAGAAGCGATCTGTACATGCCTACTCAGTGCTAGAATATTTTCAAAATATAGGCTAAAAACATGCTAAAAATCGATATTTTAGGTGCGTAAAGGCGATATCTCAAATTAAGGCCTAAAACACTCGAAAATTCGATATTTTGGGGTCCCAGAAGCGATCTGTACATGCCTACTCCGTGTTAGAGTATTTTCAAATTAAAGGCCCAAAACATGCTCAAAATCGATGTTTTAGGTGCCCAAAAGTCGATATGTGCATGCATCTTCAGTACCCGTTTATATCTCAAATTCAGGCTCAAAACACCCGAAAATTCGTTATTTTGGGGTCCCAGAAGCGATCTGTACATGCCTACTCCGTGTTAGAGTATCTTCAAAATACAGACCCAAAACATGCTGAAAATCGATATTTTAGATGCCCAAAGTCAATATGTGCATGCATCTTCTGTACCCGTTTATATTCCAAATTCAGGCCCAAAACACCCGAAAATTCAATTTTTTTTACCAGAAGCGATCTGTAAATGCCTACTTCTTGCTAGAATGTTTTCAAGATACAGACCCAAAACATGCTCAAAATCGATATTGTAGGTGATAAAAGTCGATATGTGCACGTATCTTCAGTACACGCATATATCTCAAATTCAGGATCAAAACACCCGAAAATACGATATTTTTGGGTCCCAGTAGCGATCTGTACATGCCTACTCAATGCTTGAATGTTTTCAAAATTTAGGTTCAAAAACATGCTAAAAATCTATAGGTGCCCAAAGTCAATATGTGCATGCATCTTCTGTACCCGTTTATATCCCAAATTCAGGCCCAAAACACCAGAAAATTCGATTTTTTTTCCCAGAAGCGATCTGTAAATGCCTAATTCTTGCTAGAATGTTTTCAAGATACAGACCCAACATGCTCAAAATCGATATTTTAGGTGATAAAAGTCGATATGTGCACGCATCTTCAGTACACGTTTATATCTCAAATTCAGGCTCAAAACACCCGAAAATTCAATATTTTTGGGTCCCAGTAGCGATCTGTACATGCCTACTCAGTGTTAGAATATTTTCAAAATACAGGCCCAAAACATGCTCAAAATCGATATTTTAGGTGCCCAAAGTCAATATGTGCATGCATCTTCTGTACCCGTTTGTATTCCAAATTCAGGGGCTCAAATAAACCAAAAATACGATATTTTTGGGTCCCAGAAGCGATCTGTACATGCCTACTCAGTGTTAGAATATTTTCAAAATACAGGCCCAAAACATGCTCAAAATCGATATCTTAGGTGCCCAAAGTCAATATGTGCATGCATCTTCTGTACCCGTTTATATCCCAAATTCAGGTTCAAAACACCCGAAAGTTCGATATTTTTGGGTCCCAGAAGCATTCTGTACATGCCGACTCCTTGCTAGAATGTTTTCAAGATACCGACCTAAAACATGCTCAAAATCGATATTTTAGGTTTAAAAAGTCGATATGTGCATGCATCTTCTGTACCCGTTTATATCTCAAATTCAGGCTCAAAACACCCGAAAATTTGATATTTTTGGGTCCCAGATGCGATCGTACATGCATAGTTAGTGCTAGAATATTTTCAAAATACAGGCCCAGAACAAGCTGATAAATCGAAATTTTAGGTGCCCAAGTCAAAATGTGCATGTCTCTTCTGTACCCGTTTACATCCCAAATTCAAACTCAAATAACCTGAAAAATCGATATTTTTGGGTCCCAGAAGCAATCCATACATGCCTACTCAGTGTTAGAATATTTTCAAAATACAGGCCTATGCTGAAAATCGATATTTTATGTGCCCAAAGTCTATTTGTGCATACATCTTCTGTAACCGTTTATATCCCAAATTCAGGCTCAAAACACAAGAAAATAAGATATTTTTAGGTGCCAAAAGCGATCTGTACATGCCTACTCCTTGCTAGAATATTTTCAAGATACAGACCAAAAACATGCTCAAAATCGATATTTTAGGTGTCCAAAGTCAATATGTGCATGCATCTTCTGTACCTGTTTATATCCCAAATTCAGGCTCAAAACAAACCAAAGTTCGACATTTTTGAGTCCCAGAAGCATTCTGTACATGCCTACTCCTGGCTAGAATGTTTTCAAGATACCGACCCAAAACATGCTTAAAATCGATATTTTAGGTGCTAAAAGTCGATATGTGCACGCATCTTCAGTACACGTTTATATCTCAAATTCAAGCTCAAAAGACCCGAAAATTCAATATTTTTGGGTCCCAGAAGTGATTTGTACATGCCTACTCATTGCTAGAATGTTTTTAAGATACAGACCCAAAACATGCACAAAATCGATATTTTAGGTCCAAAAAGTCGATATGTGCATGCATCTTCAGTACCCGTTTATATCACAAATTCAAGCTCAAAACACCCGAAAAATCGATATTTTTGGGTCCCAGAAGCGATCTGAACATGCCTACTCAGTGCTGGAATATTTTAAAAACATAGGCCCAAAACATGCTGAAAATCGATATTTTGGGAGCCCAAAGTCAATATGTGTACGTATCTTCTGTACCCGTTTATTTTTCCAAAATCAGGCTCAAAACACCCTAAAATTCGATATTTCTGGGTCCCAGAAGCGATCTGTACATGCCTACTCCTTGCTAGAATGTTTTAAAGATTCAGACCCAAAACATGCGCAAAATCGATATTTAAGGTGCAAAAAGTCGATATGTATATACATCTTCAGTACCCGTTTATATCCCAAATTCAGGCTCAAAACACAAGAAAAATCGATATTTTTGGGTCCCAGAAGCGATCTGTACATCCCTACTCATTGCTAGAATGTTTTTAAGATACAGACCCAAAACATGCACAAAATCAATATTTTAGGTCCAAAAAGTCGATATGTGCATGCATCTTCAGTACCCGTTTATATCACAATTTCAAGCTCAAAACACCCGAAAATTCGGTATTTTTGGGTCCCAGAAGCAATCTGAACATGCCTACTCAGTGCTGGAATATTTTCAAAATATAGGCCCAAAACATGCTGAAAATCGATATTTTGGGTGCCCAAAGTCGATATGTGTATGCATCTTCTGTACCCGTTTATATTCCA
Organism: Petrolisthes cinctipes; assembly: GCA_033782935.1. NCBI lineage: Eukaryota > Metazoa > Arthropoda > Malacostraca > Decapoda > Porcellanidae > Petrolisthes > Petrolisthes cinctipes. The sequence goes on along the minus strand of JAWQEG010002797.1, from coordinate 264,798 downwards.
AAATCAGGCTCAAAACACCCGAAAATTCGATATTTTTGGGTCCCAGAAGCGATCTGTACATGCCTACTCCGTGTTAGAGTATTTTCAAAATACAGGCCCAAAACATGCTGACAATCAATATTTTAAGTGCCCAAAATCGATATGTTCATGCATCTTCTGTATCCATTTATATCCCAAATTCAGGCTTAAAACACCTGAAAATTCGATATTTTTGGGTCCCAGAAGCGATCTGCACATGCCTATTCAATGTTAGAAAATTTTCAAATTAAATGCACAAAAACAAGTTGAAAATCGATATTTTAGGTGACTAAGTCAATATGTGCATGCATCTTCTGTACCCGTTTACATACCAAATTCAGGCTCAAAACACCCGAAAATTCGATATTTTTTGGTCCCAGAAGTGATCTGTACATGTCTACTCAGTGTTAGAATATTTTCAAAATACAGGCCCAAAACATGATGAAAATCGATATTTTATGTGCCCAAAATCGATATGTGCATTTATCTTCTGTACCCGTTTACATCCCAAATTCAAGCTGAAAACACCCGAAAATTCGATATTTTTGAGTTTAAGAAGCGATCTGTATATGCCTAATTAGTGTTAGAATATTTTCAAAATACTATCCCAAAACATGCTGAAAATCGATATTTTAAGTGCCCAAAGTCAATATGTGCATGCATTTTCAGTACCCGTTTATATCTAAAATTCAGGCTCAAAACACCAGAAAATTCAATATTTTTGGGTTCTAAAAGCGATCTGTACATGCCTACTCAGTGCTAGAATTTTTTCATAATATAGGCTCAAAACATGATAAAAATCGATATTTTTCGGTGTCCAAAGTCAATATGTGCATGCATCTTCTGTACCCGTTTATATCCCAAATTCAGGCTGAAAACAAACGAAAGTTCGATATTTTTGGGTCCCAGAAGCATTCTGTACATGCCTACTCAGTGCTAGAATTTTTTCAAAATATAGGCTTAAAACATGATAAAAATCGATATTTTTCGGTGTCCAAAGTCAATATGTGTTTGCATCTTCTGTACCCGTTTATATCCCAAATTCAAGATCAAAACACCCGAAAATTCGATATTTTTGGGTCCCAGAAGCGATCTGTACATCCCTACTCATTGCTTGAACGTTTTTAAGATAATAACCCAAAACATGCACAAAATCGATATTTTAGGTCCAAAAAGTCGATATGTGCATGCATCTTCAGTACCCGTTTATATTACAAATTAAAGCTCAAAACACCCGAAAATTCGGTATTTTTGTGTCCCAAAAGCGATCTGAACATTCCTACTAAGTGGTAGAATTTTTTCAAAATGTAGGCTCAAAACATGCTAAAAATTGATATTTTAGGTGCCCAAAGTCAATATGTACATGAATCTTCTGTACTCGTTTACATCCCAAATTCAGGCTCAAAACACCCAAAAATTCAATGTTTTTGGGTCCAAAAAGCGATCTGTACATGCCTACTCAATGTTAGAATATTTTCAAAATACTATCCCAAAACATGCTGAAAATCGATATTTTAGGTGCCCAAAGTCAATCTGTGCATGCATCTTCTGTACCCGTTTATATCTCAAAATCAGGCTCAGAACACCCTAAAATTCAATATTTTTGGGTCACAGAAGCGATCTGTACATGCCTACTCCTTGCTAGAATGTTTTAAAGATACAGACCGAAAACATGCGTAAAATCGATATTTAAGGTGCAAAAAGTCGATATGTGCATGCATCTTCACTACCCGTTTATATCCCAAATTCAGGCTCAAAACACCCGAAAATTCGATATTTTAGGGTCCCAGAAGCGATCTGTACATGCCTACTAAGTGCTAGAATTTTTTCAAAATATAGGCTCAAAACATGATAAAAATCGATATATTTCGGTGTCCATAGTCAATATGTGCATGTATCTTCTGAATCCGTTTATATCCCAAATTCAGGCTCAAAACACCCAAAAGTTCGATATTTTTGGGTCCCAGAAGCATTCTGTACATGCCTACTCCTTGATAGAATGTTTTCAAGATACCGACTTAAAACATGCTCAAAATCGATAATTTAGGTTTAAAAAGTCGATATGTGAATTCATCTTCTGTACCCGTTTATATCTTAAATTCAAGCTCAAAACACCCGAAAATTCGGTATTTTTGGGTCCCAGAAGCGATCTGAACATGCCTACTTAGTGCTGGAATATTTTCAAAATATAGGCCCAAAACATGCTGAAAATCGATATTTTGGGAGCCCAAAGTCAATATAAGTATGTATCTTCTGTACCCGTTTATATTCCAAAATCAGGCTCAAAACTCCCGAAAATTCGATATTTTTGGATCCCAGAAGCGATCTGTACATGCCTACTCCTTGCTAGAATGTTTTAAAGATACAGACCCAAAACATGCGTAAAATCGATATTTAAGGTGCAAAAAGTCGATATGTGCATGCATCTTCAGTACCCGTTTATATCCAAATTCATGCTCAAAACACCCAAAAATTCGATATTTTTGGGTCCCAAAAGCGATCTGTACATGCCTACTCAGTGCTAGAATTTTTTCATAATATAGGCTCAAAACATGATGAAAATCGATATTTTTCGGTGTCCAAAGTCAATATGTGCATGCATCTTCTGTACCCGTTTATATCCCAAATTCTGGCTCAAAACACACGAAAATTCGATATTTTTTGGTCCCAGAAGCGATCTATACATCCCTACTCATTGCTGAATGTTTTTAAGATTCAGACCCAAAAACATGCACAAAATCGATATTTTGGTCCAAAAAGTCGATATGTGCATACATCTTCAGTACCCGTTTATATCACAAATTCAAGCTCAAAACACCCGAAAATTCGGTATTTTTGGGTCCCAGAAGCGATCTGAACATGCCTACTCAGTGCTGGAATATTTTCAAAATATGCTCAAAATCGATATTTTAGGTGTCCAAAGTGCATGCATCTTCTGTACCTGTTTACATCCCAAATTTAGGTTCAAAACACACGAAAATTCGATATTTTTGGATCCCAGAAGCATTCTGTACATGCCTACTCCTGGCTAGAATGTTTTCAAGATACCGACCCAAAACATGCTTAAAATCGATATTTTAGGTGCTAAAAGTCGATATGTGCACGCATCTTCAGTACACGTTTATATCTCAAATTCAAGCTCAAAAGACCCGAAAATTCAATATTTTTGGGTCCCAGAAGTGATTTGTACATGCCTACTCATTGCTAGAATGTTTTTAAGATACAGACCCAAAACATGCACAAAATCGATATTTTAGGTCCAAAAAGTCGATATGTGCATGCATCTTCAGTACCCGTTTATATCACAAATTCAAGCTCAAAACACCCGAAAAATCGATATTTTTGGGTCCCAGAAGCGATCTGAACATGCCTACTCAGTGCTGGAATATTTTAAAAACATAGGCCCAAAACATGCTGAAAATCGATATTTTGGGAGCCCAAAGTCAATATGTGTACGTATCTTCAGTACCCGTTTATATTCCAAAATCAGGCTCAAAACACCCTAAAATTCGATATTTCTGGGTCCCAGAAGCGATCTGTACATGTCTACTCCTTGCTAGAATGTTTTAATGATTCAGACCCAAAACATGCGCAAAATCGATATTTAAGGTGCAAAAAGTCGATATGTATATGGATCTTCAGTACCCGTTTATATCCCAAATTCAGGCTCAAAAAACAAGAAAAATCGATATTTTTGGGTCCCAGAAGCGATCTGAACATGCCTACTCAGTGCTGGAATATTTTCAAAATATAGGCCCAAAACATGCTGAAAATCGATATTTTGGGTGCCCAAAGTCGATATGTGTATGCATCTTCTGTACCCGTTTATATTCCAAAATCAGGCTCAAAACACCCGAAAATTCGATATTTTTGGGTCCCAGAAGCGATCTGTACATGCCTACTCCGTGTTAGAGTATTTTCAATATACACGCCCAAAACATGCTGACAATCAATATTTTAAGTGCCCAAAATCGATATGTTCATGCATCTTCTGTATCCATTTATATCCCAAATTCAGGCTTAAAACACCTGAAAATTCGATATTTTTGGGTCCCAGAAGCGATCTGCACATGCCTATTCAATGTTAGAAAATTTTCAAATTAAATGCACAAAAACAAGTTGAAAATCGATATTTTAGGTGCCTAAGTCAATATGTGCATGCATCTTCTGTACCCGTTTATATCCCAAATTCAGGCTGAAAACAAACGAAAGTTCGATATTTTTGGGTCCCAGAAGCATTCTGTACATGCCTACTCAGTGCTAGAATTTTTTCAAAATATAGGCTTAAAACATGATAAAAATCGATATTTTTCGGTGTCCAAAGTCAATATGTGTTTGCATCTTCTGTACCCGTTTATATCCCAAATTCAGGATCAAAACACCCGAAAATTCGATATTTTTGGGTCCCAGAAGCGATCTGTACATCCCTACTCATTGCTTGAACGTTTTTAAGATAATAACCCAAAACATGCACAAAATCGATATTTTAGGTCCAAAAAGTCGATATGTGCATGCATCTTCAGTACCCGTTTATATTACAAATTAAAGCTCAAAACACCAGAAAATTCGGTATTTTTGTGTCCCAGAAGCGATCTGAACATTCCTACTAAGTGCTAGAATTTTATCAAAATGTAGGCTCAAAACATGCTAAAAATTGATATTTTAGGTGCCCAAAGTCAATATGTACATGAATCTTCTGTACTCGTTTACATCACAAATTCAGGCCCAAAACACCCGAAAATTCGATATTTTGGGGTCCCAGAAGCGATCTGTACATGCCTACTCCGTGTTAGAGTATCTTCAAAATACAGACCCAAAACATGCTGAAAATCGATATTTTAGATGCCCAAAGTCAATATGTGCATGCATCTTCTGTACCCGTTTATATTCCAAATTCAGGCCCAAAACACCAGAAAATTCGATTTTTTTCCCCAGAAGCGATCTGTACATGCCTACTCCGTGTTAGAATATTTTCAAAATACAGGCCCAAAACATGCTCAAAATCGATATTTTAGGTGCCCAAAGTCAATATGTGCATGCATCTTCTGTACCCGTTTGTATTCCAAATTCAGGGGCTCAAATAAACCGAAAATACGATATTTTTGTGTCCCAGAAGCGATCTGAACATTCCTACTAAGTGCTAGAATTTTATCAAAATGTAGGCTCAAAACATGCTAAAAATTGATATCTTAGGTGCCCAAAGTCAAAATGTGCATGTCTCTTCTGTACCCGTTTACATCCCAAATTCAAGCTCAAATAACCTGAAAAATCGATATTTTTGGGTCCCAGAAGCAATCCATACATGCCTACTCAGTGTTAGAATATTTTCAAAATACAGGCCCATGCTGAAAATCGATATTTTATGTGCCCAAAGTCTATTTGTGCATACATCTTCTGTAACCGTTTATATCCCAAATTCAGGCTCAAAACACAAGAAAATAAGATATTTTTAGGTGCCAAAAGCGATCTGTACATGCCTACTCCTTGCTAGAATATTTTCAAGATACAGACCAAAAACATGCTCAAAATCAATATTTTAGGTGTCCAAAGTCAATATGTGCATGCATCTTCTGTACCTGTTTATATCCCAAATTCAGGCTCAAAACAAACCAAAGTTCGACATTTTTGAGTCCCAGAAGCATTCTGTACATGCCTACTCCTGGCTAGAATGTTTTCAAGATACCGACCCAAAACATGCTTAAAATCGATATTTTAGGTGCTAAAAGTCGATATGTGCACGCATCTTCAGTACACGTTTATATCTCAAATTCAAGCTCAAAAGACCCTAAAATTCGATATTTCTGGGTCCCAGAAGTGATCTGTACATGCCTACTCCTTGCTAGAATGTTTTAAAGATTCAGACCCAAAACATGCGCAAAATCGATATTTAAGGTGCAAAAAGTCGATATGTATATGCATCTTCAGTACCCGTTTATATCCCAAATTCAGGCTCAAAACACAAGAAAAATCGATATTTTTGGGTCCCAGAAGCGATCTGTACATCCCTACTCATTGCTAGAATGTTTTTAAGATACAGACCCAAAACATGCACAAAATCAATATTTTAGGTCCAAAAAGTCGATATGTGCATGCATCTTCAGTACCCGTTTATATCACAATTTCAAGCTCAAAACACCCGAAAATTCGGTATTTTTGGGTCCCAGAAGCAATCTGAACATGCCTACTCAGTGCTGGAATATTTTCAAAATATAGGCCCAAAACATGCTGAAAATCGATATTTTGGGTGCCCAAAGTCGATATGTGTATGCATCTTCTGTACCCGTTTATATTCCAAAATCAGGCTCAAAACACCCGAAAATTCGATATTTTTGGGTCCCAGAAGCGATCTGTACATGCCTATTCAATGTTAGAAAATTTTCAAATTAAATGCACAAAAACAAGTTGAAAATCGATATTTTAGGTGCCTAAGTCAATATGTGCATGCATCTTCTGTACCCGTTTACATACCAAATTCAGGCTCAAAACACCCGAAAATTCGATATTTTTTGGTCCAAGAAGTGATCTGTACATGTCTACTCAGTGTTAGAATATTTTCAAAATACAGGCCCAAAACATGATGAAAATCGATATTTTATGTGCCCAAAATCGATATGTGCATTTATCTTCTGTACCCGTTTACATCCCAAATTCAAGCTGAAAACACCCGAAAATTCGATATTTTTGGGTTTAAGAAGCGATCTGTATATGCCTACTCAGTGCTAGAATTCTTTCAAAATATAGGCTTAAAACATGATAAAAATCGATATTTTTCGGTGTCCAAAGTCAATATGTGTTTGCATCTTCTGTACCCGTTTATATCCCAAATTCAGGATCAAAACACCCGAAAATTCGATATTTTTGGGTCCCAGAAGCGATCTGTACATCCCTACTCATTGCTTGAACGTTTTTAAGATAATAACCCAAAACATGCTGAAAATCAATATTTTAGGTCCAAAAAGTCGATATGTGCATGCATCTTCAGTACCCGTTTATATCACAAATTCAAGCTCAAAACACCCGAAAATTCGGTATTTTTGGGTCCCAGAAGCGATCTGAACATGCCTACTCAGTGCTGGAATATTTTCAAAATATGCTCAAAATCGATATTTTAGGTGTCCAAAGTCAATATGTGCATGCATCTTCTGTATCTGTTTACATCCCAAATTTAGGTTCAAAACACACGAAAATTCGATATTTTTGGATCCCAGAAGCGACCTGTACATGCCTACTCAGTATTAGAATATTTTCAAAATACAGGCCCAAAACATGCTCAAAATCGATATTTTAGGTGCCCAAAGTCAATATGTGCATGCATCTTCTGTACCCGTTTATATCCCAAATTCAGGCTCAAAATACCCGAAAATTCGATATTATTGGGTCCCTGAAGCATTCTGTACATGACTACTCCTTGCTAGAATGTTTTCAAGATACCGACCTAAAACATGCTCAAAATTGATATTTTAGGTTTAAAAAGTCGATATGTGCATGCATCTTCTGTACCCGTTTAAATCTCAAATTCAGGCTCAAAACACCCGAAAATTTGATATTTTCGGGTCCCAGATGCGATCTGTACATGCATAGTTAGTGCTAGAATATTTTCAAAATACAGGCCCAGAACAAGCTGATAAATCGATATTTTAGGTGCCCAAGTCAATATGTGCATGCATCTTCTGTACCTGTTTACATCCCCAATTCTGGCTCAAATAACCTGAAAATTTGATATTTTTGGGTCCCAGAAGCAATCCGTACATGCCTACTCAGTTTTAGAATATTTTGAAAATACAGGCCCATGCTGAAAATCGATATTTGATGTGCCCAAAGTCTATATGTGCATACATCTTCTGTAACCGTTTATATCCCAAATTCAGGCTCAAAACACCCGAAAATTCAATATTTTTGGGTCCATAAAGCGATCTGTACATGCCTACTCAATGTTAGAATATTTTCAAAATACTATCCCAAAACATGTTGAAAATCGATATTTTAGGTGCCCAAAGTCAATATGTGCATGCATCTTCTGTACCCGTTTATATCTCAAATTCAGGCTCAGAACACCTGAAAATTCAATATTTTTGGGTCCCAAAAGCGATCTGTACATGTCTACTCCTTGCTAGAATGTTTTAAAGATACAGACCCAAAACATGCGTAAAATCGATATTTAAGGTGCAAAAAGTCGATATGTGCATGCATCTTCACTACCCGTTTATATCCCAAATTCAGGCTCAAAACACCCGAAAATTCGATATTTTTGGGTCCCAGAAGCGATCTGTACATGTCTACTCAGTGTTAGAACTTTTTCAAAATGTAGGCCCAAAACATGCTGAAAATCGATATTTTGGGTGCCCAAAGTCGATATGTGTATGCATCTTCTGTACCCGTTTATATTCCAAAATCAGGCTCAAAACACCCGAAAATTCGATATTTTTGGGTCCCAGAAGCGATCTGTACATGCCTACTCCGTGTTAGAGTACTTTCAAAATACAGGCCCAAAACATGCTGAAAATCGATATTTTAAGTGCCCAAAATCGATATGTTCATGCATCTTCTGTACCCATTTATATCCCAAATTCAGACTCAAAACACCTGAAAATTCGATATTTTTGGGTCCCAGAAGCGATCTGCACATGCCTATTCAATATTAGAAAATTTTCAAATTAAATGCACAAAAACAAGTTGAAAATCGATATTTTAGGTGCCCAAGTCAATATGTGCATGCATCTTCTGTACCCGTTTACATAACAAATTAAGGGTCAAAACACCCGAAAATTCGATATTTTTGGGTCCCAGAAGCGATCTGTACATGACTACTCAGTGTTAGAATATTTTCAAAATACTGGCCCAAAACATGCTGAAAATCGATATTTTATGTGCCCAAAATCGAAATGTGCATCTATCTTCTGTACCCGTTTACATCCCAAATTCAAGCTCAAAACACCAGAAAATTCAATATTTTTGGGTCCTAGAAGCGATTTATACATGTCTACTCCTTGCTAGAATGTTTTAAAGATACAGACCCAAAACATGCGTAAAATCGATATTTAAGGTGCAAAAAGTCGATATGTGCATGCATCTTCAGTACCCGTTTATATCCCAAATTCAGGCTCAAAACACCCGAAGATTCGATATTTTTGGGTCACAGAAGCGACCTGTACATGCCTACTAAGACATAGAATATTTTCGAAATACACGCCCAAAACATGCTGAAAATCGATATTTTAGGTGTCCAAAGTCAATATGTGCATGCATCTTCTGTACCCGTCTATATCCCAAATTCAGGCTCAAAACACCCAAAAATTCGATATTTTTGGGTCCCAGAAGCGATTTGCACATGCCCACACCTTGCTAGAATGTTTTCAAGATATAGACCCAAAACATGCTCAAAATCGATATTTTAGGTGCCCAAAGTCGATATGTGCATGCATCTTCTGTACCCGTTTATATCTCAAATACAGGCTCAAAACACCCGAAAATTCGGTATTTTTGGGTCCCAGAAGCGTGTACACGCATACTCCGTGTTATTGTATTTTCAAAATAAAGGACCAAAACATGCTGAAAATCGATATTTTGGGTGCCCAAAGTCGATATGTGAATGCATCTTCTGTACCCGTTTTTATTCCAAAATCAGTCTCAAAACTCCCGAAAATCCGATATTTTTGGGTCCCAGAAGCAATCTGCACATGCCTACTCAATGTTAAAAAATTTTCAAATTACATGCACAAAAACAAGTTGAAAATCGATATTTTAGGTGCCCAAAATCGATATGTTCATGCATCTTCTGTACCCGTTTATACTTCAAATTCAGGCTCAAAATACCCGAAAATACGATATTTTTGGGTATTAGAAGCGATATGTACATGGCTATTCAGTAATAGAATTTTTTCACAATACAGGCCCAAAACATGCTGAAAATCGATATTTTACGTGCCCAAAGTCGATATGTGTATGCATCTTCTGTACCCGTTTATATCTCAAATTCAGGCTAAAACACTCGAATACTCGATATTTTTGGTTCCGAGAAGCAATCTTTGCATGCCTACGCAGTGCTAGAATATTTTAAAAATATAGGCCCAAAAGAAGCTAAAAATCGATATTTAAGGTGCAAAAAGTCGATATGTGCATGCGTCTTCAGTACCCGTTTATATCCCAAATTCAGGCTCAAAACACCCGAAAATTCGATATTTTTGGGTCCCAGAAGCGATCTGAACATGCCTACTCAGTGCTGGAATATTTTCAAAATATAGGCCCAAAACATGCTGAAAATCGATATTTTGGGTGCCCAAAGTCGATATGTGTATGCTTCTTCTGTACCCGTTTACATCCCAAATTCAGGCTGAAAACACCCGAAAATTTGATATTTTTGGATTCAAGAAGCGACCTGTATATGCCTACTCAGTGTCAGAATATTTTAAAATACTATCCCAAAACATGCTAAAAATCGATATTTTCGGTGTCCAAAGTCAATATGTGCATGTATCTTCTGTACCCGTTTATATCCCAAATTCACGCTCAAAACACCCGAAAATTCGATATTTTTGGGTCCCAGAAGCGATCTGTACATCCCTACTCATTGCTAGAATGTTTTTAAAATACAGACCCAAAACATGCACAAAATTGATATTTTAGGTACAAAAAGTCTATATGTGCATGCATCTTCAGTACCCGTTTATATCACAAATTCAAGCTCAAAACACCCGAAAATTCGGTTTTTTTGGGTCCCAGAAGCGATCTGAACATGCCTACTCAGTGCTGGAATATTTTCAAAATATAGGCCCAAAACATGCTAAAAATCTATATTTTAGGTGCTCAAAGTCGATATGTGTATGCATCTTCTGTACCCGTTTATATTCTAAAAACAGGCTCAAAACACCCAAAAATTCGATATTTATGGGTCCCAGAAGCGATTTGTGCATTCCTACTCCGTGTTAGAGTATTTTCAAAATACAGGCCCAATACATGCTGAAAATCGATATTTTAGATGGCCAAAGTCAATATGTGCATGCATCTTCTATTCCTGTTTATATCCCAAATTAGAGCACAAAACACCCGAAAATTCGATATTTTTGGGTCCCAGAAGCGATCTGTACATGCCTACTCCTTGCTAGAATGTTTTCAAGATACAGACGCAAAACATGCTCAAAATCGATATTTTAGGGGCTAAAAGTCGATATGTGCATGTATTTTCAGTACCTGTTTATATCTCAAATTCAGGCTCAAAACACCCGAATATTTGATTTTATTGGGGCTCAGAAGCGATCTGTACATGCCTACTTAGTGACAGAATACTTTCAAAATACAGGCCCAAAACATGCCAAAAATTGATATTATAGGTGTCCAAAGTCGATCTTCAGTACCCGTTTATATCTCAAATTCAGGCTCAAAACACCCAAAGATTCGATATTTTTGGGTCACAGAAGCGATCTGTACATGCCTACTCAGTAATAGAATATTTTCAAAGTACAGGCTCCAAACATGCTAAAAATCTATATTTTAGGTGCCCAAAGTTGATATTTGTATGCATCTTCTTTACCCATTTATATCTCAAATTCATGCTAAAACACCCGAAAATTTGATATGTTTGGTTCTGAGAAGCGATTTGTACATGGCTACTCAATGACAGAATATTTTCAAAATACAGGCAAAAAACCTTCTGTAAATCGATATTTTTGGTACCCAAAGTCAATATGTGCATGCGTCTTCTTTGCCCGTTAATATCCAAAATTCAGGCTCAAAACATTCGAATATTCGATTTTATTGGGGCTCAGAAGCGATCTGTACATGCCTACTCAGTGACAGAATACTTTTAAATTACAGGCTTAAAACATGCCGAAAATCGATAATTTAGGTGTCCAAAGTCGATATGTGAATGCATCTTCAGTACCCGTTTATATCTCAAATTCAGGCTCAAAACACCCGAAGATTCGATATTTTTGGGTTACAGAAACGATCTGTACATGCCTACTTAGTAATAGAATTTTTTCAAAATACACGCCCAAAACATGCTGAAAATCGATATTTTAGGTGCCCAAAGTCAATATGTGCATGCCTCCTCTGTACCCGTTTATATCACAAATTCAGGCTCAAAACACATGAAAATTCGATATTTTTGGGTCTTAGAAGCGATCTGTACATGGATATTCAGTAATATAATATTTTCAAAATACAGGCCCAAAACATGCTGAAAATCGATATTTTAGGTGCCCCAAATCAATATGTGCATGCATCTTCTATTCCTGTTTATATCCCAAATTAGAACACAAAACACCCGAAAATTCGATATTTTTGGGTGCCAGAAGCGATCTGTACATGCCTACTACTTGCTAGAATGTTTTCAAGATACAGACCCAAAACATGCTCAAAATCGATATTTTATAGGCTAAAAGTCGATATGTGCATGCATTTTCAGTACCCGTTTATATCTCAAATTCAGGCTCAAAACACCAGAAAATTCGATATTTTTGGGTCCCAGAATCGATATGTACATGCCTACTCAGTGCTAGAATGTTTTCAAAATATGGGCTGAAAACATGCCAAAAATCGATATTTTAGGTGTCCAAAGTCAATATGTGCATGCATCTTCTGTACCCGTTTGCATCCCAAATTCAGGCTCAAAACACCCGAAAATTCGATATTATTGGGTCCCAGAAGCGATATGTAGATGCCTACTCAATGTTAGAACATTTTAAAAATACAGGCCCAAAACATGCCGAAAATCGATATTCTAGGTGCCCAAAGTCAAAATGTGTATGCATCTTCTGTATCTGTTTATATCCCAAATTGAGGCTCAAAAGACCGGAATATTTAATTTTATTGGGGCTCAGAAACGATCTGTACATGCCTACTTAGTGACAGAATACTTTCAAAATACAGGCCCAAAACATGCCAAAAATTGATATTATAGGTGTCCAAAGTCGATCTTCAGTACCCGTTTATATCTCAAATTCAGGCTCAAAACACCCAAAGATTCGATATTTTTGGGTCACAGAAGCGATCTGTACATGCCTACTCAGTAATATAATATTTTCAAAATACAGGCCCAAAACATGCTGAAAATTGATATTTTAGGTGCCCAAAGTTAATATTTGTATGCATCTTCTGTACCCGTTTATATCTCAAATTCATGCTAAAACACCCGAAAATTTGATATATTTGGTTCTGAGAAGCGATTTGTACATGCCAACTCAATGACTGAATATTTTCAAAATACAGGCCCAAAACCTGCTGAAAATCGATATTTTAGGTACCCAAAGTCAATATGTGCATGCGTCTTCTTTACCCGTTAATATCCAAAATTCAGGCTCAAAACATCCGAATATTCAATTTTATTGGGGCTCAGAAGCGATCTGTACATGCCTATTCAGTGACAGAATACTTTCAAATTACAAGCTTAAAACATGCCGAAAATCGATAATTTAGGTGTCCAAAGTCGATATGTGCATGCATCTTCAGTACCCGTTTATATCTCAAATTCAGGCTCAAAACACATGAAGATTCGATATTTTTGGGTCACAGAAACGATCTGTACATGCCTACTTAGTAATAGAATATTTTCAAAATACACGCCCAAAACATGCTGAAAATCGATATTTTAGGTGCCCAAAGTCAATATGTGGATGCCTCCCCTGTACCCGTTTATATCACAAATTCAGGCTCAAAACACAAGAAAATTCGATATTTTTGAGGTCCCAGAAGCGATCTGTACATGACTACTCAATGTTAGATTATTTTCTAAATACAGGCACAAAAGCAAATTTAAAATCGATATTTTAGGTGCCCAAAGTCGATATGTGCATGCATCTTCAGTACCCGTTTATATCTCAAATTCAGGCTCAAAATACCCGAAAATTCGATATTTTTGGGTCATAGAAGCGATCTGTACATGGCTATTCAGTAATATAATATTTTCAAAATACAGGCCCAAAACATGCTGAAAATCGATATTTTAGGTGCCCCAAATCGATATGTGCATGTATCTTCTGTACCCGTTTACGTCCCAAATTCAGGCTCAAAACATCCGAAAATTCGATATTTTTGGGTCCCAGAAGCGATCTGTATATGCCTACTCAGTGTTAGAATATTTTCAAAATACAATCCCAAAACATGCTGAAAATCGATATTTTAGATGACCAAAGTCAATATGTGCATGCATCTTCTATTCCTGTTTATATCCCAAATTAGAACACAAAACACCCGAAAATTTGATATTTTTGGGTGCCAGAAGCAATCTGTACATGCCTACTCCTTGCTAGATTGTTTTCAAGATACAGACCCAAAACATGCTCGAAACCGATATTTTAGGGGCTAAAAGTCGATATGTTCATGCATTTTCAGTACCCGTTTATATTTCAAATTCAGGCTCAAAACACCAGAAAATTCGATATTTTTGGGTCACAGAAGCGATCTGTACATGCCTACTATGTAATAGATTATTTTCAAAATATAGGCCCAAAACATGCTGAAAATCGATATTTTGGGTGCCCAAAGTCGATATATGTATGCTTCTTCTGTACCCGTTTATATCCCAAATTCAGGCTCAAGACACACGAAAATTCGATATTTTTGGGTTCAAGAAACGACCTGTATATGCCTAATCAGTGTTAGAATATCTTCAAAATACTATCTCAAAACATGCTAAAAATCGATATTTTAGGTGCCCAAAGTCAATATGTGCATGCATCTTTTGTACCCGTTTATATCCCAAATTCAGGCTCAAAACACCCGAAAATCCGATATTTATGGGTCCCAGAAGCGATCTGTACATCCTTACTCATTGCTTGAATGTTTTTAAGATACAGACCCAAAACATGCACAAAATCGATATTTTAGGTACAAAAAGTCGATATGTGCATGCATCTTCAGTACCCGTTTATATCACAAATTTAGACTCAAAACACCCGAGAATTCGTTTTTTTTTGGGTCCCAGAAGCGATCTGAACATGCCTACTCAGTGCTGGAATATTTTCAAAATATAGGCCCAAAACATGCTGAAAATCGATATTTTGGGTGCCAAAGTCTATATGTGTATGCATCTTCTGTACCCGTTTATATTCCAAAATCAGGCTCAAAACAACCGAAAATTCGATATTTTTGGGTCTCAGAAGCGATCTGTACATGCCTACTCCGTGTTAGAGTATTTTCAAAATACAGGCCCAAAACATGCCAAAAATCGATATTTTAGGTGCCCAAAATCGATATGTGCATGCATCTTCTGTACTCATTTATATCCCAAATTCAGACTCAAAACATCCGAAAATTCGATATTATTGGGTCCCAGAAGCGATATGTAGATGCCTACTCATTGTTAGAATATTTCAAAAATACAGGCCCAAAACATGCCGAAAATCGATATTCTGGGTGCCCAAAGTCAAAATGTGTATGAATCTTCTGTATCGGTTTATATCCCAAATTCAGGCTCAAAACACCCGAATATTTGATTTTATTGGGGCTCAGAATTGATCTATACATGCCTACTTAGTTACAGAATACTTTCATAATACAGGCCCAAAACATGCCAAAAATTGATATTATAGGTGTCCAAAGTCGAACTTCAGTACCCGTATATATCTCAAATTCAGGCTCAAAACACCCAAAAATTCGATATTTTTGGGTCACAGAAGCGATCTGTACATGGCTATTCAGTAATAGAATATTTTCACAATACAGGCCCAAAACATGCTGAAAATCGATATTTTAGGTGCCCAAAGTAGATATGTGTATGCATCTTCTGTACCCGTTTATATCTCAAATTCAGGCTAAAACACCCGAATAGTCGATATTTTTGGTTCCGAGAAGCGATATTTACATGCTTACTCAGTGCTATAATATTTTAAAAATATAGGCCCAAAACATGCTAAAAATCGATATTTAAGGTGCAAAAAGTCGATATGTGCATGCATCATCAGTAACCGTTTATATCCCGAATTCAGGCTCAAAACACCCGAAAATTCGGTATTTTTGGGTCCCAGAAGCGATTTGAACATGCCTACTCAGTGCTGGAATATTTTCAAAATATAGGCCCAAAACATGCTGAAAATCGAAATTTTGGGTGCCCAAAGTCGATATGTGTATGCCTCTTCTGTACCCGTTTACATCCCAAATTCAGGCCCAAAACACCCGAAAATTCGATATTTTTGGGTTCAAGAAGCGACCTGTATATGCCTACTCAGTGTTAGAATATTTTCAAAATACTATCCCAAAACATGCTAAAAATCGATATTTTAGGTGCCCAAAGTCAATATGTGCATGCATCTTCTGTACCCGTTTATATCGCAAATTCAGGCTCAAAAGACCCGAAAATTCGATATTTATGGGTCCCAGAAGCGATATGTACATCCCTACTCATTGCTAGAATGTTTTTAAGATACAGACCCAAAACATGCACAAAATCGATATTTTTGGTACAAAAAGTCGATATGTGCATGCATCTTCAGTACCCGTTTATATCACAAATTCAGGCTCAAAACACCCGAAACTTCGATATATTTGGGTCCCAAAAGCGATCTGTACACGCCTACTCCGTGATATAGTAATTTCAAAATACAGGACCAAAACATGCTGAAAATCGATATTTTAGGTGCCCAAAGTCAAAAGGTGAATGCATCTTCTTGTCCCGTTTATATCTCAAATTCAGGCTCAAAACACCCGATAATTCAATATTTTTGGGTCCCAGAAGCGATATTAACATGCCTACTCAATGTTAGAATATTTTCAAAATACAGGCACAAAAACAAGTTGAAAATCGATATTTTAGGTGCCCAAAGTCGATATTTGCATGCATCTTCAGTACCCGTTTATATCTCAAATTCAGGCTCAAAACACCCGAAAATTCGATATTTTTGAGTCCCAGAATCGATCTGTACATGCCTTCTCCTAGTTAGAGTATTTTCAAGATACAGGCACAAAACATGCCAAAAATCGATATTTTAGGTGCCCAAAATCGAAAAGTGCATGCATCTTCTGTACCCATTTATATCCCAAATTCAGACTCAAAACACCCGAAAATTCGATATTATTGGGTCCCAGAAGCGATATGTAGATGCCTACTCAATGTTAGAATATTTAAAAAATACAGGCCCAAAACATGCCGAAAATCGATATTCTGGGTGCCCAAAGTCGAACTTCAGTACCCGTATATATCTCAAATTCAGGCTCAAAACACCCGAAAAATTTGATATTTTTGGGTCCCAGAAGCGATCTGTACATGTCTACTCAGTGCTAGAATTTTTCATAATATAGGCTCAAAACATGATAAAAATCTATATTTTTCGGTGTCCAAAGTCAATATGTGCATGCATATTCTGTACCCGTTTATATCCCAAATTCAGGCTCAAAACACCCGAAAATTCGATATTTTTGGGTCCCAGAAGCGATCTGTACATCCCTACTCATTGCTAGAATGTTTTTAAGATACAGAAACAAAACATGTACAAAATCGATATTTTAGGTACAAAAAGTCTATATGTGCATGCATCTTCAGTACCCGTTTATATCACAAATTCAAGCTCAAAACACCCGAAATATCGGTTTTTTTGGGTCCCTGAAGCGATCTGAACATGCCTACTCAGTGCTGGAATATTTTCAAATTAGAGGCCCAAAACATGCTGAAAATCGATATTTTGGGTGCCCAAAGACGATATGTGTATGCATCTTCTGTACCCGTTTATATTCCAAAAACAGGCTCAAAACACCCAAAAATTCGATATTTTGGGGTCCCAGAAGCGATCTGTACATTCCTACTCCGTGTTAGAGTATTTTCAAAATACAGGCCCAATACATGCTGAAAATCGATATTTTAGATGCCCAAAGTCAATATGTGCATGCATCTTCTGTACCCATTTATATCCCAAATTCAGGCTCAAAACACCTGAAAATTCGATATTTTTGGGTCCCAGAAGCAATCTGCACATGCCTACTCAATGTTAGAAAAATTTCATATTACATGCACAAAAACAAGTTGAAAATCGATATTTTAGGTGCCCAAAGTCGATATGTGCATGCATTTTCTGTACCCGTTTAATTACCAAATTCAGGCTCAAAACACCCGAAAATTCGATATTTTTGGGGCCCAGAAGCGATCTGTACATGCCTACTCAGTGTTAGAGTATTTTCAAAATACAATCCCAAAACATGCTAAAAATCGACATTTTAGATGCCCAAAGTCAATATGTGGATGCATCTTCTATTCTTGTTTATATCCCAAATTAGAACACAAAACACCCGAAAATTCGATATTTTTGGGTGCCAGAAGCGATCTGTACATGCCTACTCCTTGCTAGAATGTTTTCAAGATACAGACCCAAAACATGCTCAAAATCGATATTTTAGGGACTAAAAGTCGATATGTGCATGCATTTTCAGTACCCGTTTATATCTCAAATTCAGGCTCAAAACACCAGTAAATTCGCTGTTTTTGGGTCCCAGAAGCGATATGTACATGCCTACTCAGTGCTAGAATGTTTTCAAAATATGGGCTGAAAACATGCCACAAATCGATATTTTAGGTGTCCAAAGTCAATATGTGCATGCATCTTCTGTACCCGTTTGCATCCCAAATTCAGGCTCAAAACACCCGAAAATTCGATATTATTGGGTCCCAGAAGCGATCTGTAAATGCCTACTCAATGTTAGAATATTTTAAAAATACAGGCCCAAAACATGCCGAAAATCGATATTCTAGGTGCCCAAAGTCAAAATGTGTATGCATCTTCTTCTATCGTTTTATATCCCAAATTGAGGCTCAAAACACCCGAATATTTGATTTTATTGGGGCTCAGAAGCGATCTGTACATGCCTACTTAGTGACAGAATACTTTCAAAATACAGGCCCAAAACAGTCCAAAAATTGATATGATAGGTGTCCAAAGTCGATTTTCAGTACCCGTTTATATCTCAAATTCAGGCTCAAAACACCCAAAGATTCGATATTTTTGGGTCACAGAAGCGATCTGTACATGCCTACTCACTTCTAGAATAATTTCAAAATATAGGCCCAAAGTATGCTGAAAATCGATATTTTAGGTGCCCAAAGTTGATATTTGTAGGCATCTTCTGTACCCGTTTATATCTCAAATTCATGCTAAAAACACCCGAAAATTTGATATGTTTGGTTCTGAGAAGCGATTTGTACATGCCTACTTAATGACAGAATATTTTCAAAATACAGGCCCAAAACCTGCTGAAAATCGATATTTTAGGTACCCAAAGTCAATATGTGCATGCGTCTTCTTTACCCGGTAATATCCAAAATTCAGGCTCAAAACATCCGAATATTCGATTTTATTGGGGCTCAGAAGCGATCTGTACATGCCTACTTAGTAATAGAATATTTTCAAAATACACACCCAAAACATGCTAAAAAATCGATATTTTAGGTGCCCAAAGTCAATATGTGCATGCCTCCTTTGTACCCATTTATATCACAAATTCTGGCTCAAAACACAAGAAAATTCGATATTTTTGAGGTCCCAGAAGCGATCTGTACATGCCTACTCAATGTTAGAATATTTTCTAAATACAGGAACAAAAACAAATTTAAAATCGATATTTTAGGTGCCCAAAGTCGATATGTGCATGTATCTTCTGTACCCGTTTACATCCCAAATTCAGGCTCAAAACATCCGAAAATTCGATATTTTTGGGTCCCAGAAGCGATCTGTATATGCCTACTCGGTGTTAGAATATTTTCAAAATACAATCCCAAAGCATGCTGAAAATCGATATTTTAGATGCCCAAAGTCAATATGTGCATGTATTTTAAGTACCCGTTTATATCTCAAATTCAGGCTCAAAACACCATAAAATTCGATATTTTTGGGTCTCAGAAGCGATATGTACATGCCTACTCAGTGCTAGAATGTTTTCAAAATATGGGCTGAAAACATGCTGAAAATCGATATTTTAGGTGCCCAAAGTCGATATGTGTATGCATCTTCTGTACCCGTTTATATTCTGAAATCAGGCTCAAAACAACCGAATATTCGATATTTTTGGGTCCCAGAAGCGATCTGTACATGCCTACTCCTTGCTAGAATGTTTTCAAGATACAGACCAAAAACATGCTCAAAATCGATATTTTAGGGACTAAAAGTCGATATGTGCATGCATTTTCAGTACCCGTTTATATCTCAAATTCAGGCTCAAAACACCAGTAAATTCGCTGTTTTTGGGTCCCAGAAGCGATATGTACATGCCTACTCAGTGCTAGAATGTTTTCAAAATATGGGCTGAAAACATGCCACAAATCGATATTTTAGGTGTCCAAAGTCAATATGTGCATGCATCTTCTGTACCCGTTTGCATCCCAAATTCAGGCTCAAAACACCCGAAAATTCGATATTATTGGGTCCCAGAAGCGATCTGTAAATGCCTACTCAATGTTAGAATATTTTAAAAATACAGGCCCAAAACATGCGGAAATCGATATTCTAGGTGCCCAAAGTCAAAATGTGTATGCATCTTCTTCTATCGTTTTATATCCCAAATTGAGGCTCAAAACACCCGAATATTTGATTTTATTGGGGCTCAGAAGCGATCTGTACATGCCTACTTAGTGACAGAATACTTTCAAAATACAGGCCCAAAACAGTCCAAAAATTGATATGATAGGTGTCCAAAGTCGATTTTCAGTACCCGTTTATATCTCAAATTCAGGCTCAAAACACCCAAAGATTCGATATTTTTGGGTCACAGAAGCGATCTGTACATGCCTACTCACTTCTAGAATAATTTCAAAATATAGGCCCAAAGTATGCTGAAAATCGATATTTTAGGTGCCCAAAGTTGATATTTGTAGGCATCTTCTGTACCCGTTTATATCTCAAATTCATGCTAAAAACACCCGAAAATTTGATATGTTTGGTTCTGAGAAGCGATTTGTACATGCCTACTTAATGACAGAATATTTTCAAAATACAGGCCCAAAACCTGCTGAAAATCGATATTTTAGGTACCCAAAGTCAATATGTGCATGCGTCTTCTTTACCCGGTAATATCCAAAATTCAGGCTCAAAACATCCGAATATTCGATTTTATTGGGGCTCAGAAGCGATCTGTACATGCCTACTTAGTAATAGAATATTTTCAAAATACACGCCCAAAACATGCTAAAAAATCGATATTTTAGGTGCCCAAAGTCAATATGTGCATGCCTCCTTTGTACCCATTTATATCACAAATTCTGGCTCAAAACACAAGAAAATTCGATATTTTTGAGGTCCCAGAAGCGATCTGTACATGCCTACTCAATGTTAGAATATTTTCTAAATACAGGAACAAAAACAAATTTAAAATCGATATTTTAGGTGCCCAAAGTCGATATGTGCATGTATCTTCTGTACCCGTTTACATCCCAAATTCAGGCTCAAAACATCCGAAAATTCGATATTTTTGGGTCCCAGAAGCGATCTGTATATGCCTACTCGGTGTTAGAATATTTTCAGAATACAATCCCAAAGCATGCTGAAAATCGATATTTTAGATGCCCAAAGTCAATATGTGCATGTATTTTAAGTACCCGTTTATATCTCAAATTCAGGCTCAAAACACCATAAAATTCGATATTTTTGGGTCTCAGAAGCGATATGTACATGCCTACTCAGTGCTAGAATGTTTTCAAAATATGGGCTGAAAACATGCTGAAAATCGATATTTTAGGTGCCCAAAGTCGATATGTGTATGCATCTTCTGTACCCGTTTATATTCTGAAATCAGGCTCAAAACAACCGAATATTCGATATTTTTGGGTCCCAGAAGCGATCTGTACATACCTACTCCGTGTTAGAGTATTTTCAAAATACAGGCCCAAAACATGCCAAAAATCGATATTTTAGGTGCCCAAAATCGATATGTGCATGCATCTTCTGTACTCATTTATATCCCAAATTCAGACTCAAAACACCCGAAAATTAGATATTATTGGGTCCCAGAAGCTATATGTAGATGCCTACTCAATGTTAGAATATTTTAAAAATACAGGCCCAAAACATGCCGAAAATCGATATTCTGGGTGCCCAAAGTCAAAATGTGTATGAATCTTCTGTATCGGTTTATATCCCAAATTCAGGCTCAAAACACCCGAATATTTGATTTTATTGGGGCTCAGAATTGATCTATACATGCCTACTTAGTGACAGAATACTTTCAAAATACAGGCCCATAACATGCCAAAAATTGATATTATATGTGTCCAAAGTCGAACTTCAGTACCCGTATATATCTCAAATTCAGGCTCAAAACACCCGAAGATTCGATATTTTTGGGTCACTGAAGCGATCTGTACATGCCTACTCAGTAATAGAATATTTTCAAAATACACGCCAAAAACATGCTGAAAATCGATATTTTAGGTGTCCAAAGTCAATATGTGCATGCATCTTCTGTACCCGTTTATATCCCAAATTCAGGCTCAAAACACCCGAAACTTCGATATATTTGGGTCCCAAAAGCGATCTGTACACGCCTACTCCGTGTTATAGTAATTTCAAAATACAGGACCAAAACATGCTGAAAATCAATATTTTAGGTGCCCAAAGTCAAAAGGTGAATGAATCTACTGTTCCCGTTTATATCTTAAATTCAGGCTCAAAACACCCGATAATTCGATATTTTTGGGTCCCAGAAGCGATATTAACATGCCTACTCAATGTTAGAATATTTTCAAAATACAGGCACAAAAACAAGTTGAAAAGCGATATTTTAGGTGCCCAAAGTCGATATTTGCATGCATCTTCAGTACCCGTTTATATCTCAAATTCAGGCTCAAAATACCCGAAAATACGATACTTTTGGGTATTAGAAGCGATATGTACATTGCTATTCAGTAATAGAATATTTTCACAATACAGGCCCAAAACATGCTGAAAATCGATATTTTAGGTGCCCAAAGTCGATATGTGTATGCATCTTCTGTACCCGTTTATATCTCAAATTGAGGCTAAAACACCCGAATATTCGATATTTTTGGTTCCGAGAAGCGATATTTACATGCCTACGCAGTGCTATAATATTTTAAAAATATAGGCCCAAAACATGCTAAAAATCGATATTTAAGGTGCAAAAAGTCGATATGTGCATGCATCTTCAGTACCCGTTTACATCCCGAATTCAGGCTCAAAACACCCGAAAATTCGGTATTTTTGGGTTCCAGAAACGATTTGAACATGCCTACTCAGTGCTGGAATATTTTCAAAATATAGGCCCAAAACATGCTGAAAATCGATATTTTGGGTGCCCAAAGTCGTTATGTGTATGCTTCTTCTGTACCCGTTTACATCCCAAATTCAGGCCCAAAACACCCGAAAATTCGATATTTTTGGGTTCAAGAAGCGACCTGTATATGCCTACTCAGTGTCAGAATATTTTCAAAATACTATCCCAAAACATGCTAAATATCGATATTTTAAGTGCCAAAAGTCAATATGTGCATGCATCTTCTGTACCCGTTTATATCGCAAATTCAGGCTCAAAAGACCCAAAAATTCGATATTTATGGGTCCCAGAAGCGATATG
Organism: Petrolisthes cinctipes; assembly: GCA_033782935.1. Taxonomy (NCBI): domain Eukaryota; kingdom Metazoa; phylum Arthropoda; class Malacostraca; order Decapoda; family Porcellanidae; genus Petrolisthes; species Petrolisthes cinctipes. The sequence goes on along the minus strand of JAWQEG010002797.1, from coordinate 241,278 downwards.
TACATCCCTACTCATTGCTAGAATGTTTTTAAGATACAGACCCAAAACATGCACAAAATCGATATTTTAGGTACAAAAAGTCGATATGTGCATGCATCTTCAGTACCCGTTTATATCACAAATTCAGACTCAAAACACCCGAAAATTCGTTTTTTTTGGGTCCCAGAAGCGATCTGAACATGCCTACTCAGTGCTGGAATATTTTCTAAATATAGGCCCAAAACATGCAGAAAATCGATATTTTGTGTGCCAAAGTCGATATGTGTATGCATCTTCTGTACCCGTTTATATTCCAAAATCAGGCTCAAAACAACCGAAAATTCGATATTTTTGGGTCCCAGAAGCGATCTGTACATGCCTACTCCGTGTTAGAGTATTTTCAAAATACAGGCCCAAAACATGCCAAAAATCGATATTTTAGGTGTCCAAAATCGATAAGTGCATGCATCTTCTGTACCCATTTATATCCCAAATTCAGACTCAAAACACCCGAAAATTCGATATTATTGGGTCCCAGAAGCGATATGTAGATGTCTACTCAATGTTAGAATATTTAAAAAATACAGGCCCAAAACATGCCGAAAATCGATATTCTGGGTGCCCAAAGTCGAACTTCAGTACCCGTATATATCTCAAATTCAGGCTCAAAACACCCGCAGATTCGATATTTTTGGGTCACAGAAGCGATCTGTACATGCCTACTCAGTAATAGAATATTTTCAAAATACACGCTCAAAACATGCTGAAAATCGATATTTTAGGTGTCCAAAGTCAATATGTGCATGCATCTTCTGTACCCGTTTATATCCCAAATTCAGGCTCAAAACACCCGAAAATTCGATATTTTGGGGTCCCAGAAGCGATTTGTACATGCCTACACCTTGCTAGAATGTTTTCAAGATACAGACCCAAAACATGCTCAAAATCGATATTTTAGTTGCCCAAAGTCGATATGTGCATGCATCTTCTGTATCCGTTTATATCTCAAATTCATGCTCAAAACACCCGAAACTTCGATATATTTGGGTCCCAAAAGCGATCTGTACACGCCTACTCCGTGTTATAGTAATTTCAAAATACAGGACCAAAACATGCTGAAAATCGATATTTTAGGTGCCCAAAGTCAAAAGGTGAATGCATCTACTGTTCCCGTTTATATCTCAAATTCAGGCTCAAAACACCCGATAATTCAATATTTTTGGGTCCCAGAAGCGATATTAACATGCCTACTCAATGTTAGAATATTTTCAAAATTCAGGCACAAAAACAAGTTGAAAATCGATATTTTAGGTGCTCAAAGTCGATATTTGCATGCATCTTCAGTACCCGTTTATATCTCAAATTCAGGCTCAAAATACCCGAAAATACGATATTTTTGGGTATTAGAAGCGATATGTACATGGCTATTCAGTAATAGAATATTTTCACAATACAGGCCCAAAACATGCTGAAAATCGATATTTTAGGTGCCCAAAGTCGATATGGGTATGCATCTTCTGTACCTGTTTATATCTCAAATTGAGACTAAAACACCCGAATATTCGATATTTTTGGTTCCGAGAAGCGATATTTACATGCCTACGCAGTGCTATAATATTTTAAAAATATAGGCCCAAAACATGCTAAAAATCGATATTTAAGGTGCAAAAAGTCGATATGTGCATGCATCTTCAGTACCCGTTTACATCCCGAATTCAGGCTCAAAACACCCGAAAATTCGGTATTTTTGGGTCCCAGAAACGATTTGAACATGCCTACTCAGTGCTGGAATATTTTCAAAATATAGGCCCAAAACATGCTGAAAATCGATATTTTGGGTGCCCAAAGTCGTTATGTGTATGCTTCTTCTGTACCCGTTTACATCCCAAATTCAGGCCCAAAACACCCGAAAATTCGATATTTTTGGGTTCAAGAAGCGACCTGTATATGCCTACTCAGTGTCAGAATATTTTCAAAATACTATCCCAAAACATGCTAAATATCGATATTTTAAGTGCCAAAAGTCAATATGTGCATGCATCTTCTGTACCCGTTTATATCGCAAATTCAGGCTCAAAAGACCCAAAAATTCGATATTTATGGGTCCCAGAAGCGATATGTACATCCCTACTCATTGCTAGAATGTTTTTAAGATACAGACCCAAAACATGCACAAAATCGATATTTTAGGTACAAAAAGTCGATATGTGCATGCATCTTCAGTACCCGTTTATATCACAAATTCAGACTCAAAACACCCGAAAATTCGTTTTTTTTGGGTCCCAGAAGCGATCTGAACATGCCTACTCAGTGCTGGAATATTTTCTAAATATAGGCCCAAAACATGCAGAAAATCGATATTTTGTGTGCCAAAGTCGATATGTGTATGCATCTTCTGTACCCGTTTATATTCCAAAATCAGGCTCAAAACAACCGAAAATTCGATATTTTTGGGTCCCAGAAGCGATCTGTACATGCCTACTCCGTGTTAGAGTATTTTCAAAATACAGGCCCAAAACATGCCAAAAATCGATATTTTAGGTGTCCAAAATCGATAAGTGCATGCATCTTCTGTACCCATTTATATCCCAAATTCAGACTCAAAACACCCGAAAATTCGATATTATTGGGTCCCAGAAGCGATATGTAGATGTCTACTCAATGTTAGAATATTTAAAAAATACAGGCCCAAAACATGCCGAAAATCGATATTCTGGGTGCCCAAAGTCGAACTTCAGTACCCGTATATATCTCAAATTCAGGCTCAAAACACCCGCAGATTCGATATTTTTGGGTCACAGAAGCGATCTGTACATGCCTACTCAGTAATAGAATATTTTCAAAATACACGCTCAAAACATGCTGAAAATCGATATTTTAGGTGTCCAAAGTCAATATGTGCATGCATCTTCTGTACCCGTTTATATCCCAAATTCAGGCTCAAAACACCCGAAAATTCGATATTTTGGGGTCCCAGAAGCGATTTGTACATGCCTACACCTTGCTAGAATGTTTTCAAGATACAGACCCAAAACATGCTCAAAATCGATATTTTAGTTGCCCAAAGTCGATATGTGCATGCATCTTCTGTATCCGTTTATATCTCAAATTCATGCTCAAAACACCCGAAACTTCGATATATTTGGGTCCCAAAAGCGATCTGTACACGCCTACTCCGTGTTATAGTAATTTCAAAATACAGGACCAAAACATGCTGAAAATCGATATTTTAGGTGCCCAAAGTCAAAAGGTGAATGCATCTACTGTTCCCGTTTATATCTCAAATTCAGGCTCAAAACACCCGATAATTCAATATTTTTGGGTCCCAGAAGCGATATTAACATGCCTACTCAATGTTAGAATATTTTCAAAATTCAGGCACAAAAACAAGTTGAAAATCGATATTTTAGGTGCTCAAAGTCGATATTTGCATGCATCTTCAGTACCCGTTTATATCTCAAATTCAGGCTCAAAATACCCGAAAATACGATATTTTTGGGTATTAGAAGCGATATGTACATGGCTATTCAGTAATAGAATATTTTCACAATACAGGCCCAAAACATGCTGAAAATCGATATTTTAGGTGCCCAAAGTCGATATGGGTATGCATCTTCTGTACCTGTTTATATCTCAAATTGAGACTAAAACACCCGAATATTCGATATTTTTGGTTCCGAGAAGCGATATTTACATGCCTACGCAGTGCTATAATATTTTAAAAATATAGGCCCAAAACATGCTAAAAATCGATATTTAAGGTGCAAAAAGTCGATATGTGCATGCATCTTCAGTACCCGTTTACATCCCGAATTCAGGCTCAAAACACCCGAAAATTCGGTATTTTTGGGTCCCAGAAACGATTTGAACATGCCTACTCAGTGCTGGAATATTTTCAAAATATAGGCCCAAAACATGCTGAAAATCGATATTTTGGGTGCCCAAAGTCGTTATGTGTATGCTTCTTCTGTACCCGTTTACATCCCAAATTCAGGCCCAAAACACCCGAAAATTCGATATTTTTGGGTTCAAGAAGCGACCTGTATATGCCTACTCAGTGTCAGAATATTTTCAAAATACTATCCCAAAACATGCTAAATATCGATATTTTAAGTGCCAAAAGTCAATATGTGCATGCATCTTCTGTACCCGTTTATATCGCAAATTCAGGCTCAAAAGACCCAAAAATTCGATATTTATGGGTCCCAGAAGCGATATGTACATCCCTACTCATTGCTAGAATGTTTTTAAGATACAGACCCAAAACATGCACAAAATCGATATTTTAGGTACAAAAAGTCGATATGTGCATGCATCTTCAGTACCCGTTTATATCACAAATTCAGACTCAAAACACCCGAAAATTCGTTTTTTTTGGGTCCCAGAAGCGATCTGAACATGCCTACTCAGTGCTGGAATATTTTCTAAATATAGGCCCAAAACATGCAGAAAATCGATATTTTGTGTGCCAAAGTCGATATGTGTATGCATCTTCTGTACCCGTTTATATTCCAAAATCAGGCTCAAAACAACCGAAAATTCGATATTTTTGGGTCCCAGAAGCGATCTGTACATGCCTACTCCGTGTTAGAGTATTTTCAAAATACAGGCCCAAAACATGCCAAAAATCGATATTTTAGGTGTCCAAAATCGATAAGTGCATGCATCTTCTGTACCCATTTATATCCCAAATTCAGACTCAAAACACCCGAAAATTCGATATTATTGGGTCCCAGAAGCGATATGTAGATGTCTACTCAATGTTAGAATATTTAAAAAATACAGGCCCAAAACATGCCGAAAATCGATATTCTGGGTGCCCAAAGTCGAACTTCAGTACCCGTATATATCTCAAATTCAGGCTCAAAACACCCGCAGATTCGATATTTTTGGGTCACAGAAGCGATCTGTACATGCCTACTCAGTAATAGAATATTTTCAAAATACACGCTCAAAACATGCTGAAAATCGATATTTTAGGTGTCCAAAGTCAATATGTGCATGCATCTTCTGTACCCGTTTATATCCCAAATTCAGGCTCAAAACACCCGAAAATTCGATATTTTGGGGTCCCAGAAGCGATTTGTACATGCCTACACCTTGCTAGAATGTTTTCAAGATACAGACCCAAAACATGCTCAAAATCGATATTTTAGTTGCCCAAAGTCGATATGTGCATGCATCTTCTGTATCCGTTTATATCTCAAATTCATGCTCAAAACACCCGAAACTTCGATATATTTGGGTCCCAAAAGCGATCTGTACACGCCTACTCCGTGTTATAGTAATTTCAAAATACAGGACCAAAACATGCTGAAAATCGATATTTTAGGTGCCCAAAGTCAAAAGGTGAATGCATCTACTGTTCCCGTTTATATCTCAAATTCAGGCTCAAAACACCCGATAATTCAATATTTTTGGGTCCCAGAAGCGATATTAACATGCCTACTCAATGTTAGAATATTTTCAAAATTCAGGCACAAAAACAAGTTGAAAATCGATATTTTAGGTGCTCAAAGTCGATATTTGCATGCATCTTCAGTACCCGTTTATATCTCAAATTCAGGCTCAAAATACCCGAAAATACGATATTTTTGGGTATTAGAAGCGATATGTACATGGCTATTCAGTAATAGAATATTTTCACAATACAGGCCCAAAACATGCTGAAAATCGATATTTTAGGTGCCCAAAGTCGATATGGGTATGCATCTTCTGTACCTGTTTATATCTCAAATTGAGACTAAAACACCCGAATATTCGATATTTTTGGTTCCGAGAAGCGATATTTACATGCCTACGCAGTGCTATAATATTTTAAAAATATAGGCCCAAAACATGCTAAAAATCGATATTTAAGGTGCAAAAAGTCGATATGTGCATGCATCTTCAGTACCCGTTTACATCCCGAATTCAGGCTCAAAACACCCGAAAATTCGGTATTTTTGGGTCCCAGAAGCGATCTGAACATGCCTACTCAGTGCTGGAATATTTTGAAAATAGAGGCCCAAAACATGCTGAAAATCGATATTTTGGGTGCCCAAAGTCGTTATGTGTATGCTTCTTCTGTACCCGTTTACATCCCAAATTCAGGCCCAAAACACCCGAAAATTCGATATTTTTGGGTTCAAGAAGCGACCTGTATATGCCTACTCAGTGTCAGAATATTTTCAAAATACTATCCCAAAACATGCTAAAAATCGATATTTTAAGTGCCAAAAGTCAATATGTGCATGCATCTTCTGTACCCGTTTATATCGCAAATTCAGGCTCAAAAGACCCAAAAATTCGATATTTATGGGTCCCAGAAGCGATATGTACATCCCTACTCATTGCTAGAATGTTTTTAAGATACAGACCCAAAACATGCACAAAATCGATATTTTAGGTACAAAAAGTCGATATGTGCATGCATCTTCAGTACCCGTTTATATCACAAATTCAGACTCAAAACACCCGAAAATTCGTTTTTTTTGGGTCCCAGAAGCGATCTGAACATGCCTACTCAGTGCTGGAATATTTTCTAAATATAGGCCCAAAACATGCAGAAAATCGATATTTTGTGTGCCAAAGTCGATATGTGTATGCATCTTCTGTACCCGTTTATATTCCAAAATCAGGCTCAAAACAACCGAAAATTCGATATTTTTGGGTCCCAGAAGCGATCTGTACATGCCTACTCCGTGTTAGAGTATTTTCAAAATACAGGCCCAAAACATGCCAAAAATCGATATTTTAGGTGTCCAAAATCGATAAGTGCATGCATCTTCTGTACCCATTTATATCCCAAATTCAGACTCAAAACACCCGAAAATTCGATATTATTGGGTCCCAGAAGCGATATGTAGATGTCTACTCAATGTTAGAATATTTAAAAAATACAGGCCCAAAACATGCCGAAAATCGATATTCTGGGTGCCCAAAGTCGAACTTCAGTACCCGTATATATCTCAAATTCAGGCTCAAAACACCCGCAGATTCGATATTTTTGGGTCACAGAAGCGATCTGTACATGCCTACTCAGTAATAGAATATTTTCAAAATACACGCTCAAAACATGCTGAAAATCGATATTTTAGGTGTCCAAAGTCAATATGTGCATGCATCTTCTGTACCCGTTTATATCCCAAATTCAGGCTCAAAACACCCGAAAATTCGATATTTTGGGGTCCCAGAAGCGATTTGTACATGCCTACACCTTGCTAGAATGTTTTCAAGATACAGACCCAAAACATGCTCAAAATCGATATTTTAGTTGCCCAAAGTCGATATGTGCATGCATCTTCTGTATCCGTTTATATCTCAAATTCATGCTCAAAACACCCGAAACTTCGATATATTTGGGTCCCAAAAGCGATCTGTACACGCCTACTCCGTGTTATAGTAATTTCAAAATACAGGACCAAAACATGCTGAAAATCGATATTTTAGGTGCCCAAAGTCAAAAGGTGAATGCATCTACTGTTCCCGTTTATATCTCAAATTCAGGCTCAAAACACCCGATAATTCAATATTTTTGGGTCCCAGAAGCGATATTAACATGCCTACTCAATGTTAGAATATTTTCAAAATTCAGGCACAAAAACAAGTTGAAAATCGATATTTTAGGTGCTCAAAGTCGATATTTGCATGCATCTTCAGTACCCGTTTATATCTCAAATTCAGGCTCAAAATACCCGAAAATACGATATTTTTGGGTATTAGAAGCGATATGTACATGGCTATTCAGTAATAGAATATTTTCACAATACAGGCCCAAAACATGCTGAAAATCGATATTTTAGGTGCCCAAAGTCGATATGGGTATGCATCTTCTGTACCTGTTTATATCTCAAATTGAGACTAAAACACCCGAATATTCGATATTTTTGGTTCCGAGAAGCGATATTTACATGCCTACGCAGTGCTATAATATTTTAAAAATATAGGCCCAAAACATGCTAAAAATCGATATTTAAGGTGCAAAAAGTCGATATGTGCATGCATCTTCAGTACCCGTTTACATCCCGAATTCAGGCTCAAAACACCCGAAAATTCGGTATTTTTGGGTCCCAGAAGCGATCTGAACATGCCTACTCAGTGCTGGAATATTTTGAAAATAGAGGCCCAAAACATGCTGAAAATCGATATTTTGGGTGCCCAAAGTCGTTATGTGTATGCTTCTTCTGTACCCGTTTACATCCCAAATTCAGGCCCAAAACACCCGAAAATTCGATATTTTTGGGTTCAAGAAGCGACCTGTATATGCCTACTCAGTGTCAGAATATTTTCAAAATACTATCCCAAAACATGCTAAAAATCGATATTTTAAGTGCCAAAAGTCAATATGTGCATGCATCTTCTGTACCCGTTTATATCGCAAATTCAGGCTCAAAAGACCCAAAAATTCTATATTTATGGGTCCCAGAAGCGATATGTACATCCCTACTCATTGCTAGAATGTTTTTAAGATACAGACCCAAAACATGCACAAAATCGATATTTTAGGTACAAAAAGTCGATATGTGCATGCATCTTCAGTACCCGTTTATATCACAAATTCAGACTCAAAACACCCGAAAATTCGTTTTTTTTGGGTCCCAGAAGCGATCTGAACATGCCTACTCAGTGCTGGAATATTTTCTAAATATAGGCCCAAAACATGCAGAAAATCGATATTTTGTGTGCCAAAGTCGATATGTGTATGCATCTTCTGTACCCGTTTATATTCCAAAATCAGGCTCAAAACAACCGAAAATTCGATATTTTTGGGTCCCAGAAGCGATCTGTACATGCCTACTCCGTGTTAGAGTATTTTCAAAATACAGGCCCAAAACATGCCAAAAATCGATATTTTAGGTGTCCAAAATCGATAAGTGCATGCATCTTCTGTACCCATTTATATCCCAAATTCAGACTCAAAACACCCGAAAATTCGATATTATTGGGTCCCAGAAGCGATATGTAGATGTCTACTCAATGTTAGAATATTTAAAAAATACAGGCCCAAAACATGCCGAAAATCGATATTCTGGGTGCCCAAAGTCGAACTTCAGTACCCGTATATATCTCAAATTCAGGCTCAAAACACCCGCAGATTCGATATTTTTGGGTCACAGAAGCGATCTGTACATGCCTACTCAGTAATAGAATATTTTCAAAATACACGCTCAAAACATGCTGAAAATCGATATTTTAGGTGTCCAAAGTCGATATGTGCATGCATCTTCTGTATCCGTTTATATCTCAAATTCATGCTCAAAACACCCGAAACTTCGATATATTTGGGTCCCAAAAGCGATCTGTACACGCCTACTCCGTGTTATAGTAATTTCAAAATACAGGACCAAAACATGCTGAAAATCGATATTTTAGGTGCCCAAAGTCAAAAGGTGAATGCATCTACTGTTCCCGTTTATATCTCAAATTCAGGCTCAAAACACCCGATAATTCAATATTTTTGGGTCCCAGAAGCGATATTAACATGCCTACTCAATGTTAGAATATTTTCAAAATTCAGGCACAAAAACAAGTTGAAAATCGATATTTTAGGTGCTCAAAGTCGATATTTGCATGCATCTTCAGTACCCGTTTATATCTCAAATTCAGGCTCAAAATACCCGAAAATACGATATTTTTGGGTATTAGAAGCGATATGTACATGGCTATTCAGTAATAGAATATTTTCACAATACAGGCCCAAAACATGCTAAAAATCGATATTTTAGGTGCCCAAAGTCAATATGTGCATGTATCTTCTGTACCCGTTTATATCCCAAATTCAGGCTCAAAACACCCGAAAATTGGATATTTATGGGTGCCAAAAGCGATCTGTACATGCCTACTCCTTGCTAGAATGTTTTCAAGATACAGACCCAAAACATGCTCAAAATCGATATTTTAGGTGCTAAAAGTCGATATGTGAATGCATTTTCAGTACCCGTTTATATCTCAAATTCAGGCTCAAAACACCAGAAAATTCGATATTTTCGGGTCCCGATATGTACATGCCTACTCAATGTTTTAATATTTTAAAAAATATAGGCCCAAAACATGCCGAAAATCGATATTCTGGGTGACCAAAGTCAAAATGTGTATGCATCTTCTGTATCGGTTTAAATCCCAAATTCTGGCTCAAAACACCCGAATATTTGATTTTATTGGGGCTCAGAAGCGATCTGTACATGCCTACTTAATGACAGAATACTTTCAAAATACAGGCCCAAAACATGCCAAAAATTGATATTATAGGTGTCCCAAGTCGATCTTCAGTACCCGTATATATCTCAAATTCAGGCTCAAAACACCCGAAAATTCGATATTTTTGGGTCATAGAAGCGATCTGTACATGCCTAGTCAGTAATAGAATATTTTCAAAATACACTCACAAAACATGCTGAAAATCGATATTTTAGGTTACCAAAGTCGATATATGTATGCATATTCTCTACCCGTTTATATCTCAAATTCAGGCTAAAACACCCGAATATTCGATATTTTTAGTTCCGAGAAGCGATCTTTACATGCCTACACAGTGCTAGAATATTTACAAAAATATAGGCCCAAAACATGCTAAAAATCGATATTTAAGGTGCAAAAAGTCGATATGTGCATGCATCTTCAGTACCCGTTTATATCCCAAATTCAGGCTCAAAACACCCGAAAAATTTGATATTTTTGGGTCCCAGAAGCGATCTGTACATGCCTACTCAGTGCTAGAATGTTTTCATAATATAGGCTCAAAACATGATAAAAATCTATATTTTTCGGTGTCCAAAGTCAATATGTGCATGCATCTTCTGTACCCGTTTATATCCCAAATTCAGGCTCAAAACACCCCAAAATTCGATATTTTTGGGTCCCAGAAGCGATCTCTACATCCCTACTCATTGCTAGAATGTTTTTAAGATACAGACCCAAAACATGCACAAAATCGATATTTTAGGTACAAAAAGTCTATATGTGCATGCATCTTCTGTACACATTTATATCCCAAATTCAGGCTCAAAACACCTGAAAATTCGATATTTTTGGGTCCCAGAAGCAATCTGCACATGCCTACTCAATGTTAGAAATTTTTCATATTACATGCACAAAAACAAGTTGAAAATCGATATTTTAGGTGCACAAAGTCGATATGTGCATGCATCTTCTGTACCCGTTTAATTACCAGTTTTAGGCTCAAAACACCCGAAAATTCGATATTTTTGGGGCCCAGAAGCGATTTGTACATGCCTACTCAGTGTTAGAATATTTTCAAAATACAGGCCAAAAACATGCTGAAAATCGATATTTTAGGTGCCCTAAATCGATATGTGCATGTACCTTCTGTACCCGTTTACATCAGAAATTCAGGCTCAAAACATCCGAAAATTCGATATTTTTGGGTCCCAGAAGCGATCTGTATATGCCTACTCAGTGTTAGAATATTTTCAAAATACAATCCCAAAACATGCTAAAAATCGATATTTTAGATGCCCAAAGTCAATATGTGCATGCATCTTCTATTCCTGTTCATATCCCAAATTAGAACACAAAACACCAGAAAATTCGATATTTTTGGGTGCCAGAAGCGATCTGTACATGCCTACTCCTTGCTAGAATGTTTTCAAGATACAGACCCAAAACATGCTCAAAATCGATATTTTAGGGGCTAAAAGTCGATATGTGCATGCATTTTCAGTACCCGTTTATATCTCAAATTCAGGCTCAAAACACCAGAAAATTCGATATTTTTGGGTCCCAGAAGCGATATGTACATGCCTACTCGGTGCTAGAATGTTTTCAAAATATGGGCTGAAAACATGCCACAAATCGATATTTTAGGTGTCCAAAGTCAATATATGCATGCATCTTCTGTACCCGTTTGCATCCCAAATTCAGGCTCAAAACACCCGAAAATTCGATTTTATTGGGTCCCAGAAGCGAACTGTAGATGCCTACTCAATGTTAGAATATTTTAAAAATACAGGCCCAAAACATGCCGAAAATCGATAACTTAGGTGTCCAAAGTCGATATGTGCATGCATCTTCAGTACCCGTTTATATCTCAAATTCAGGCTCAAAACACCCGAAGATTCGATATTTTTGGGTCACAGAAACGATCTGTACATGCCTACTTAGTAATAGAATATTTTCAAAATACACGCCCAAAACATGCTAAAAAATCGATATTTTAGGTGCCCAAAGTCAATATGTGCATGCATCTTCTGTACCCATTTACATACCAAATTCAGGCTCAAAACACCCGAAAATTCGATATTTTTGGGGCCCAGAAGCGATCTGTACATGCCTACTCAGTGTTAGAATATTTTCAAAATACAGGCCCAAAACATGCTGAAAATCGATATTTTAGGTGCCCTAAATCGATATGTGCATGTACCTTCTGTACCCGTTTACATCAGAAATTCAGGCTCAAAACATCCGAAAATTCGATATTTTTGGGTCCCATAAGCGATCTGTATATGCCTACTCAGTGTTAGAATATTTTCAAAATACAATCCCAAAACATGCTAAAAATCGATATTTTAGATGCCCAAAGTCAATATGTGAATGCATCTTCTATTCCTGTTTATATCCCAAATTAGAACACAAAACACCCGAAAATTCGATATTTTTGGGTGCCAGAAGCGATCTGTACATGCCTACTCCTTGCTAGAATGTTTTCAAGATACAGACCCAAAACATGCTCAAAATCGATATTTTAGGGGCTAAAAGTCGATATGTGCATGCATTTTCAGTACCCGTTTATATCTCAAATTCAGGCTCAAAACACCAGAAAACTCGATATTTTTGGGTCCCAGAAGCGATATGTACATGCCTACTCAGTGCTAGAATGTTTTCAAAATATGGGCTGAAAACATGCCACAAATCGATATTTTAGGTGTCCAAAGTCGATATGTGCATGCGTCTTCTTTACCCTTTTATATCCAAAATTCAGGCTCAAAACACCCGAATAATCGATTTTATTGGGGCTCAGAAGCAATCTGTACATGCCTACTCAGTGTTAGAGTATTTTCAAAATACAGGCCCAAAACATGCTGAAAATCGATATTTTAGATGCCCAAAGTCAATATGTGCATGTATCTTCTGTACCCGTTTATATCTCAAATTCAGGCTCAAAACACCCGAAAATTCAATATTTTGGGGTCCCAGAAGCAATCTGTACATGCCTACACAGTGCTAGAATATTTTCAAAATATAGGCTAAAAACATGCTAAAAATCGACATTTTAGGTGCCAAAAATCGATATCTCAAATTCAGTCCCAAAACACCCGAAAATTCGATATTTAGAGGTCCCAGAAGGTATCTGTACATGCCTACTCCGTGTTAGAGTATTTTCAAAATACAGGCCAAAAACATACTGAAAATCGATCTTTTAGGTGCCCAAAAGTCGATATGTGCATGCATCTTCTGTACCCGTTTATATCTCAAATTCTGGCCCTAAATACCCGAAAATTCGATATTTAGGGGCCCCAGAAGCGATCTGTACATGCCTACTCCGTGTTAGAGTATTTTCAAAATACATGCTCAAAACATACTGAAAATCGATCTTTTAGGTGCACAAAAGTCGATATGTGCATGCATCTTCAGTACCCGTTTATATCTCAAATTCAGGCTCAAAACACCCGAAAATTCAATATTTTGGGGTCCCAGAAGCAATCTGTACATGCCTACTCAGTGTTAGAGTAATTTCAAAATACAGGCCCAAAACATGCTGAAAATCGATATTTTAGATGCCCAAAGTCAATATGTGCATGTATCTTCTGTACCCGTTTATATCTCAAATTCAGGCTCAAAACACCCGAAAATTCAATATTTTGGGGTCCCAGAAGCAATCTGTACATGCCTACTCAGTGCTAGAATATTTTCAAAATATAGGCTAAAAACATGCTAAAAATCGATCTTTTAGGTGCCAAAAAATTGATATCTCAAATTCAGTCCCAAAACACCCGAAAATTCGATATTTAGATGTCCCAGAAGGTATCTGTATATGCCTACTCCGTGTTAGAGTATTTTCAAAATACAGGCCAAAAGCATACTGAAAATCGATCTTTTAGGTGCCCAAAAGTCGATATGTGCATGCATCTTCTGTACCCGTTTATATCTCAAATTCTGGCCCTAAACACCCGAAAATTCGATATTTTTGGGTCCCAGAAGCGATCTGTACATGCCTACTCCGTGTTAGAGTATTTTCAAAATTCAGGCCCAAAACATGCTGAAAATCGATATTTTTGGTGCCGAAAGTCAATATGTGCATGTATCTTATGTACCCGTTTATATCTCAAATTCAGGCTCAAAACACCCGAAAATTCAATATTTTGGGGTCCAAGAAGAAATCTGCACATGCCTACTCAGTGCTAGAATATTTACAAAATATAGGCTAAAAACATGCTAAAAATCAATATTATAGGTGCCAAAAAATCGATATCTCAAATTCAGACCCATAACACCCGAAAATTCGATATTGAGAGGTCCCAGAAGGTATCTGTACATGACTACTCCGTGTTAGAGTATTTTCAAAATACAGGCCAAAAACATACTGAAAATCGATCTTTTAGGTGCCCAAAAGTCGATATGTGCATGCATCTTCTGTACTCGTTTATATCTCAAATTCTGGCCCTAAACACCCGAAAATTCGATATTTTGGGGTCCCAGAAGCGATCTGTACATGACTACTCCGTGTTAGAGTATTTTCAAAATTCAGGCCCAAAACATGCTAAAAATCGATATTTTTTGTGCCCAAAGTCAATATGTGCATGTATCTTCTGTACCCGTTTATATCTCAAATTCAGGCTCAAAACACCCGAAAATCCAATATTTTGGGGTCCCAGAAGCAATCTGTACATGCCTACTCAGTGCTAGAATATTTTCAAAATATAGGCTAAAAACATGCTAAAAATCGATCTGTTAGGTGCCAAAAAGTCGATATCTCAAATTCAGTCCCAAAACACCCGAAAATTCGATATTTAGGGGTCCCAGAAGCGATCTGTACATGCCTACTCAGTGTTAGAGTATTTTCAAAATACAGGCCCAAAATATGCTGAAAATCGATATTTTAGATGCACAAAAGTCGATATGTGCATGTATCTTCTGTACCCGTTTATATCTCAAATTCTGGCTCAAAATACCCGAAAATTCAATATTTTGGGGTCCTAGAAGCAATCTGTACATGCCTACACAGTGCTAGAATATTTTCAAAATATAGGCTAAAAACATGCTAAAAATCGACATTTTAGGTGCCAAAAAATCGATATCTCAAATTCAGTCCCAAAACACCCTAAAATTCGATATTTAGAGGTCCCAGAAGGTATCTGTGCATGCCTACTCCGTGTTAGAGTATTTTCAAAATACAGGCCAAAAACATACTGAAAATCGATCTTTTAGGTGCCCAAAAGTCGATATGTGCATGCATCTTCTGTACCCGTTTATATCTCAAATTCTGGCCCTAAACACCCGAAAATTCGATATTTTGGGGTCCCAGAAGCGATCTGTACATGCCTACTCCGTGTTAGAGTATTTTCAAAATTCAGGCCCAAAACATGCTGAAAATCGATATTTTTGGTGCCCAAAGTCAATATGTACATGTATTTTCTGTACCCGTTTATATCTCAAATTCAGGCTCAAAACACCCAAAAATTCAATATTTTGGGGTCCCAGAAGCAATCTGTACATGCCTACTCAGTGCTAGAATATTTTCAAAATATAGGCTAAAAACATGCTAAAAATCGATCTTTTAGGTGCCAAAAAGTCGATATCTCGAATTCAGTCCCAAAACACCCGAAAATTCGATATTTAGGGGTCCCAGAAGCGATCTGTATATGCCTACTCCGTGTTAGAGTATTTTCAAAATACAGGCCAAAAGCATACTGAAAATCGATCTTTTAGGTGCCCAAAAGTCGATATGTGCATGCATCTTCTGTACCCGTTTATATCTCAAATTCTGGCCCTAAACACCCGAAAATTCGATATTTTGGGGTCCCAGAAGCGATCTGTACATGCCTACTCCGTGTTAGAGTATTTTCAAAATTCAGGCGCAAAACATGCTGAAAATCGATATTTTTGGTGCCCAAAGTCAATATGTGCATGTATCTTCTGTACCCGTTTATATCTCAAATTCAGGCTCAAAACACCCGAAAATTCAATATTTTGGGGTCCCAGAAGCAATCTGTACATGCCTACTCAGTGCTAGAATATTTTCAAAATATAGGCTAAAAACATGCTAAAAATCGATCTGTTAGGTGCCAAAAAGTCGATATCTCAAATTCAGTCCCAAAACACCCGAAAATTCGATATTTAGGGGTCCCAGAAGCAATCTGTACATGCCTACTCAGTGCTAGAATATTTTCAAAATATAGGCTAAAAACATGCTAAAAATCGATCTGTTAGGTGCCAAAAAATCGATATCTCAAATTCAGTCCCAAAACACCCGAAAATTCGATATTTAGAGGTCCCAGAAGGTATCTGTATATGCCTACTCCGTGTTAGAGTATTTTCAAAATACAGGCCAAAAGCATACTGAAAATCGATCTTTTAGGTGCCCAAAAGTCGATATGTGCATGCATCTTCTGTACCCGTTTATATCTCAAATTCTGGCCCTAAGCACCCGAAAATTCAATATTTAGGGGTCCCAGAAGCGATCTGTACATGCCTACTCCGTGTTAGAGTATTTTCAAAATACATGCTCAAAGCATACTGAAAATCGATCTTTTAGGTGCCCAAAAGTCAATATGTGCATGCATCTTCAGTACCCGTTTATATCTCAAATTCAGGCTCAAAACACCCGAAAATTCAATATTTTGGGGTCCCAGAAGCAATCTGTACATGCCTACTCAGTGCTAGAATATTTACAAAATATAGGCTAAAAACATGCTAAAAATCGATATTATAGGTGCCAAAAAATCGATATCTCAAATTCAGACCCATAACACCCGAAAATTCGATATTTAGAGGTCCCAGAAGGTATCTGTACATGACTACTCCGTGTTAGAGTATTTTCAAAATACAGGCCAAAAACATACTGAAAATCGATCTTTTAGGTGCCCAAAAGTCGATATGTGCATGCATCTTCTGTACTCGTTTATATCTCAAATTCTGGCCCTAAACACCCGAAAATTCGATATTTTGGGGTCCCAGAAGCGATCTGTACATGCCTACTCCGTGTTAGAGTATTTTCAAAATTCAGGCCCAAAACATGCTGAAAATCGATATTTTTGGTGCCGAAAGTCAATATGTGCATGTATCTTATGTACCCGTTTATATCTCAAATTCAGGCTCAAAACACCCGAAAATTCAATATTTTGGGGTCCCAGAAGCAATCTGTACATGCCTACTCAGTGCTAGAATATTTTCAAAATATAGGCTAAAAACATGCTAAAAATCGATCTGTTAGGTGCCAAAAAGTCGATATCTCAAATTCAGTCCCAAAACACCCGAAAATTCGATATTTAGGGGTACCAGAAGCAATCTGTACATGCCTACTCCGTGTTAGAGTATTTTCAAAATACAGGCCAAAAACATACTGAAAATCGATCTTTTAGGTGCCCAAAAGTCGATATGTGCATGCATCTTCTGTACTCGTTTATATCTCAAATTCTGGCCCTAAACACCCGAAAATTCGATATTTTGGGGTCCCAGAAGCGATCTGTACATGACTACTCCGTGTTAGAGTATTTTCAAAATTCAGGCCCAAAACATGCTAAAAATCGATATTTTTGGTGCCCAAAGTCAATATGTGCATGTATCTTCTGTACCCGTTTATATCTCAAATTCAGGCTCAAAACACCCGAAAATCCAATATTTTGGGGTCCCAGAAGCAATCTGTACATGCCTACTCAGTGCTAGAATATTTTCAAAATATAGGCTAAAAACATGCTAAAAATCGATCTGTTAGGTGCCAAAAAGTCGATATCTCAAATTCAGTCCCAAAACACCCGAAAATTCGATATTTAGGGGTCCCAGAAGCGATCTGTACATGCCTACTCAGTGTTAGAGTATTTTCAAAATACAGGCCCAAAATATGCTGAAAATCGATATTTTAGATGCACAAAAGTCGATATGTGCATGTATCTTCTGTACCCGTTTATATCTCAAATTCTGGCTCAAAATACCCGAAAATTCAATATTTTGGGGTCCTAGAAGCAATCTGTACATGCCTACACAGTGCTAGAATATTTTCAAAATATAGGCTAAAAACATGCTAAAAATCGACATTTTAGGTGCCAAAAAATCGATATCTCAAATTCAGTCCCAAAACACCCTAAAATTCGATATTTAGAGGTCCCAGAAGGTATCTGTGCATGCCTACTCCGTGTTAGAGTATTTTCAAAATACAGGCCAAAAACATACTGAAAATCGATCTTTTAGGTGCCCAAAAGTCGATATGTGCATGCATCTTCTGTACCCGTTTATATCTCAAATTCTGGCCCTAAACACCCGAAAATTCGATATTTTGGGGTCCCAGAAGCGATCTGTACATGCCTACTCCGTGTTAGAGTATTTTCAAAATTCAGGCCCAAAACATGCTGAAAATCGATATTTTTGGTGCCCAAAGTCAATATGTACATGTATTTTCTGTACCCGTTTATATCTCAAATTCAGGCTCAAAACACCCAAAAATTCAATATTTTGGGGTCCCAGAAGCAATCTGTACATGCCTACTCAGTGCTAGAATATTTTCAAAATATAGGCTAAAAACATGCTAAAAATCGATCTTTTAGGTGCCAAAAAGTCGATATCTCGAATTCAGTCCCAAAACACCCGAAAATTCGATATTTAGAGGTCCCAGAAGCGATCTGTATATGCCTACTCCGTGTTAGAGTATTTTCAAAATACAGGCCAAAAGCATACTGAAAATCGATCTTTTAGGTGCCCAAAAGTCGATATGTGCATGCATCTTCTGTACCCGTTTATATCTCAAATTCTGGCCCTAAACACCCGAAAATTCGATATTTTGGGGTCCCAGAAGCGATCTGTACATGCCTACTCCGTGTTAGAGTATTTTCAAAATTCAGGCGCAAAACATGCTGAAAATCGATATTTTTGGTGCCCAAAGTCAATATGTGCATGTATCTTCTGTACCCGTTTATATCTCAAATTCAGGCTCAAAACACCCGAAAATTCAATATTTTGGGGTCCCAGAAGCAATCTGTACATGCCTACTCAGTGCTAGAATATTTTCAAAATATAGGCTAAAAACATGCTAAAAATCGATCTGTTAGGTGCCAAAAAGTCGATATCTCAAATTCAGTCCCAAAACACCCGAAAATTCGATATTTAGGGGTCCCAGAAGCAATCTGTACATGCCTACTCAGTGCTAGAATATTTTCAAAATATAGGCTAAAAACATGCTAAAAATCGATCTGTTAGGTGCCAAAAAATCGATATCTCAAATTCAGTCCCAAAACACCCGAAAATTCGATATTTAGAGGTCCCAGAAGGTATCTGTATATGCCTACTCCGTGTTAGAGTATTTTCAAAATACAGGCCAAAAGCATACTGAAAATCGATCTTTTAGGTGCCCAAAAGTCGATATGTGCATGCATCTTCTGTACCCGTTTATATCTCAAATTCTGGCCCTAAGCACCCGAAAATTCGATATTTTGGGGTCCCAGAAGCGATCTGTACATGCCTACTCCGTGTTAGAGTATTTTCAAAATTCAGGCGCAAAACATGCTGAAAATCGATATTTTTGGTGCCGAAAGTCAATATGTGCATGTATCTTCTGTACCCGTTTATATCTCAAATTCAGGCTCAAAACACCCGAAAATTCAATATTTTGGGGTCCCAGAAGCAATCTGTACATGCCTACTCAGTGCTAGAATATTTACAAAATATAGGCTAAAAACATGCTAAAAATCGATATTATAGGTGCCAAAAAATCGATATCTCAAATTCAGGCCCATAACACCCGAAAATTCGATATTTAGAGGTCCCAGAAGGTATCTGTACATGACTACTCCGTGTTATAGTATTTTCAAAATACAGGCCAAAAACATACTGAAAATCGATCTTTTAGGTGCCCAAAAGTCGATATGTGCATGCATCTTCTGTACTCGTTTATATCTCAAATTCTGGCCCTAAACACCCGAAAATTCGATATTTTGGGGTCCCAGAAGCGATCTGTACATGACTACTCCGTGTTATAGTATTTTCAAAATTCAGGCCCAAAACATGCTAAAAATCGATATTTTTGGTGCCCAAAGTCAATATGTGCATGTATCTTCTGTACCCGTTTATATCTCAAATTCAGGCTCAAAACACCCGAAAATTCAATATTTTGGGGTCCCAGAAGCAATCTGTACATGCCTACTCAGTGCTAGAATATTTTCAAAATATAGGCTAAAAACATGCTAAAAATCGATCTGTTAGGTGCCAAAAAGTCGATATCTCAAATTCAGTCCCAAAACACCCGAAAATCCGATATTTAGGGGTCCCAGAAGCAATCTGTACATGCCTACTCAGTGCTAGAATATTTTCAAAATATAGGCTAAAAACATGCTAAAAATCGATCTGTTAGGTGCCAAAAAATCGATATCTCAAATTCAGTCCCAAAACACCCGAAAATTCGATATTTAGAGGTCCCAGAAGGTATCTGTATATGCCTACTCCGTGTTAGAGTATTTTCAAAATACAGGCCAAAAGCATACTGAAAATCGATCTTTTAGGTGCCCAAAAGTCGATATGTGCATGCATCTTCTGTACCCGTTTATATCTCAAATTCTGGCCCTAAGCACCCGAAAATTCGATATTTTGTGGTCCCAGAAGCGATCTGTACATGCCTACTCCGTGTTAGAGTATTTTCAAAATTCAGGCGCAAAACATGCTGAAAATCGATATTTTTGGTGCCGAAAGTCAATATGTGCATGTATCTTCTGTACCCGTTTATATCTCAAATTCAGGCTCAAAACACCCGAAAATTCAATATTTTGGGGTCCCAGAAGCAATCTGTACATGCCTACTCAGTGCTAGAATATTTACAAAATATAGGCTAAAAACATGCTAAAAATCGATATTATAGGTGCCAAAAAATCGATATCTCAAATTCAGACCCATAACACCCGAAAATTCGATATTTAGAGGTCCCAGAAGGTATCTGTACATGACTACTCCGTGTTATAGTATTTTCAAAATACAGGCCAAAAACATACTGAAAATCGATCTTTTAGGTGCCCAAAAGTCGATATGTGCATGCATCTTCTGTACTCGTTTATATCTCAAATTCTGGCCCTAAACACCCGAAAATTCGATATTTTGGGGTCCCAGAAGCGATCTGTACATGACTACTCCGTGTTAGAGTATTTTCAAAATTCAGGCCCAAAACATGCTAAAAATCGATATTTTTGGTGCCCAAAGTCAATATGTGCATGTATCTTCTGTACCCGTTTATATCTCAAATTCAGGCTCAAAACACCCGAAAATTCAATATTTTGGGGTCCCAGAAGCAATCTGTACATGCCTACTCAGTGCTAGAATATTTTCAAAATATAGGCTAAAAACATGCTAAAAATCGATCTGTTAGGTGCCAAAAAGTCGATATCTCAAATTCAGTCCCAAAACACCCGAAAATTCGATATTTAGGGGTCCCAGAAGCAATCTGTACATGCCTACTCAGTGCTAGAATATTTTCAAAATATAGGCTAAAAACATGCTAAAAATCGATCTGTTAGGTGCCAAAAAATCGATATCTCAAATTCAGTCCCAAAACACCCGAAAATTCGATATTTAGAGGTCCCAGAAGGTATCTGTATATGCCTACTCCGTGTTAGAGTATTTTCAAAATACAGGCCAAAAGCATACTGAAAATCGATCTTTTAGGTGCCCAAAAGTCGATATGTGCATGCATCTTCTGTACCCGTTTATATCTCAAATTCTGGCCCTAAGCACCCGAAAATTCGATATTTTGGGGTCCCAGAAGCGATCTGTACATGCCTACTCCGTGTTAGAGTATTTTCAAAATTCAGGCGCAAAACATGCTGAAAATCGATATTTTTGGTGCCGAAAGTCAATATGTGCATGTATCTTCTGTACCCGTTTATATCTCAAATTCAGGCTCAAAACACCCGAAAATTCAATATTTTGGGGTCCCAGAAGCAATCTGTACATGCCTACTCAGTGCTAGAATATTTACAAAATATAGGCTAAAAACATGCTAAAAATCGATATTATAGGTGCCAAAAAATCGATATCTCAAATTCAGACCCATAACACCCGAAAATTCGATATTTAGAGGTCCCAGAAGGTATCTGTACATGACTACTCCGTGTTATAGTATTTTCAAAATACAGGCCAAAAACATACTGAAAATCGATCTTTTAGGTGCCCAAAAGTCGATATGTGCATGCATCTTCTGTACTCGTTTATATCTCAAATTCTGGCCCTAAACACCCGAAAATTCGATATTTTGGGGTCCCAGAAGCGATCTGTACATGACTACTCCGTGTTAGAGTATTTTCAAAATTCAGGCCCAAAACATGCTAAAAATCGATATTTTTGGTGCCCAAAGTCAATATGTGCATGTATCTTCTGTACCCGTTTATATCTCAAATTCAGGCTCAAAACACCCGAAAATTCAATATTTTGGGGTCCCAGAAGCAATCTGTACATGCCTACTCAGTGCTAGAATATTTTCAAAATATAGGCTAAAAACATGCTAAAAATCGATCTGTTAGGTGCCAAAAAGTCGATATCTCAAATTCAGTCCCAAAACACCCGAAAATTCGATATTTAGGGGTCCCAGAAGCAATCTGTACATGCCTACTCAGTGCTAGAATATTTTCAAAATATAGGCTAAAAACATGCTAAAAATCGATCTGTTAGGTGCCAAAAAATCGATATCTCAAATTCAGTCCCAAAACACCCGAAAATTCGATATTTAGAGGTCCCAGAAGGTATCTGTATATGCCTACTCCGTGTTAGAGTATTTTCAAAATACAGGCCAAAAGCATACTGAAAATCGATCTTTTAGGTGCCCAAAAGTCGATATGTGCATGCATCTTCTGTACCCGTTTATATCTCAAATTCTGGCCCTAAACACCCGAAAATTCGATATTTTGGGGTCCCAGAAGCGATCTGTACATGACTACTCCGTGTTAGAGTATTTTCAAAATACAGGCCAAAAACATGCTAAAAATCGACATTTTAGGTGCCAAAAAATCGATATCTCAAATTCAGTCCCAAAACACCCGAAAATTCGATATTTAGGGGTCCCAGAAGCGATCTGTACATGCCTACTCAGTGTTAGAGTATTTTCAAAATACAGGCCCAAAACATGCTGAAAATCGATATTTTAGATGCCCAAAAGTCAATATGAGCATGTATCTTCTGTACCCGTTTATATCTCAAATTCAGGCTCAAAACACCCGAAAATTCAATGTTTTGGGGTCCCAGAAGCAATCTGTACATGCCTACACAGTGCTAGAATATTTTCAAAATATAGGCTAAAAACATGCTAAAAATCGACATTTTAGGTGCCAAAAAATCGATATCTCAAATTCAGTCCCAAAACACCCGAAAATTCGATATTTAAAGGTCCCAGAAGGTATCTGTCCATGCCTACTCCGTGTTAGAGTATTTTCAAAATACAGGCCAAAAACATACTGAAAATCGATCTTTTAGGTGCCCAAAAGTCGATATGTGGATGCATCTTCTGTACCCGTTTATATCTCAAATTCTGGTCCTAAACACCCGAAAATTCGATATTTTGGGGTCCCAAAAGCGATCTGTACATGCCTACTCCGTGTTAGAGTATTTTCAAAATTCAGGCCCAAAACATGCTGAAAATCGATATTTTTGGTGCCCAAAGTCAATATGTGCATGTATTTTCTGTACCCGTTTATATCTCAAATTCAGGCTCAAAACACCCAAAAATTCAATATTTTGGGGTCCCAGAAGCAATCTGTACATGCCTACTCAGTGCTAGAATATTTTCAAAATATAGGCTAAAAACATGCTAAAAATCGATCTTTTAGGTGCCAAAAAGTCGATATCTCGAATTCAGTCCCAAAACACCCGAAAATTCGATATTTAGGGGTCCCAGAAGCGATCTGTACATGCCTACTCCGTGTTAGAGTATTTTCAAAATACATGCTCAAAACATACTGAAAATCGATCTTTTAGGTGCACAAAAGTCGATATGTGCATGCATCTTCAGTACCCGTTTATATCTCAAATTCAAGCTCAAAACACCCGAAAATTCAATATTTTGGGGTCCCAGAAGCAATCTGTACATGCCTACTCCGTGTTAGAGTATTTTCAAAATACAGGCCCAAAACATGCTGAAAATCGATATTTTAGATGCCCAAAGTCAATATGTGCATGCATCTTCTGTACCCGTTTATATCTCAAATTCAGGCTCAAAACACCCGAAAATTCAATATTTTGGGGTCCCAGAAGCAATCTGCACATGCCTACTCAGTGCTAGAATATTTAAAAAATATAGGCTAAAAACATTTTAAAAATCGATATTATAGGTGCCAAAAAATCGATATCTCAAATTCAGTCCCATAACACCCGAAAATTCGATATTTAGAGGTCCCAGAAGGTATCTGTACATGACTACTCCGTGTTAGAGTATTTTCAAAATACAGGCCAAAAACATACTGAAAATCGATCTTTTAGGTGCCCAAAAGTCGATATGTGCATGCATCTTCTGTACTCGTTTATATCTCAAATTCTGGCCCTAAAGAACCGAAAATTCGATATTTTGGGGTCCCAGAAGCGATCTGTACATGACTACTCAGTGCTAGAATATTTTCAAAATATAGGCTAAAAACATGCTAAAAATCGATCTGTTAGGTGCCAAAAAGTCGATATCTCAAATTCAGTCCCAAAACACCCTAAAATTCGATATTTAGGGGTCCCAGAAGCGATCTGTACATGCCTACTCCGTGTTAGAGTATTTTCAAAATACAGGCCCAAAACATGCTGAAAATCGATATTTTAGATGCACAAAAGTCGATATGTGCATGTATCTTCTGTACCCGTTTATATCTCAAATTCAGGCTCAAAACACCCGAAAATTCAATATTTTGGGGTCCCAGAAGCAATCTGTACATGCCTACACAGTGCTAGAATATTTTCAAAATATAGGCTAAAAACATGCTAAAAATCGACATTTTAGGTGCCAAAAAATCGATATCTCAAATTCAGTCCCAAAACACCCGAAAATTCGATATTTAAAGGTCCCAGAAGGTATCTGTCCATGCCTACTCCGTGTTAGAGTATTTTCAAAATACAGGCCAAAAACATACTGAAAATCGATCTTTTAGGTGCCCAAAAGTCGATATGTGCATGCATCTTCTGTACCCGTTTATATCTCAAATTCTGGCCCTAAACACCCGAAAATTGGATATTTTGGGGTCCCAGAAGCGATCTGTACATGCCTACTCCGTGTTAGAGTATTTTCAAAACTCAGGCCCAAAACATGCTGAAAATCGATATTTTTGGTGCCCAAAGTCAATATGTGCATGCATCTTCAGTACCCGTTTATATTTCAAATTCAAGCTCAAAACACCCGAAAATTCAATATTTTGGGGTCCCAGAAGCAATCTGTACATGCCTACTCCGTGTTAGAGTATTTTCAAAATACAGGCCCAAAACATGCTGAAAATCGATATTTTAGATGCCCAAAGTCAATATGTGCATGTATCTTCTGTACCCGTTTATATCTCAAATTCAGGCTCAAAACACCCGAAAATTCAATATTTTGGGGTCCCAGAAGCAATCTGTACATGCCTACACAGTGCTAGAATATTTTCAAAATATAGGCTAAAAACATGCTAAAAATCGACATTTTAGGTGCCAAAAAATCGATATATCAAATTCAGTCCCAAAACACCCGAAAATTCGATATTTAGGGGTCCCAGAAGGTATCTGTGCATGCCTACTACGTGTTAGAGTATTTTCAAAATACAGGCCTAAAACATACTGAAAATCGATCTTTTAGGTGCCCAAAAGTCGATATGTGCATGCATCTTCAGTACCCGTTTCTATCTCAAATTCTGGCCTTAAACACCCGATAATTCGATATTTTGGGGTCCCAGAAGCGATCTGTACATGCCTACTCCGTGTTAGAGTATTTTCAAAATTCAGGCCCAAAACATGCTGAAAATCGATATTTTAGATGCCCAAAGTCAATATGTGCATGTATCTTCTGTACCCGTTTATATCTCAAATTCAGGCTCAAAACACCCGAAAATTCAATATTTTGGGGTCCCAGAAGCAATTTGTACATGCCTACACAGTGCTAGAATATTTTCAAAATATAGGCTAAAAACATGCTAAAAATCGACATTTTAGGTGCCAAAAAATCGATATATCAAATTCAGTCCCAAAACACCCGAAAATTCGATATTTAGAGGTCCCAGAAGGTATCTGTACATGCCTACTCATATTTAGAATGTTTTCAAGATACAGACCCAAATCATGCTCAAAATCGATATTTTAGGTGCCAAAAAGTCGATATGTTCATGCATCTTCAGTACCCGTTTATATCTCAAATTCAGGCTACAAACACCCGAAAATTCGATATTTTGAGGTCCCAGAAGCGATCTGTACATGCCTATTCAGATACAGGCCCAAAACATGCTGAAAATCGATATATTAGGTGCCCAAAGTCAATATGTATATGCATCTTCTGCAACCGTAATATTACAAATTAAACCTAAAAACACCCGAAAATTCAATATTTTTGGGTCCCAGAAGCGATCTATACATACCTACTCCGTGTTAGATTATTTTCAACTTACAGGCCCAAAACATGCTGAAAATCGATATTTTAGGTGCCCAAAGTCAATATGTGCATGTATCTTCTGTACCCGTTTATATCTCAAATTCAACCTCAAAACACACGAAATTTCGATATTTTGGGGTTCCAGAAGCGATCTGTACATGCCTACTCAGTGCTAGAATGTTTTCATAATATAGGCTCAAAAATTGCTAAAAATCAATATTTTAAGTGTCCAAAGTCGATATGTGCATGCATCTTCTATACCCGTTTATATCTCAAATCCGGGATCAAAACACCTGAAAATTCGGTATTTTTGGGTACCAGAAGCAATCTGTACATGCCTACACAGTGCTAGAATGTTTAAAAAAAAACGGCTGAAAACATGCTAAAAATCGATATTTTAAGTGTCCAAAGTCGATATGTGCATGCATCTTCTGTACCCGTTTATATCTCAAATTTACCTTAAAACACACGAAAATTAGATATTTTGGGGTCCCAGAAGCGATCTGTACATGCCTACTCTGTGCTAGAATGTTTTCATAATATAGGCACAAAACATGCTAAAAATCGATATTTTAAGTGTCCAAAATCGATATGTGCATGCATCTTCTGTACCCGTTTATATCTCAAATTCAGGCTCAAAATACCCGAAAATTCGGTATTTTTGGGTCCTAGAAGCGATCTGTACATGCCTACTCCGTGTTAGAGTATTTTCAAAATACAGGCCAAAAACATGCTGAAAATCGATATTTTAGGTGCCCAAAGTCAATATGTGCATGCATCTTCTTTACCCGTTTATATCTCAAATTCGACCTCAAAACACCCGAAAATTCGATATTTTTGGGTCCCAGAAGCGATCTGTACATGCCTACACAGTGCTAGAATGTTTTCAAAAAAAAGGCTCAAAACATGCTAAAAATCGATATTTTAATTGTCCAAAGTCGATATGTGCATTTATCATCTGTACCTGTTTATATCTTAAATTCAGGCTCAAAAGACCCGAAAATTTGGTATTTTGGTATCCCAGAAGCGATCTGTACATGCCTACTCCTAGTTAGAATGTTTTCAAGATACTGACCCAAAACATGCTCAAAATCGATATTTTAGGTGCCAAAAAGTCGATATGTTCATGACTCTTCAGTACCCGTTTATATCTCAAATTCAGGCTCAAAACACCCGAAAATTCGATATTTTGAGGTCCCAGAAGCGATCTGTACATGCCTACTCAGTGCTAGAATATTTTCAAAATATAGTCCAAAAACATGCTAAAAATCGATATTTTAGGTGCCCAAAGTCGATATCTCAAATTCAGGCCCAAAACACCCGAAAATTCAATATTTTGGGGTCCCAGAAGCTATCTGTAAATGCCTTCTCTGTGTTAGAATATTTTCAAAATACAGGCCCAAAAAATACTGAAAATCGATATTTTAGGTGCCAAAAAGTCAATATGTGCATGCATCTTCTGTACCCGTTTATATCTCAAAATCACGCTATAAACACCCGAAAATTCGATATTTTGGGGTCCCAGAAGCAATCTGTACATGCATACTCAGTGCTAGAATGTTTTCAAAACATAGGCTCAGAACATGCTAAAAATCGATATTTTAGGTGTCCAAAGTCGATATGTGCATGCATCTTCTGTACCCGTTTATATCTCAAATTCAGGCTCAAAACACCCGAAAATTTGGTATTTTGGTATCCCAGAAGCGATCTGTACATGCCTACTCCTAGTTAGAATGTTTTCAAGATACTGACCCAAAACATGCTCAAAATCGATATTTTAGGTGCCAAAAAGTCGATATGTTCATGACTCTTCAGTACCCGTTTATATCTCAAATTCAGGCTCAAAACACCCGAAAATTCGATATTTTGAGGTCCCAGAAGCGATCTGTACATGCCTACTCAGTGCTAGAATATTTTCAAAATATAGTCCAAAAACATGCTAAAAATCGATATTTTAGGTGCCCAAAGTCGATATCTCAAATTCAGGCCCAAAACACCCGAAAATTCAATATTTTGGGGTCCCAGAAGCTATCTGTAAATGCCTACTCCGTGTTAGAGTATTTTCAAAATACAGGCCCAAAAAATACTGAAAATCGATATTTTAGGTGCCAAAAAGTCAATATGTGCATGCATCTTCTGTACCCGTTTATATCTCAAAATCACGCTACAAACACCCGAAAATTCGATATTTTGGGTTCCCAGAAGCAATCTGTACATGCCTACTCAGTGCTAGAATGTTTTCAAAATATAGGCTCAGAACATGCTAAAAATCGATATTTTAGGTGTCCAAAGTCGATATGTGCATGCATCTTCTGTACCCGTTTATATCTCAAATTCAGGCTCAAAACACCCGAAAATTCGGTATTTTTGGGTCCTACAAGCGATCTGTACATGCCTACTCCTAGTTAGAATGTTTTCAAGATACAGACCCAAATCATGCTCAAAATCGATATTTTAGGTGCCCACAAGTCGATACGTGCATGCATCTTCTGTACCCGTTTATATCTCAAATTGAAGCTCTAAACACCCAAAAATTCGATATTTTGGAGTCCCAAAAGGGATCTGTACATCCCTACTCATATACAGGCCCAAAACATGCTGAAAATCGAAATTTTAGGTGCCCAAAGTCAAGATGTGGACGCATCTTCTGTACCCGTTTATATCTCAAATTCAGGCTCAAAACACCCGAAAATTCGATATTTTTGGGTCCCAGAAGCGATCTGTACATGCCTACTCTGTGCTAGAATGTTTTCATAATATAGGCACAAAACATGCTAATAATCGATATTTTAAGTGTCCAAAGTCAATATGTGCATGCATCTTCTGTTCCCGTTTATATCTCAAATTTAACCACAAAACACACGAAAATTCGATATTTTGGGGTCCCAGAAGCGATCTGTACATGCCTACTCCGTGTTAGAGTATTTTCAAAATACAGGCCCAAAACATACTGAAAATCGATCTGTTAGGTGCCCAAAAGTCGATATGTGTATGCATCTTCTGAGCCCGTTTATATCCCAAATTCAACCTCTAAACACCCGAAAATTCGATATTTTTGCGTCCCAAAAGCGATCTGTACATGCCTACTCTGTGCTTGAATGTTTTCAAAATATAGGCTCAAAACATGCTAAAAATCGATATTTTAAGTGTCCAAAACCGATATGTGCATGCATCTTCTGTACCCGTTTATATCTCAAATTCAGGCTCAAAATACCCGAAAATTCGGTATTTTTTGGGTCCTACAAGCGATCTGTACATGCCTACTCCTAGTTAGAATGTTTTCAAGATACAGACCCAAAACATGCTCAAAATCGATATTTTAGGTGCCAAAAAGTTGATATGTTCATGCATCTTCAGTACCCGTTTATATCTCAAAATCAGGCTCAAAATACCCGAAAATTCGATATTTTGGGGTCCCAGAAGCTATCTGTAAATGCCTACTCTGTGTTAGAGTATTTTCAAAATTACAGGCCCAAAAAATACTTAAAATCGATATTTTAGGTGCCCAAAAGTCGATAAGTGCATGCATCTTCTGTACCCGTTTATATCTCAAATTCAGGCTCAAAACACCCGAAAATTCGGTATTTTTGGGTCCTACAAGCGATCTGTACATGCCTACTCCTAGTTAGAATGTTTTCAAGATACAGACCCAAATCATGCTCAAAATCGATATTTTAGGTGCCAAAAAGTCGATATGTTCATGCATCTTCAGTACCCGTTTATATCTCAAATACAGGCTACAAACACCCGAAAATTCGATATTTTGAGGTCCCAGAAGCGATCTGTACATGCCTATTCAGTTACAGGCCCAAAACATGCTTAACATCGATATATTAGGTGCTCAAAGTCAATATGTGTATGCATCTTCTGCAACCGTTAATATCACAAATTAAACCTCAGAACACCCGAAAATTCAATATTTTTGGGTCCCAGAAGCGATCTATACATCCCTACTCCGTGTTAGAGTATTTTCAACATACAGGCCCAAAACATGCTGAAAATCGATAATTTAGGTGCCCAAAGTCAATATGTGCATGCATCTTCTGTACTCGTTTATATCTCAAATTCAACCTCAAAACACACAAAAATTCGATATTTTGGGGTGCCAGAAGCGATCTGTACATGCCTACTCAGTGCTAGAATGTTTTCATAATATTGGCTCAAAACTTGCTAAAAATCAATATTTTAAGTGTCCAAAGTCGATATGTGCATGCATCTTCTGTACCCGTTTATATCTCAAATTCAGGCTCAAAACACCCGAATATTCGAATTTATTTTGGCCCAGAAGTGATCTGTACATGCCTACTCAGTGCTAGAATATTTTCAAAATATAAGCCCAAAACATGCTGAAAATCGATATTTTAGGTGCCCAAAGTCGATATGTGTATGCATCTTCAGTACCCGTTTATATCTCAAATTCAGGCTGAAAATACCCGAAAATTCGATATTTTTGGTTCCCAGAAGCGATGTGTACATGCCTACTCAATGTTAGAATATTTTCAAAACACAGGCACAAAAACAAGTTGAAAATCGATATTTTAGGTGCCCAAAATCGATATGTGCATGCATCTTCAGTACCCGTTTATATCTCAAATTCTGGCTCAAAACACCCGAAAATTCGATATTTTTGGTTCCCAGAAGCGATCTGTACATGCCTACTCCGTGTTAGAGTATTTTCAAAATACAGGCCTAAAACATGCTGAAAATCGATATTTTAGGTGCCCATAGTCAATATGTGTATGCATCTTCTGTACCCGTGTATACTTCAAATTCAGGCTGAAAACACCAGAAAATTCAAATTTTTTGGTTCCCAGAAGCGGTCTGTACATGCCTACTCCATTTTAGAGTATTTTCAAAATACAGACCTCAAAACATGCTGAAATTCGATATTTTAGGTGTCAAAAGCAATATGTGTATGCATCTTCTCTACCCGTTTATATCTCAAATTCAGGCTCAAAACACCCGAAAACTCGATATTTTTGGTTTCCGGAAGCGATCTGTACATGCCTACTCAGTGACAGAATATTTTTAAATTACAGACCAAAAACATGCTGAAAATCGATATTTTAGGTGCCCAAAGTCGATTTGTGCATGCATCTTCAGTACACGTTTATATCTCAAATTCAGGCTCAAAACATCCAAAAAACCGATATTTTTGGGTCCAAGAAGCGATTTGTACATGCCTACTCAGTAATAGAATATTTTTAAGATTCAGGCCGAAAACATGCTGAAAATCGATATTTTAGGTTCACAAAATCGATATGTGCATGAATCTTCTGTACCCGTTTATGTCCCAAATTCAGGCTCAAAACACCCTAAAATTCTATATTTTTGGGTCCAAAAAGCGATCTGTACATGCCTACTCAGTGCTAGAATATTTTCAAAATATAGGCCAAAAACATGCTGAAAATCGATATTTTAGGTGCCCAAAGTCAATATATGTATGGATCTTCAGTACCCGTTTATATCTCAAATTCAGGATCAAAACTCCCAAAAATTCGATATTTTTGAGTCCCAGAAGCGATCTGTACATGCCTACTCAGTAACAGAATATTTTCAAAATACAAGTCAAAATATGCTGAAAAACGATATTTTAGGTGCCAAAGTCGATATGTGCATGCATCTTCTGTACCCGTTTAAATCTCAAATTCAGGCTCAAAACACCCGAAAATTCGATATTTTTGGGTCCCAGAAGCAATCTGTACATTCCTACTCAATGTTAGAATACTTTCAAAACACAGGCACAAAATCAAGTTGAAAAGCGATATTTTAGGTGTCCAAAATCGATATGTGCATGCATCTTCTGTACCCGTAAAATATAACAAATTCTGGCTCAAAACACCCGAAAATTCGATATTTTTGGGTCCCAGAAGCTATCTGTATATGCCTACTCCGCGTCAGAGTATTTTTATAATAAAGGCCCAAAACATGCTGAAAATCGATATTTTAGGTGCCCAAAGTCAATATGTGTATGCATCTTCTGTACCTGTTTATATACCAAATTCAGGCTCAGAACACACGAAAATTCGACATTTTTAGGTCCAAAAAGCGATCTGTACAAGCCTACTCAGTGCTTGAATATTTTCAAAATATACGCCCAAAACATGCTGAAAATCGATATTTTAGGTGCTCAAAATCGATATGTGCATGCATCTTCTGTACTCGTTTATATCTCAAATTCAGGCTCAAAACACCTGAAAATTTGATATTTTTGTGTCCCAGAAGCGATGTGTACATGCCTACTAAATGTTAGAATATTTTCAAAACACAGGCACAAAAACAAGTTGAAAATCGATATTTTAGGTGCCCAAAATCGATATGTGCATGCATCTTCTGTACCAGTTTATATCTCAAATTCAGGCTTAAAACACCCGAAAATTCGATATTTTTGGTTCCCAGAAGGGATATGTACATGCCTACTCCGTGTTAGAGTATTTTCAAAATACAGGCCTAAAACATGCTGAAATTCGGTATTTTAGTTGCCCAAAATAAATATGTGTATGCATCTTCAGTACTCGTTTATATCTCAAATTCAGGCTTAAAATACCCTAAAATTCGATATTTTTGGTTCCCTGAAGCGATCGGTACATGCCTACTCAGTGCTAGAATGTTTTTAAAATATAGGCCCAAAACATGCTGAAAATCGATATTTTAGGTGCCCAAAGTCAAAATGTGCATGCAACTTCAGTACCCGTTTATATCTCAAATTCTGGCTCAAAACACCCGAAAATTCGATATTTTTGGTTCCCAGAAGCGATCTGTACATGCCTACTCCGTGTTAGAGTATTTTCAAAATACAGGCCTAAAACATGCTGAAATTCGATATTTTAGGTGCCTAAAGTCAATATGTGTATGCATCTTCTGTACCCGTGTATATCTTAAATTCAGGCTCAAAACACCCGAAAAATTCGATATTTTTGGGTCCCAGATGCAATCTGTACATGCCTACTACGTGTTAGAGTATTTTCCAAATGCAGGCCCAAAACATGCTCAAAATAGATATTTTAGGTGCAAAAAGTCGATATGTGCATGCATCTTCAGTACTCGTTTATATCCCAAATTTAGGCTCAAAACACTCGAAAATTTGGTATTCTTGGGTCCCAGAAGTGATCTGTACATGCCTACTCAGTGCTAGAATATTTTCAAAATTTAGGCCAAAAACATGCTAAAAATCGATATTTTAGGTGCCCAAAGTCGATATGAGCATGCATCCTCTGTACCCGTTTATATCTCAAATTCAGGCTCAAAACACCCGAAAACTCGATATTTTTGGGTCCCAGAAGTGATCTGTACATGCCTACTCAGTAATAGAACATTTTCAAAATTCAGGCCCAAAACATGCTGATAATCGATATTTTAGGTGCCCAATATCGATATGTGCATGCATATTTTGTACTCATTTATATTCCAAATTCAGGCTCAAAACACCCAAAAATTCGATATTATTGGGTCCCTGAAGCGATCTGTACATTCATACTCAGTGCTAGAATATTTTCAAAATGCAGGCCCAAAACATGCTGAAAATTGATATTTTAGGTGCCCAAAGTCAATATGTGCATGCATCTTCTGTATCCGTTTATATCTCAAATTCAGGCTCAAAACACCCGAAAAATTCGATATTTTTGGGTCCCAGAGGCAATCTGTACATGCCTACTACGTGTTAGAGTATTTTCCAAATGCAGGCCCAAAACATGCTCAAAATAGATATTTTAGGTGCAAAAAGTCGATATGTGCATGCATTTTCAGTACCCGTTTATATCTCAAATTCAGGCTCAAAATACCCGAAAATTCGATATTTTTGGGTCTTAGAAGCGATCTGCACATGGCTATTCAGTAATATAATATTTTCAAAATACAGGCCCAAAACATGCTGAAAATCGATATTTTAGGTGCCCAAAGTCGATATGTGTATGCATCTTCTGTACCCGTTTATATCTCAAATTCAGGCTAAAACACCCGAAAATTCGATATTTTTGGTTCCGAGAAGCAAACTGTACATGCCTACGCAGTGCTAGAATATTTTAAAAATATAGGCCCAAAACAAGCTAAAAATCGATATTTTGGGTACCCAAAGTCAATATGTGCATCCATCTTCTGTACCCGTTTATATCCAAAATTCAAGCTCAAAACACCCGAATAATCTATTTTTGGGGGGACGAGAAGCGATCTGTACATGCCTATTCAATGACAGAATATTTTCAAAATACAGGCCCAAAACCTGCTGAAAATCGATATTTTAGGTACCCAAAGTCAATATGTGCATGCCTCTTCTTTACCCGTTTATATCCAAAATTCAGGCTCAAAACACCCGAATATTCGATTTTATTGGGGCTCAGAAGCGATCTGTCCATGCCTACTCCGTGTTAGAGTATTTTCATAATATAGGCCCAAAACATGCTGAAATTCGACCTATTAGGTGCAAAAAGTCAATATGTGCATGCATCTTCTGTACCCGTTTATATCTTATATTCAGGCTCAAAACACCCGAAAATTCGATATTTTTGGGTCCCATAAGCGATCTGTACATGCATACTTAAGGCTAGAATACTTTCAAAATATAGGCACAAAACATGCTGAAATTCGATATTTTAGTTGCAAAAAGTCAATATGTGCATGCATATTTTGTACTCATTTATATTCCAAATTCAAGCTCAAAATACCCAAAAATTCGATATTTTTGGGTCCCAGAAGCGAGCTGTACATGTCTACTCACTCCTAGAATAATTTCAAAATATAGGCCCAAAGCATACTAAAAATCGATATTTTTTGTGCCCAAAGTCGATATGTGCATGCGTTTTCTGTACCCGTTTATATAACAAATTCTGGCTTAAAATACCCTAAAATTCGATATTTTTGGTTCCCAGAAGCGATTTATACATGCATATTCAGAAATAGAATATTTTCAAAATACAGGCCCATCAAATGCCGAAATTCGATATTTTAGGTACCCAAAGTCGATATGTGCATGCATCTTCTGTACTCGTTTATATCCCAA
Organism: Petrolisthes cinctipes; assembly: GCA_033782935.1. Taxonomy (NCBI): domain Eukaryota; kingdom Metazoa; phylum Arthropoda; class Malacostraca; order Decapoda; family Porcellanidae; genus Petrolisthes; species Petrolisthes cinctipes. The sequence continues at coordinate 205,594 of JAWQEG010002797.1, read as the reverse complement.
ATTCATGCTCAAAACACCAGAAAATTCGATATTTTTGGGTCCCAGAAGCGATCTGTACATGTCTACTCAGTGCTAGAAAATTTTCAAAATACAGGCCCAAAACATGCTAAAAATCGAAATTTTAGGTTCCCAAAGTCGATATGTGCATGCATCTTCTGATATCTAAAATTCATGCTCAAAACACCCAAAAATTCGATATTTTTGGGTCCCATAAAGCGGTCTTTACATGTCTACTCAGTGCTAGAATACTTTCAAAATATAGGCCAAAAACAAGCTGAAATTCGACCTATTAGGTGCAAAAATACGATATGTGCATGCATCTTTTGTACCCGTTCAAATCCCAAATTCAGGCTTAAAACACCCGAAAATATTTGCAAAATATAAGCCGAAAACATGCTAAAAATCGATATTTGTTGTTCAAAAAGTCATTCATGGGTGGTGGGTGTGTGGGTGTCAGTACAGTGCGTGGATAGTTTAAATCAACAGTAATTCATGGGGTGGTGGGTGTGTGGGTGTCATTACAGTGCTTGTACTGTTAATATCAAAAGACATTCATGGGGTGGTGGGTGTGTGGGTATCATTACAATGCTTGGACTGTAAATATCAACAGTCATTTATGGGGTGGGTGGTGTGTAGGTGTCATTACAGTGCTTGGACTGTAAATATCAGCAGTCATTCATGGATTGGTGGATGTTTGTCATTACAGTGCTAGGACTGTAAATATCAACTGTCATTCATAGAGTGTGTCAGTGACATTACATTGCTTGTACTGTAAATATCAACAGTCATTTATGGGTTGGTGTGTGTGTGTCATTACAGTGCTTGGACTGTAAATATCAACTGTCATTCATGGGGTGTGTCAATGACATTACAGTGCTTGTACTGTAAATATCAACAGTCATTCATGGGTTGGTGGGTGTGGGTGTCATTACAGTTCTTGGACTGTAAATATCAACAGTCATTCATTGGGTGGTGGGTGTTTGTGTTTCATTACAGTGCTTGGACTGTTAATATATATCAACAGTCATTCATGGGGTGGTGGGTGTGTAGCTGTCATTACAGTGCTTGGAGTGTAAATATCAAGTCATTTATGGGGTGGTGGGTGTCATTACAGTGCCCTGACTGTAAATATCAACAGTCATTCATGGGGTGGTGGGTGTGTAGCTGTCATTACAGTGCTTGGACTGTAATTATCAACAGTCATTAATGGGGTGGTGGGTGTCATTACAGTGCTTGGACTGTAAATATAAACTGTCATTCATGGGAAGGTAGGTGTGTGGGTATCATTACAGTGATTGGACTGTAAATATCAACAGACATTCATGGGGTGGTCGGTGTGTGGGTGATATTACAGTGCTTGGATTAAAAATATTAACCATCATTCATGGGGTTGTGGTTGTGTGGGTGTCATTACAGTGCTTGGACTGTAATTATCAACAGTCATTCATGGGATGGTAGGTGACATTACAGTGCTTGTACTGTAAATATGAACATTCATTCATGGGTTGATGTGTGTGTGTGTCATTACAGTGCTTGGACTGTAAATATCAACTGTCATTCATGGGGTGTGTCGGTGACATTACAGTGCTTGTACTGTAAATATCAACAGTCATTCATGGGTTGGTGGGTGTGTTTGCCATTACAGTGCTTGGACTGTAAATATCAACAGTCATTCATAGGGTGGTGGGTGTTTGTGTGTCATTACAGTGCTAGGACTGTTAATATCAACCGTCATTCATAGGGTGGTGGGTGTCATTACAGTGCTTTGACTGTAAATATCAACCGTCATTCATGGGGTTGTGAGTGTCATTACAGTGCTTGGACTGTACATATTAACAGTCATTCATGGGGTGGTGGGTGTGTCGGTATCATTACATTGCTTGGACTGTAACTATCAATAGTCATTCATGGGTAGGTGGGTGTGTTGGTGTCATTACAGTGTTTGGAGTGTAAATATTAACAGTCATTTATGGGGTGGTGGGTGTGTGGGTGTCATTACGGTGCTTGGAGTGTAAATATCAACAGTTATTCATTGGGTGGTGGGTGTGTGGGTGTCATTACAGTGCTTGGACTATAAATATCAATGGTCATTAATGCGATGGTTGGTGTGCGGGTGTCATTACATTGCTTTGACTGTAAATATCAACAGTCATTCATGGGGTTGATGGTGTGTGAGTGTCATTACAGTGCTTGGACTGTCAATATCAACAGTCATTCATTTGGTGGTTGGTGTGTGGGTCACATAACAGTGCATGGAATGTAATTATCAATAGTTATTTATGGGTTGGTGGATGTGTGGGTGTCATTACCGTGCTTAGACTGTAAATATCAACAGTCAATTATGGGGTGGTCAGTGTGTGGATGTGAATACAGTGCTTGGATTGTAAATATCAACAGTCATTCATGGGGTGGTGGGTGTGTGGGTGTCATTACAGTGCTTGGATTGTAAATATCAACAGTCATTCAAGGGGTTGTGGGTGTGTAGGTGTAATTACAGTGTTTGGAGTGTAAATATCAAGTCATTAATGGGGTGGTGGGTGTCATTAAAGTGATTTGACTGTAAATATCAACAGTCATTCATGGCGTGATGGATGTGTGGGTGTCATTACAGTGCTTGGACTGTAAATATTAACAGTCATTAATAGGGTAGTGGGTGTCATTACAGTGTTCGGACTGTAAATATCAATAGTCATTCATGAGAAGGTGGGTGTGAGGGTGTCATTACAGTGCTTGGACTGTAAATATCAATAGTCATTCATGGGGTGGTTGGTGTGTGGGTGATATTACAGTCCTTGGACTGTAAATATTAACCAACAATCATGGGGTTGTGGTTGTGTGGGTGTCATTACAGTGCTTGGACTGTAAATATCAGCAGTCATTCATGGATTGGTGGATGTGTGTCATTACAGTGCTTGGACTGTAAATATCAACTGTCATTCATGGAGTGTGTCAGTGACATTACAGTGCTTGTACTGTAAATATCAACAGTAATTTATGGGTTGGTGTGTGTGTGTCATTACAGTGCTTGGACTGTAAATATCAACTGTCATTCATGGGGTGTGTCAATGACATTACAGTGCTTGTACTGTAAATATCAACAGTCATTCATGGGTTGGTGGGTGTGGGTGTCATTACAGTGCTTGGACTGTAAATATCAACAGTCATTCATTGGGTGGTGGGTGTTTGTGTTTCATTACAGTGCTTGGACTGTTAATATATATCAACAGTCATTCATGGGGTGGTGGGTGTGTAGCTGTCATTACAGTGCTTTGACTGTAAATATCAACAGTCATTCATGGGGTGGTGGGTGTCATTACAGTGCTTGGACTGTAAATATCAACAGTCATTCATGGGGTGGTGAGTGTCATTACAGTGCTTTGACTGTATATATCAACAGTTATTAATGGGGTGGTGGGTGTGTGGGAGTCATTACAGTGCTTTGACTGTAACTATCAACAGTCATTGAAAGGGTGGTGGGTGTGTGGGTGTCATTACATTGCTTGGACTATAAATATCAACATCCATTTATGGGGTGGTGGATGTCATTACAATGCTTGGACTGTAAATATCAACAGTCATTCATGGGGTGGTGGATATGTGGGTGTCATTACAGTGCTTGGACAGCAAATATCAACAGTCATTCATGGGGTGGTGGGTGTGTGGGTGTCATTACAGTGCTTGGACCGTAAATATCAACAGTCAGTCATGGGGTGGTTGGTGTGTGTGTGTCATTACAGTGCTAGGACTGTAGGTATCAACAGACATTCCAGGGGTGTTGGGAGTGTGGGTGTCATTACAGTGCTTGGACTGTAAATATCAACAGTTATTCATGGGGTGTTGGGTGTGTGGGTGTCATTACAGTGCCTAGACTGTAAATATCAACAGTCATTCATGGGGTGGTGGTTGGCATTACAGTGCTTGGATTGTAAATATTAACAGTCATTCATTGGGTGGTGGGTGTGTGGGTGTCATTACAGTGCTTGGACTATAAATAACAACTGTCATTAATGGGGTTTTTGGGTGCCATTACAGTGCTTGGACTGTGAATGTCAACAGTCATTCATGTGTTGGTGGGTGTGGCCGTCATTTCAGTGTTTGGACTATAAATATCAATAGTCATTCATGGGGTGGTGGGTGTGTGTGTGTTATTACAGTGCATGGACCGTCAATATCAACAGTCATTCATTGGGTGGTGGATTGTAAATATCAACCGTCATTAATGGGGTTGTTGGTGTCAATACATTGTTTTGACTGTAAATATTAAAAGTCATTCATTGGGTGGTGGATGTGTGGGTGTCATTACAGTGCTTGGACTGCTAATATCAACAGTCATTGATGTGGTGGTGGGTGTGTGGGTGTCATTTCAGAGCTTGTACTGTATATATCAATAGTCATTTATGGGGTGGTGGGTGTGAGGGTGTTATTACAATGCTTGGACTACAAATATCAATAGTCATACATAGGGTGGCGGGTGTGAGGGTGTCATTACAATGCTTGGACTGTAAAAATCAACAGTCATTCATGGGGTTGTTTGTGTCATTACAGGTCTTGGAAAGCAAATATCAACAGTCATTCATGGGGTAGTGGATGTATGAGTGTCAGTACTGTGCTTGGACTGTTAATATCAACAGTCATCAATAAAGTGGTAGGTGTGTAGGTGTCATTACAGTGCTTGGACTGGGAATATCAACCATTATTAATGGGTTTGTGGGTGTGTGGGTGTCATTACAGTGCTTGGAATATAAATATTAACAGTCATTAATGGGATAGTGGGTGTTACTACAGTGCTTGGACTGTAAATATTAATAGTCATTCAAAGGATGGTTGGTGTATGGGTGTTATTACAGTGCTTGGACTGTAAATATCAACAGTCATTTATTGGGTGGTGTGTGTGTGGGGGTCATTACAGTGCTTGGACTATAAATATCAATAGTCATTAATGGGGTGTTATTGTATGGGTCTCATTACAGTGCTTGGAATGTAAATATCAACAGTCATTCATGGGATGGCGGGTGTGTTGGTGTCATTACAGTGCTTAGACTGTAAATATAACCAGTAATTTATGGGGTGGACAGTGTGTGGGTGTCATTACAGTGCTTGGACTGCATATATCAACAGTCATTCATGTGGTGGTGGGTGTCATTACAGTGCCTTGACTGTAAATATCAACAGTCATTCATGGGGTGGTAGATGTTTGGTTGTCATTACAGTGCTTGGACTGTAAATATTAACAGACATTAATGGGTTGGTGGGTGTATGTGTCATTACAATGCTTGGACTGTAAATATCAATGGTCATTGATGGGGTGGTGTGTGTGTGGGTGTCATTACAGTGTTTGGACTGTATATATCAACAGTCATTCATTGGGTGGTAGGTGTGAGGGAGTCATTACATTGCTTGGACAACAAATTTCAATAGTCATTCATAGGGTGGTGGGTGTGAGGGTGTCATTACAATGCTTGGACTGTAAATGTCAACAGTCATTCATGGGATGGTGGGTGTCATTATTGTGCTTGGACTGTAAATATCAAAAGTAATTCATTGGGTAGTGGGTGTGTGGGTGTCATTACAGTGCTTGAACTGTAAACATCAACAGTCATTTATAGTGTGGTGGGTGTGTTGGTGTCATTACAGTGCTTTAAACTGTAAATATCTACAGTCATTCATTAGGTGGTGGGTTGTTGGTGTCATTACAGTGCTTGGACTGTAAATATGAACAGTCATTCATGGAGTGGTCAGTGTGTTAATGTCATTACAGTGCTTGGACTGTAAATATCAACAGTCTTTCATGGGGTTGTAATTGTGTGTGTGTCATTACAGTGCTTGGACTGTTAATATATATCAACAGTCATTCATTTGGTGGTGGGTGTGTAGGTATCATTACAGTGCTCTGACTGTAAATATCAACAGTCATTCATGGGGTGGTGAGTGTCATTACAGTGCTTTGACTGTATATATCAACAGTTAATAATGGGGTGGTGGGTGTTTGGGTGTCATTACAGTGCTTCGACTGTAACTATCAACAGTCATTCATGGGGTGGTGGGTGTGTGGGTGTCATTACATTGCTTGGACTGTAAATATCAACAGTCATTGATTGGGTGGTGGGGGTGTGGGTGTCATTACAGTGCTTGGACTATAAATATCAACTTCCATTTATGGGGTGGTGGATGTCATTACAGTGCTTGGACTGTAAATATCAACAGTCATTCATGGGGTGGTTGATGTGCGGGTGTCATTACAATGCTGGACAGCAAATATCAACAGTCATTCATGGGGTGGTGGGTGTGTGGGTGTCATTACAGTGCTTGGACCGGAAATATCAACAGTCAGTCATGGGGTTGTTGGTGTGTTTGTGTCATTACAGTGCTTGGACTGTAAGTATCAACAGTCATTCAAGGGGTGTTGGGAGTGTAGGTGTCATTACAGTGCTTGGACTGTAAATATCAACTGTCATTCATGGGGTTTGTGGGTGCCATTACAGTGCTTAGACTGTTAATGCCAACAGTCATTCATGTGTTGGTGGGTGTGGGTGTCATTTCAGTGTTTGGACTGTAAATATCAACAGTCATTCATGGGGTGATAGGTGTGTGTGTGTTATTACAGTGCATGGACCATAAATATGAACAGTCATTCATGGGGTGGTGGACTGTAAATATCAACCGTCATTAATGGGGTGGAGGGTGTCATTACATTGCTTTGACTGTAAATATTAAAAGTCATTCATTGGGTGGTGGATGTGTGGGTGTCATTACAGTGCTTGTACTGCTAATATCAATAGTCATTGATGGGGTGGTGGGTGTGTGGGTGTCATTACAGAGCATGGACTGTATATATCAATAGTCATTTATGGGGTGGTGGGTGTGAGGGTGTTATTACAGTGCTTGGACTACAAATATCAATAGTCATTCATAGGGTGGTGGGTTTGAGGGTGTCATTACAATGCTTGGACTGTAAATACCAACAGTCATTCATGGGGTCGTTTGTGTCATTACAGTGCTTTGAAAGCAAATATCAAATGTCATTGATGGGGTAGTAGATGTGTGGGTGTCATTACAGTGCTTGGACTGTAAATATCAACAGTCATTCATTGGGTAGTGGATGTATGGGTGTCAGTACTGTGCTTGGACTGTTAATATCAAGAGTCATTCATGGGGTGGTAGGTGTGTATGTGTCATTACAGTGCTTGGACTGTAAATTTCAACAGTAATTCATGGGGTGGTAGGTGTGTAGGTGTCATTACAGTGCTTGGACTGTAAATATCAACAGTCATTAATGGGGTGGTTGGTGTATGGGTGTCATTACTGTTCTTAGACTGTTAATATCAACAGTCATTCATGGGGTGGTGGGTGTGTGGGTGTCATTACAGTGCTTGGAGTGTATATATCAACAGTCATTCATTGGGTGGTGGGTGTGGGCGTGTCATTACACTGCTTAGACTGGGAATATCAACCATCATTCAAGGGGTGGTGGGTGTGGGGGTGTCATTACAATGCTTGGACTGTAAATATCAACAGTCTTTTATGGGATGGTGGGTGTGTGGGTGTCATTACAGTGCTTGGAATGTAAATATCAACAGTCATTAATGGGATAGTGGGTGTTATTACAGTGCTTGGACTGTAAATATCAATAGTCATTAAAAGGGGTGTTGGTGTGTGGGTGTCATTACAGTGTCTGGACTGTAAATATCAACAGTCATTAGTTGGGTTAATGGTGTGTGAGTGCTATTACAGTGCTTAAACTGTTAATATCAACTGTCATTCATGGGGTGGTTGTTGTAAGGGTCTCATTACAGTGTTTGGAATGTAAATATCAACAGTCATACATGGGATGGTGGGTGTGTTGGTGTCATTACAGTGCTTAGACTGTAAATATAACCAGTAATTTATAGGGTGGTCAGTGTGTGGGTGTCATTACAGTGCTTGGACTGTAAATATCAACAGTCATTTATGGGATGGTAAGTGTGTTGGTGTCATTACAGTGCATGGAATGTAAATATCAACAGTCATTAATGGGGTAGTGGGTGTTATTACAGTGCTTGGACTGTATATATCAATAGTCATTCAAAAGGTGGTTGGTGTGTGGGTGTCATTACAGTGCTTGGACTGTAAATATTGACAGTCATTCTTGTGATGGTAAGTGTGTGGGTGTCATTACAGTGCTTGGACTGTAAATATCAACAGTAATTCATTGGGTGGAGGATGTGGGGGTGTCATTACCGTGCTTGGACTGTAAATATCAACCATCTTTCATGGGGGGGTTGGCGTGTGGGTGTCATTACAGTGCTTGGTCTGTAAATATCAACAGTCATTCATTTAGTGGTGGGTTTGGGGGTGTCATTATAGTGCTTGGACTGTGAATATCAACCATCAATTATGTGGTGATGGGTGTGTGGGTGTCATTGCTGTGCTTGGACTGTAAATATCAACAGTCATTTATGGGATGGTGGGTGATATTACAGTGCTTGGACTGTAATTATCAACAGTCAACCTAAGGGTTGTTGGTGTGTGGGTGTCATTACTGTAAATGGACTGTAAATATCAACAGTCTTTCATGGGGTGGTAGGTGTTTGGGTGTCATTACAGTGCTTGGACTGTAAATATTAACCGTCACTTAAGAGGTGGTGGGAGTGTGGGTGTCATTTTAGTGCTTGGACTGTAAATATCAACAGTAATTTATCGGGTGGTGGGTGTGTGGGTGTCATTACAGTGCTTGGACTGTAAATATCAACAGTTATTAATGGGGTTGTCAGTGTCATTACAGTGCTTGGACTGTAAATACCAACAGTCATTCTTGGAGTGATGGGTGTGTAGGTGTCATTACAGTGTTTGGACTTTAAATATCAACAGTCATTCATGGGGTGGTGGGTGTGTGGGTGTCATTACAGTGCTTGGACTGTAAATATCAACAGTCATTAAAGGGGTGGTGGGTGTATGGGTGTCATTACTGTGCTTGGACTGTTAATATCAACAGACATTCATGGGCTGGTGGGTGTGTGGGTGTCATTACAGTGCTTAGAGTGTAAATATCAATAGTCCTTAATGGGTTGGTGGGTGTGGGGGTGTCATTACAGTACTTGGACTGAGAAAATCAACCATCATTCATGGGGTGGTGGGTGTGTGGGTGTCATTACAGTGCTTGGAATGTAAATATCAACAGTCCTTTATGGGATGGTGGGTGTGTGGGTGTCATTACAGTGATTGGAATGTAAATATCAACAGTCATTAATGGGATAGTGGGTGTTATTACAGTGATTGGAATGTAAATATCAACAGTCATTAATGGGATAGTGGGTGTTATTACAGTGCTTCGACTGTAAATATCAATAGTCATTCAAAGGGTGGTTGGTGTGTGGGTGTCATTACAGTGCTTGGTCTGTAAATATCAACAGTCATTAATTGGGTGGATGGTGTGTGAGTGTCATTACAGTGCTTAAACTGTAAATATCAACAGTCATTCAGGGGGTGGTGGGTTGTGGGTGTCATTACAGTGCTTGAACTGTAAATATCAACTGTCATTTTTGGGTTGGTTAGTGTGTGGATGTCATTACAGTGATTGGACTGTAAATATCAACAGTTAATCATGGGGTGGTGTGTGTGTGTGTGGCATTACAGTGCTTGAACTGTTAATATATATCAACAGTCATTCATTGGGTGGTGGATGTGTGGGTGTCAATACAGTGCTTTGACTACAAATATCAACAGTCGTTCATTGGGTGGTGGGTGTCATTCCAGTGCTTGGACTGTAAATATCAAGAGTCATTAATGGGCTGGTCGATGTGTGGGTGTCATTACAGTGCTTAGACTGTAAATATTACCAGACATTTATCGGGTGGTGGTTGTGTGGGTGTCATTACAATGCTTAGACTGTAAATATCAACAGTCATTGATGGGGTGGTGGGTGAGTGGATGTCATTACAGTGCTTGGACTGTATATATCAACAGTCATTCATAGTGTAGTGGGTGTGAGGGTGTCATTACAGTGCTTGGACTACAAATATCAATAGTCATTCATAGGGTGGTGGGTGTGAGGGTGTCATTACAGTGCTTCGACTGCAAATATCAACAGTCATTAATGGGGTGGTGGGTGTCCTTACAGTGCTTGGACTGTAAATATCAACAGTTATTCATTAGGTTGTTGATGTGTGAGTGTCAATATAGTGCTTGGACAACAAATATTAACAGTCATTCATGTGGTGGTTGAGGTGTGGTTGTCATTACACTGTTTGGAGTGTAAATATCAATAGTCATTTATAGAGTAGTGGGTGTGTGGGTGTCATTACAGTGCTTGGACTGTAAATATCAACAGTCATTCATGGTGTAGTGGATGTATGGATGTCAGTACTGTGCTTGGACTGTTAATATCAACAGTCATTCATGGGGTGATGGGTGTGTTTGTGTCATTACAGTTCTTGGAGTGTAAATATCAACAGTCATTTATGGTGTTGTGGGTGTGGGAGTGTCATTACAGTGCTTGGACTGTAAATATCAACCATCTTTACTGGGGTGGTGGGTGTGTGGGTGTCATTACACTGCTTGATCTGTAAATATGAACAGTCATTCATGGGGTGGTAGGTGTGTAGGTGTCATTACAGTGCTTGGACTGTAAATATCAACAGTCATTCATGGGGTGGTTGGTGTATGGGTGTCATTACTGTGCTTAGATTGTTAATATCAACAGTCATTCATATGGTGGGGGGTGTGTGGGTGTCATTACAGTGCTTGGAGTGTAAATATCAACAGTCATTTATTGGGTGGTGGGTGTGGGGATGTCATTACAGTGCTTGGACTGGGAATATCAACCATCATTCATAGGGTGGTGGGTGTTGGGGTGTCATTACAGTGCTTGGACTGTAAATATCAACAATCATTTTATGTTGGTGGGTGTGTGGGTGTCATTACAGTGCTTGGAATGTAAATATCAACAGTCATTAATGGGATAGTGGGTGTTATTACAGTGCTTGGACAGTAAACATCAATAGTTATTCAAAGGGTGGTTGGTGTGTGGGTGTCATTACAGTGCTTGGACTGTAAATATCAACAGTCATTAGTTGGGTGGATGGTGTGTGAGTGTCATTACAGTGCTTAAACTGTTAACATCAACTGTCATTCATGGGGTGGTTTTGTAAGGGTCTCATTACAGTGTTTGGAATGTAAATATCAACAGTCATTCATGGTATGGTGGGTGTGTTGGTGTCATTACAGTGCTTAGACTGTAAATATAACAAGCAATTTATGGGGTGGTCAGTGTGTGGGTGTCATTACAGTGCTTGGACTGTAAATATCAACAGTCATTTATGGGATGGTGTGTGTGTGGGTGTCATTCCAGTGGTTGGAATGTAAATATCAACAGTCATTAATTGGATAGTGGGTGTTATTACAGTGCTTGGACTGTAAATATCAATAGTCATTTAAAGGGTGGTTTGTGTGTGGGTGTCATTACACTGCTTGATCTGTAAATATCAACAGTCATTCATGGGGTGGTGGGTTTGGGGGTGTCATTACCGTGCTTGGACTGTAAATATTAACCGTCTTTCATGGGGTGGTGGGTGTGTGGGTGTCATTACAGTGATTCGACTGTAAATATCAACAGTCTTTCATGGGGTGGTGGGTGTTTGGGTGTCATTACAGGGATTGGACTGTAAATATCAACCGTCACTCATGGGATGGTGGGAGTGTGGGTGTCATTTTAGTGCTTGGACTGTAAATATGAACAGTCATTCATCGGGTGGTGGGTGTGTGGGTGTCATTACAGTGCTTGGACTGTAAATATCAACAGTCATTAATGGGATGGTCAGTGTCATTACAGTTCTTGTACTGAAAATACCAACAGTCATTCTTGGAGTGATGGGTGTATAGGTGTCATTACAGTGCTTGGACATTAAATATCAACAGTCATTCATGGGCTGGTCGATGTGTGGGTGTCATTACAGTGCTTAGACTGTAAATATTAACAGACATTCATGGGGTGGTGGGTGTGCGGGTGTCATTACAATGCTTAGACTGTAAATATCAACAGTCATTGATGGGGTGGTGGGTGAGTGGGTGTCATTACAGTGCTTGGACTGTATATATCAACAGTCATTCATGGTGTAGTGGGTGTGAGGGTGTCATTACAGTGCTTAGACTACAAATATCAATAGTCATTCATAGGGTGGTGGGTGTGAGGGTGTCATTACAGTGCTTCGACTGCAAATATCAACAGTCATTCATTGGGTGGTGGGTGTCCTTACAGTGCTTGGACTGTAAATATCAACAGTTATTCATGGGGTTGTTAATGTGTGAGTGTCATTACAGTACTTAGAAAGCAAATATCAACAGTCAATCATGTGGTGGTTGATGTGTGGTTGTCATTACAGTGTTTGGACTGTAAATATAACAGTCATTTATAGAGTAGTGGGTGTGTGGGTGTCATTACAGTGCTTGAACTGTAAATATCAACACTCATTTATGGTTTAGTTGATGTATGGATATCAGTACTGTGCTTGGACTGTTAATATCAACAGTCGTTCATGGGGTGATGTGTGTGTGGGTGTCATTACAGTTCTTGGAGTGTAAATATCAACAGTCATTCATGGGGTTGTGTCTGTGGGGGTGTCATTACAGTGCTTGGACTGTAAATATCAAACATCTTTCATGGGGTGGTGGGTGTGTGGGTGTCATTACAATACGTGATCTGTAAATATCAATAGTCATTCATGGGGTGGTAGGTGTGTAGGTGTTATTACAGTGCTTGGACTGTAAATATCAACAGTCATTCATGGGGTGGTTGGTGTATGGGTGTCATTACTGTGCTTAGATTGTTAATATCAACAGTCATTCATGAGGTGGTGGGTGTGTGGGTGTCATTACAGTGCTTGGAGTGTAAATATCAACAGTCATTCGTTGGGTGGATGGTGTGTGAGTGTCATTACAGTGCTTAAACTGTTAATATCAACTGTCATTCATGGGGTGGTTGTTGTATGGGTCTCATTACAGTGTTTGGAATGTAAATATCAACAGTCATTCATGGGATGGTGGATGTGATGGTGTCATTACAGTGCTTAGACTGTATATATAACCACTAATTTATGGGGTGGTCAGTGTGTGGGTGTCATTACAGTGCTTGGACTGGAAATATCAACAGTCATTCAGGGGGTGGTGGGTTGTGGGTGTCATTACAGTGCTTGGACTGTAAATACCAACGGTCATTTATGGGTAGGTCAGTGTGTGGATGTCATTACAGTGCTTGGACTGTAAATATCAACAGTCAATCATTGGGTGGTGGGTGTGTGTGTGTCATTACAGTGCTTGGACTGTTAATATATATCAACAGTCAATTATTGGGTGGTGGATGTGTGGGTGTCAATACAGTGCTTGGACTGCAAATATCAACAGTCATTCATTGTGTGGTCGATGTGTGGGTGTCATTATAGTACTTGGACTGTAAATATTTATAGACATTCATGGGGTGGTGGGTGTGTGGGTGTCATTACCATGCTTAGAATGTAAATATAAACAGTCATTAATGGGGTGGTGGGTGAGTGGGTGTCATTACAGTGCTTGGACTGTAAATATCAACAGTCATTCATGGTGTAATGGATGTATGGATGTCAGTACTGTGCTTGATCTGTTAATATCAACAGTCATTCATGGGGTGATAGGTGTGTGGGTGTCATTACAGTGCTTGGACTGTAAATATCAACAGTCATTAATGGGATGGTCAGTGTCATTACAGTTCTTGGACTGAAAATACCAACAGTCATTCTTGGAGTGATGGGTGTGTAGGTGTCATTACAGTGCTTGGACATTAAATATTAACAGTCATTCATGGGGTGGTGGGTGTGTGGGTGTCATTACAGTGCTTGGACCGTAAATATCAAAAGTAATTCATGGGGTGGTGGGTTTATGGGTGTCATTACTGTTCTTGGACTGTAAATATCAACAGACATTCATGGGCTGGTGGGTGTGTGGGTGTCATTACAGTGCTTGGAGTGTAAATATTAAGAGTCCTTCATGGGGTGGTGGGTGTGGGGTGTCATTACAGTGCTTGGACTGGGAATATCAACCATCATTCATGGGGTGGTGGGTGTGTGGGTGTCATTACTGTGCCTGGACTTAAAATATCAGCATTCATTTATGGGATGGTGGGTGTGTGGGTGTCATTACAGCACTTGGAATGTAAATATCAACAGTCATTAATGGGATAGTGGTTGTCATTACAGTGTTTGGACTGTAAATATAACAGTCATTTATAGAGTAGTGGGTGTGTGGGTGTCTTTACAGTGCTTGGACTGTAAATATCAACACTCATTTATGGTTTATTGGATGTATGGATGTCAGTACTGTGCTTGGACTGTTAATATCAACAGTCATTCATGGGGTGATGTGTGTGTGGGTGTCATTACAGTTCTTGGAGTGTAAATATCAACAGTCATTCATGGGGTTGTGGGTGTTGGGATGTCATTACAGTGCTTGGACTGTAAATATCAACCGTTTTTTATTGGATGCTGGGTGTGTGGGTGTCATTACAGTGCTTGATCTGTAAATATCAACAGTCATTCATGGGGTGGTAGGTGTGTTGGTGTCATTACAGTGCTTGAACTGTAAATATCAACAGTCATTAATGGAGTGGTTGGTGTATGGGTGTCATTACTGTGCTTAGACAGTTAATATCAACAGTCATTCATGAGGTGGTGGGTGTGTTGGTGTCATTACAGTGCTTGGAGTGTAAATATCAACAGTCATTCATTGGGTGGTGGGTGTGGGGGTGTCATTACAGTGCTTGGACTGGGAATAACAACCATCATTCATGGGGTGGTGGGTGTGGGGGTGTCATTACAGTGCTTGGACTGTAAATATCAACAGTCACATATGGGATGGTGGGGGTGTGGTTGTCATTACAGTGCTTGGAATGTAAATATCAACAGTCATTAATGGGATAGTGGGTGTTATTACAGTGCTTGGACTGTAAATATCAATAGTCATTCAAAGGGTCGTTGGTGTGAGGGTGTCATTACAGTGTTTGGACTGTAAATATTGACAATCATTCTTGTGATGGTAAGTGTGTGGGTGTCATTACAGTGCTTGGACTGTAAATATCAACAGTCATTTATTGGGTCGTGGGTGTGTGGGTGTCATTACAGTGCTTGGACTATAAATATCAATGGTCATTAATGAGGTGTTGTGTTTGTGGGTGTCATTACAGTGCTTGGACTGTAAATATCAACAGTCATTAGTTGGGTGGATGGTGTGTGAGTGTCATTACAGTGCTAAACTGTTAATATCAAATGTCATTATGGGGAGGTTGTTGTATGGGTCTCAATACAGTGTTTGGAATGTAAATATCAACTGTCATTCATGGGATGGTGGATGTGTTGGTGTCATTACAGTGCTTAGACTGTAAATATAACCAGTAATTTATGGGGTGGTCAGTGTGTGGCTGTCATTACAGTGCTTGGACTGTAAATATCAACAGTCATTAAGGGGTTGGTGGGTTGTGGGTGTAATTACAGTGCTTGGACTGTAAATATGAACGGTCATTCATGGGTAGGTCAGTGTGTGGATGTCATTACAGTGCTTGGACTGTAAATATCAACAGTCAATCATGGGGTGGTGGGTGTGTATGTGTCATTACAGTGCTTGGACTGTTAATATATATCAACAGTCATTCATTGGGTGGTGGATGTGTGGGTGTCAATACAGTGCTTGGACTGCAAATATCAACAGTCATTCATTGGGTGGTGGGTGTCATTACAGTGCTTGGACTGTAAATATCAACAGTCATTCATGGGCTGGTCGATGTGTGGGTGTCATTACAGTACTTGGACTGTAAATATCAACAGTCATTAATGGGGTTGTGGGTGTAAGGGTGTCATTACAGAGCTTGGACTGTAAATATCAACCATCTTTTATGGGGTGGTGGGTGTGTGGGTGTCATTACAGTGTTTGGACTATAAATATCAACAGTAATTCATAGGGTGGTAGGTGTGTAGGTGTCATTACAGTGCTTGGACTGTAAATATCAACAGTCATTAATGGGGTGGTTGGTGTATGGGTGTCATTACTTTGCTTAGACTGTTAATATCAACAGTCATTCATGGGGTGGTGGGTGTGTGGGTGTCATTACAGATCTTGGAGTATAAATATCAATAGTCATTTATTGGGTGGTGGGTGTGAGGGTGTCATTACAGTGCTTGGACTGGGAATATCAACCATCATTCATGGGGTGGTGGGTGTTTGGGTGTCATTACAGTGCTTGGACTGTAAATATCAACAGCCATTTATGGGATGGTGGTTGTGTGGGTGTCATTACAGTGCTTGGAATGTAAATATCAACAGTTATTAATGGGATAGTAGGTGTTATTACAGTGCTTGGACTGTAAATATCAATACTCATTCTCAGGGTGGTTGGTGTGTGGGTGTCATTACAGTGCTTGGACTTTAAATATTGACAGTCATTCTTGTGATGGTAAGTGTGTTGGTGTCAAAACAGAGCTTGGACTGTAAATATCAAAAGTCATTAATTGGGTGGTCGGTGTGTGGGTGTCATTACAGTGCTTGGACTATAAATATCAATGGTCATTAATGGGGTGTTGTGTGTGTGGGTGTCATTACAGTGCTTGGACTGTAAATATCTACTTTCAATCATGTGGTGGTTGTTGTATGGGACTCATTACAGTGTTTGAAATGTAAATATCAACAGTCATTCATGGGATGGAGGATGTGTTGGTGTCATTACAGTGCTTAGACTGTAAATATAACCAGTAATTTATGGGGTGGTCAGTGTGTGGGTGTCATTACAGTGCTTGGACTGTAAATATCAACAGTCATTCAGGGGGTGGTGGGTTTTGGGTGTCATTACAGTGCTTGGACTGTAAATATCAACAGTTAGTCATGGGTAGGTCAGTGTGTGGATGTCATTACAGTCCTTGGACTGTAAATATCAACAGTCAATCATGGGGTGGTGGGTGTGTGTGTGTCATTACAGTGCTTGGACTGTTAATATATATCAACAGTAATTTATTGAGTGGTGGATGTGTGGGTGTCAATACAGTGCTTGGACTGCAAATATCAACAGTCATTCATTGGGTGGTGGGTGTCATTACAGTGCTTGGACTGTAAATATCAAGAGTCATTCATGGGCTGGTCGATGTGTGGGTGTCATTATAGTGCATGGACTGTAAATATTAAAAGACATTCATGGGGTGGTGGGTGTGTGGGTGTCATTACAGTGCTTGGACTGTAAATATCAACAGTGCTTTATGGGGTGGTTGGTGTATGGGTGTCATTACTGTGCTTAGACTGTTAATATCAACAGTCATTCCTGGGGTGGTGGGTGTGTGGGTCTCATTACAGTGCTTGGAGTGTAAATATCAACAGTTATTTATTGGGTGGGTGTGGGGGTTTTATTACAGAGCTTGGACTGGGAATATCAACCATCATTCATGGGGTGGTGGGTGTGGGGGTGTCATTACAGTGCTTGGTCTGTAAATATCAACAGTCATTTATGGGATGGTAGGTGTGTGGGTGTCATTACAGTGCTTGAAATGTAAATATCAACAGTCATTAATGGGATAGTGGGTGTTATTACAGTGCTTGGACTGTAAATATCAATAGTCATTCAAAGGGTAATTGGTGTGTGGGTGTCATTACAGTGCTTGGACTGTAAATATCGACAGTCATTCTTGTGATGGTAAGTGTGTGGGTGTCATTACAGTGCTTGAACTGTAAATATCAACAGTCATTCATTGGGTGGTGGGTGTGTGGGTGTCATTACAGTGCTTGGACTATAAATATCAATGGTCATTAATGGGGTGTTGTGTGTTTGGGTGTCATTACAGAGCTTGGACTGTAAATATCAACAGTCATTAGTTTTGTGGTGGGTGTCATTACAGTCCTTGGACTGTAAATATCAACAATCATTCATGGGCTGGTCGATGTGTGGGTGTCATTAAAGTACTTGGACTGTAAATATTATCAGACATTCATGGGGTAGTGGGTGTGTGGGTGTCATTACATTGCTTAGAATGTAAATATCAACAGTCATTGATGGGGTGGTGGGTGAGTGGGTGTCATTACAGTGCTTGGACTGTATATATCAACAGTCATTCATGGTGTAGTAGATGTGAGGGTGTCATTACACTGATTGGACTACAAATATCAATAGTCATTCATATGGTGGTGGGTGTGAGGGTGTCATTACAGTGCTTCGACTGTAAATATCAACAGTCATTCATGGGGTGGTGGGTGTCATTACAGTGATTGGACTGTAAATATCAAGAGTCATTCATGGGCTGGTCGATATGTGGGTGTCATTACAGTGCTTGAACTGTAAATATTAACAGACATTCATGGGGTAGAGGGTGTATGGGTGTCATTACATTGCTTAGAATGTAAATATCAACAGTCATTGATGGGGTGGTGGGTGAGTGGGTGTCATTACAGTGCTTGAACTCTATATATCAACAGTCATTCATGGTGTAGTAGGTGTGAGGGTGTCATTACACTGATTGAACTACAAATATCAATAGTCATTCATATGGTGTTGGGTGTGAGGGTGTTATTACAGTGCTTCGACTGTAAATATCAACAGTCATTCATGGGGTGGTGGGTGTCATTACAATGCTTGGACTGTAATATCAACAGTCATTCATGTGGTGGTTGATGTGTGGTTGTCATTACAGTGTTTGGACTGTAAATATCAACAGTCATTTATAGAGTAGTGGGTGTGTGGGTGCTAATACAGTGCTTGGACTGTAAATATCAACAGTCATTCATGGTGTAGAGGATGTATGGATGTCAGTACTGTGCTTGGACTGTTAATATCAACCATCATTTATGGGGTGATGGGTGTGTGGGTGTCATTACTGTGCTTGGACTGTTAATATCAATAGTCATTCATGGTGTGGTGGGTGTGAAGGTGTCATTACAGTGCTTGGACTGTAAATATCAACCGTTTTTCTTGGGGTTGAGGGTGTGTGGGTATCATTACTGTGCTTGGACTGTAAATATCAACAGTCATTCATGGGGTGGTGGGTTTGGGGGTGTCATTATATTGCTTGGACTGTGAATATTAACCATCATTCATGTTATGGTGGGTGTGTGGGTGTCATTACTGTGCTTGGACTGTAAATATCAACAATCATTCTTGGGATGGTAAGTGTGTGGGTTTTTTATTACAGTGATTGGACTGTAAATATCAACAGTCTTTTATGGGGTGGTGGGTGTTTGGGTGTCATTACAGTGCTTGGACTGTAAATATCAACCGTCACTCATGGGATAGTGGGTGTTATTACAGTGCTTGGACTGTAAATATCAACAGTCATTTATGGGGTTGTGGGTGTGTGGGTGTCATTACAGTGCTTGGACTGTAAATATCAATTGTCATTCATGGGGTTGTCAGTGTCATTACAGTGCTTGCACTGTAAATACCAACAGTCATTCTTTGAGTGATGTTTGTGTGGGTGTCATTACAGTGCTTGGACTTTAAATATCAACAGTCATTCATGGGGTGGTGGGTGTGTGAGTGTCATTATAGTGCTTGGACTGTAAATATCAACAGTCATTCATGGGGTGGTGGGTGTATGAGTGTCATTACAGTGCTTGGAGTGTAAATATCAACAGTTATTTATTGGGTGGGTTTGGGGGTTTTATTACAGACCTTGGACTGGGAATATCAACCATCATTCATGGGGTGGTGGGTGTGGGGGTGTCATTACAGTGCTTGGTCTGTAAATATCAACAGTCATTTATGGGATGGTGGGTGTGTGGGTGTCATTACAGTGCTTGGAATGTAAATATCAACAGTCATTAATGGGATAGTGGGTGTTATTACAGTGCTTGGACTGTAAATATCAATAGTCATTCAAAGGGTAATTGGTGTGTGGGTGTCATTACAGTGCTTGGACTGTAAATATCGACAGTCATTCTTGTGATGGTAAGTGTGTGGGTGTCATTACAGTGCTTGAACTGTAAATATCAACAGTCATTCATTGGGTGGTGGGTGTGTGGGTGTCATTACAGTGCTTGGACTATAAATATCAATGGTCATTAATGGGATGTTGTGTGTTTGGGTGTCATTACAGAGCTTGGACTGTAAATATCAACAGTCATTAGTTTTGTGGTGGGTGTCATTACAGTGCTTGGACTGTAAATATCAACAATCATTCATGGGCTGGTCGATGTGTGGGTGTCATTAAAGTACTTGGACTGTAAATATTATCTGACATTCATGGGGTAGTGGGTGTGTGGGTGTCATTACATTGCTTAGAATGTAAATATCAACAGTCATTGATGGGGTGGTGGGTGAGTGGGTGTCATTACAGTGCTTGGACTCTATATATCAACAGTCATTCATGGTGTAGTAGGTGTGAGGGTGTCATTACACTGATTGAACTACAAATATCAATAGTCATTCATATGGTGTTGGGTGTGAGGGTGTCATTACAGTGCTTCGACTGTAAATATCAACAGTCATTCATGGGGTGGTGGGTGTCATTACAATGCTTGGACTGTAATATCAACAGTCATTTATGGGGTGGTCTGTGTGTGGGTATCAATACAATGATTGGATTATAAATATTAACAGTCATTCATGGAGTGGTTGGTGTGTGGGTGTCACTACAGTGCTTGTACTGTAAATATCAACAGTCACTCATAGGGTGGTGGGTGTCATGAGAGTGCTTGAACTGTAAATATCAACAGTCATTAATGGGGTGTGAGGGTGTCATTAGAGTGCTTGGACTGTAAATATCAACAGTTATTCATGGGTGGTAGGTGTCATTACTGTGCTAGGACTGTAAATATCAACAGTCATTCTTGGGTTGGTGGGTGTGTGTGTCATTACAGAGCTTAGACTGTAAAAACCAACAGTCATTCATAGGGTCAAGGGTGTCATTAGAGTGCTTGAACTGTAAATATCAACAGTCATTCATAGGTAGTGTGGGTGTTATTACAGTGCTTGGACTGTAAATATTACAGTCATTCATGGGGTGTTTCGTGTCATTACATTGCTTGGACTGTAAATATCAACAGTCATTCATGGGTGGTAGGTGTCATTACAGTGCTCAGACTGTAAATAACAACAGTCATTCATAGGGTGGTGGGTGTGTGGGTGTCATTACAGTGCTTGTACTGTAAATATCAACAGTCACTCATAGGGTGGTGGGTGTCATGAGAGTGCTTGAACTGTAAATATCAACAGTCATTCATGGGTAGTTGGATGTTATTACAGTGCTTGGACTGTAAATATTACAGTCATTCATGGGGTGTTTTGTGTCATTACATTGCTTGGACTGTAAATATCAACAGTCATTCATGGGTGGTGGGTGTCATTACAATGCTTGGACTGTATATATCAACAGTCATTCATGGGGTGGTAGGTGTGTGGGTGTCATTAAAGTGCTTTGACTGTAAATATCAATAGTCATTAATAGGGTGGTGGATGTCATTACAGTGCTTGGACTGTAAATATCAACAGTCATTCATGGGGTGATGGCTGAGTTGGTGGTATTACAGTGCTTGGACTGTAAATATCATCAGTCATTTATGGGGTGGAAGGTGTGTGTTATTCATTACAGTGCTTGGACTATAAATATCTACTGTCACTTATGGGGTGGTGAGTGTGTGGGTGTCATTATAGTGCTTAGACTGTAAATATCAACAGTCATTAATGGTGTGGTGGGTGTCATTACAGTGCTTGGACTGTAAATATCAACAGTCATTTATGGGGTGATGGGTGAGTTGGTGTCATTACAGTGTTTGGACTGTAAATATCAACAGTCATTCATTTGATGGTGGGTGTGTGGATGTCATTACAGTGCTTGGACTGAAAATATCAACAGTCATTCATGTTGTGGTGGGTGTCATTACAAGGCTTGGACTGTAAATATCAACAGTCATTCATGGGTTGTGGGTGTCATTACAGTGTTTGGACTGTAAATATCAAGAGTCATTCATGGAGTAGTAGGTGTGTAGGTGTCATTACAGTGCTTGTACTGTAAATATCAACAGTCAGTCATGGGGTTTAGAGTGTGAGTGTCATTACAGTTCTTGGACTTTAAATATCAACCATCATCCCTTGTGTGGTGGGTGTGTGGGTGTCATTACAGTGCTTGGACTGTAAATATTAATAGTCATTCATGGGGTGGTGGGTGTGTAGATGTCATTACAGTGCTTGGACTGAAAATATCAACGGTCATTCATGGGGTGGTGCGTGTGTGGGTGTCATTACAGTGCTTGGACTATAAATATCAACCGTCATTTATGGGGTGGTGGGTATGTGGGTAACATTACAGTGCTTGGACTGTAAATATCAACAGTCATTCATCGGGTGGTGGGTGTGTGGGTATCATTACAGTGCTTTAACATTAAATATTAATAGTCATTCATGGGGTGTTGGGTGCGTGGGTGTAATTACAGTGCTTGGACTGTAAATATCAACCATCATTCATTGGGTAGTGGGTGTGTGGGTGTCATTACAGTGCTCAGACTGTAAATATCAACAGTCATTTATAAGGGGGTGGGAGTGTCGGTGTCATGACATTGCTTGGACTATAAATATTAACCATCATTTATGGAGTGGTGGGTTTGTGGCTGTCATTACAGAGCTTGGACTCTAAATATCAACAGTCATTCACGGAGTAGTAGATGTGTGGGTGTCATTACAGTTCTTGGACTTTAAATATCAACCATCATTCATCGGTTGGTTGGTGTGTGGGTGTCATTACCTGGCTTGGATTATAAATATTAACAGTCATTCATAGAGGGTGGGTGTGTGTGTCATTACAGAGCTTGGAATGTAAAAATCAACAGTCATTCATAGGGTCGTGAGTGTCGCTAGAGTGCTTGAACTGAAAATATCAACAGTCATTCATGGGTAGTGTGGGTGTCATTATAGTGCTTGTACTGTAAATTACAACAGTCATTCATGGGTGGTGGGTGTCATTACAGTGCTTGGACTGTATATATCAACAGTCATTCATGGGGTGGAGGGTGTGTGGGTGTCATTAAAGTGCTTTGACTGTAAATATCAATAGTCATTAATGGGGTGGTGGGTGTCATTACAGTGGTTGTACTGTAATTATCATCAGTTATTCATGGGGTGATGGGTGAGTTGGTGTCATTACAGTGCTTGGACTATAAATATCAGCAGTCATTATTGGGGTGGAGGGTGTGTGGGTGTCATTTCAGTGCTTGGACCGTAAATATCAACAGGCATTCATAGGGTTGTGGGTATCATTAGAGTGCTTGAACTGTAAATATCAACAGCCATTCATGGGATGTGTGGATGTCATTTCAGTGCTTGGACTGATAATAACAACAGTCATTCATGTGGTGGTGAGTGTCATTACAGGGCTTGGACTGTAAATTTTAACAGTCATTAATGGGTGGTGAGTATTATTACAGTGCTTGGACTGTAAATATCAACAGTCATTCATGGGGTGGAGGGCATGTGGGTGTCATTACAGTGCTTGGACTGTAAATATCAACAGTCATTCATAGGGTGGTGAGTATTATTAGAGTGCTTGAACTGTAAATATCAACAGTCATTATGGGGTGTGTGGATGTCATTACAAAGCTTGGACTGATAATATCAACAGTCATTCATGGGTGGTGGGTGTCATTACAGTGATTGGACTGTAAATATCTACAGTTAATCATGGGGTGGTTAGTATCATTACAGTGCTTGGACTGTAAATATCAACAGTCATTCATGGAGTAGTAGATGTGTGGGTGTCATTACAGTTCTTGGACTTTAAATATCAACCATCATTCATCGGTTCGTTGGTGTGTGGGTGTCAATACAGGGCTTGGACTATAAATATTAACAGTCATTCATAGGGTGGTGGGTGTGTGGATGTCATTACAGTGATTAGACGGAAAATATCAACAGTCATTCATAGTATGGTGGGTGTGTGGGTGTCATTACAGTGCTTGAACTGTAAATATCAACAGTCATTCATAGGGTCGTGGGTGTGTGAGTGTTATTACAGAGCTTTGACTGTAAATATCAACAGTTATTCATGGGGTGGTGGGTGTGTGGGTGTCATTACAGTGCTTAGACTGTAAATTTAAACAGTCATTTATTTAGTGGTGGGTTTGTGGGTGTCATTACAGTGCTTGGACTTTAAATATCAACAGTAATTTATTGGGTGGAGGGTGTCATTAGAGAGCTTGGACTGTAAATATCAACAGTCATTCATAGGGCGGTGGGTGTGTGGGTGTCATGACAGTGCTTGGACTGTAAATATCAACAGTCATTCATGGGGTGGTGAGTCTTTGGGTGTCATTAAAGTTCTTGGACTGTAAATATCAACGATCATTCCTTGGGTTGTTGGTATGTGGGTGTCATTACAGTGCTCATACTGTAAATATTAACAGTTATTCATGGGGTGGTGGGTGTGTGGATGTCATTACAGTTCTTGAAATGTAAAATAAACAGTCATTAATTGGGTGTGTGGGTGTCATTACTAGGCTTAGACTGATAATATCAACAGTCATTCATGGGGTAGTTGGTGTGTGGGTGTCATTACAGTGCTAGGACTGTAAATATCACCCGTAATTCATGGGTTGGTTGGTGTATTGGTGTCATTACAGTTCTTGAACTGAAAATATCAACCATCATTAATTGGGTGGTGGGTGTGTGTGTGTGTTATTACAGTGATTGGACTGTAAATATTAACAGTCATTCATGGGGTGGTTGGTGTGTGGATATCATTAGTGCTTGGACTGAAAATATCAACAGTCATTCATGGGGTGGTTGGTGTGTGGGTGTCATTACATTGCTTGGACTATAAATATCAACTGTCACTTATGGGCTGGTGGGTGTGTGGGTGTCATTACAGTGCTTGGACTGTAAATATCTTCAGTCATTCATGGGGTGTGTGGGTGTCATTACAGTGCTTGGACTGTATATATAAACAGTCATTCATGAGGTTGTGGGTGTCATTATATTGCTTGGACTGTAAATATCAACAGTCATTGATGGGTGGTAGGTGTCATTACAGTGCTTGGACTGTAAATATCAACAGTCAATCATGGGTTGGTTGGTGTGTGGGTGTTATTACAGTGTTTGGACTGTAAATATCAACAGTCATTCATGGGGTGGTATGTGTAATTACAGTGCTTATACTGTAAATATCAACAGTCATTAATGGGTAGTGGGTGTCATTACAGTTCTTGGACTGTAAATATCAAAAGTCATTCATGGGGTGGTGGGTTTGTGGGTGTCATTACAGTGCTTGGCCTGTAAATATAAACAGTCATTTATAGGATGGTGGGTATGTAGTTGTCATTACAGTGCTTGGACTGTAAATATCAACAGTCATTCATGGGGTGGTGGGTGTGTGGGAGTCATTACAGTGCTTTGACTGTAAATATCAACAATTATTCATAGGGTGTTGAGTGTCATTAGAGTGCTTAAACTGTAAATATCAACAGGTATTCATGTGGTGATGGGTGTGTGGGTGTCATTACCGTGCTTGGAGTATAAATATCAACCATCATTCATAGGGTGGTGGGTGTGTGGTTGTCATTAAAGTGCTTTGACTGTAAATATCAATAGTCATTAATGGGGTGGTAGGTGTAATTACAGTGCTTGGACTGTAAAAATCAACAGTCATACATGAGGTGATGGGTAAGTTAGTGTCAATAAAGTTATTGGACTGTAAATATCAACAGTCATTTATTTGATGGTGGGTGTGTGGGTGTCATTACAGTGCATGGACTGTAAATATCTACAGTCATTCATGGGTGGTGGGTGTGTGGTTGTCATTACAGTGCTTGGATTGTAAATATCAACAGTCACTCATAGTGTTGTGGGTATCATTAGAGTGCTTGAACTGTAAATATCAACAGCCATTCATGGGATGTGTGGATGTCATTATAGTGCTTGGACTGATAATATCAACAGTCATTCATGTGGTGGTGGGTGTCATTACATGGCTTGGATTGTAAATATCAACAGTCATTCATGGGTCGTGGGTGTCATTACAGTGCTTAGACTGTAAATATCAACAGTCATTCATGTAGTAGTAGAAGTGTGGGTGTCATTACTGTGCTTGAACTGTAAATATCAACTGTCATGTGGTGGTTAGTGTGTGGGTGTCATTACAGTTCTTGGACTTTAAATATCAACCATCATTCATCGGGTGGTGGGTATGTGGGAGTCATTACGGTGCTTGGACTGTAAATATTAAAAGTCTTTTATGGGGTGGTAAGTGTGTGGGTGTCATTACAGTGCTTGGACTGTAAATATCAACAGTCAATCATGGGGTGGTGTTAGTGTGGGTGTCATTACAGTGTTTTGACTGTAAATATGAACAGTCATTGATTGGGTTGTGGGTGTCATTAGATTGCTTGGACTTTAAATATCAACAGTCTTTCATAGGGTTGTGGGTGTGTGGGTGTCATGACAGTGCTTGGGCTGTAAAAATCAACAGTCATTCATGGGTGGTGAGTGTGTGGGTGTCATTACAGTTCTTGGACTGTAAATATCAACCATCATTCATTGGGAGGTGGGTGTGTGGGTGTCATTACAGTGCTCAGACTGTAATTATTAACAGTCATTTATGGGGTGGTGGGTGTTTGGGTTTCATTACAATGTTTGAACTGTAAATATCAACAGTCATTCATAGGGTGGTGGGTGTGTGAGTGTCATTACAGAGCTTGGACTATAAATATCATCAGATATTCATGTGGTGGTCGGTTTGTGGGTGTCATTACAGTGCTTGGACTGTAAATATCAACTGTCATTAATGGGGTGGTGGTTGTGTGGGTGTCATTACAGTGCTTGAACTGTAAATATCAACAGTTATGTATGGGGTGATGGGTGTGTGGGTGTCATTACAGTTCTTGGACTGTAAATATCAACAGTCATTCATAGGTAGTTGGTGTCATTACAGTTCTTGGACTGTAAATATCAACAGTCATTCATGGGGTGGTGGGTGTGTGGGTGTCATTACAGTGCTTGGACTGTAAATATCATCAGTAATTCATGGGTTGGTGGGTGTGTTGGTGTCATTACAGTTCTTGGACTGTAAATATCACCAGTCATTCATGGAGTGGTGGGTGTCATTAGAGTGCTTGGATTGTAAATATCAACAGTCATTCATGGTTGGTGGGTGTCATTACAGTGCTTAGTCATTACAGTGGTTAGTGTGTTGATGTCATTACAGTGCTTGGACTATAAATATTAACAGTGATTTATGGGGTTATGTGTGTGTGGATGTCATTACAGTGATTGGACTGTAAATATCAACCAACATTCATTGGGTGGTGGGTGTGTGGGTGTCATTACAGTGCTCAGACTGTAAATATTAACAGTAATTCATGGGGTGGAGAGTGTGTGGATGTCATTACAGTGATTGGACTGAAAATATAAACAGTCAATAATGGGGTGGTGGGTGTGTGGGTGTCATTACAGTGCTTGGACTTGGGGGAGGCGTGGCTGAGTGGATAGAGTGACGGACTGCGAATGGCAAGGGCCCTGGTTCGAGTCCACGAGAAAACATCTGGGATTTTTAGATGTGATCTGATGGTTCTAGCTGTTCGTCAACTACCCTGGCTACGCCGACACGTCAAGAAAATACCCCCTACATAGTCACATACATAGAAGATGTCCGACCATATTCCAAGATGCTATGAGTGACTGTGTAGCTGCTCTCCCCTGATAGTGACGTGTATAAATAAGGTGTCGTCATCTAATAGGGAAGAAGAGAACCAACTGTACCAACATCACCATGAAGCTCCACTGTTTCATCTAGTGCGACACCCAATAATCTCTGGGCCTCGCAAGAGTCACGGGCTACTGACAGCCTACAGTCCCGAGGTTGAGGTATAGAAAAAAAAAATATATATATATATATATCAACAGTCATTCATGGGGTGGTGGGTGTGTGGGTGTTATTACAGTGTTTTGATTGTAAATATCAACAGTCATTCATAGGGTGGCGGGTTTCATTAGAGTTCTTGGACTGTAAATATCAACAGTCATTCATAGGGTGGTGGGTGTGTGGGTGTCATTACTGTACTTGGACTGTAGATATCAACCATAATTCATGGGGTGGTGGGTGTGTGGGTGTCATTACAGTGCTTGGACTGTAAATATCAAGTCATTCATGGGGTGGTTGGTGTGTGTGTGTCATTAGTGCTTGGACTGTAAATATCAACAGTCATTCATTGGGTTGTGGGTGGCATTACAGTGCTTGGACTGTAAATATGAACAGTAATTCATGGGGTGATGGGTGTGTGGGTGTCATTACAGTGCTTCGACTGTTAATATCAACAGTTATTTATGGGGTGGTTTTTGTTTGCGTGTCATTACATTGCTTGGACTGTAAATATCAACAGTCAATCATAAGGTGGTGGGTGTGTGAGTGTCATTACAGCACTTGGACTGTAAATATCAACAGTCATTCATGGGGTGGTCGGTGTGTGGGTGTCATTACAGTGCTTGGACTGTAAATATCAACTGTTATTAAAGGGATGGTGAGTGTGTGGGTGTCATTACAGTGATTATACTGTAAATATCAACCATCATTCTTTGGGTGGTAGGTGTGTTGGTGTCATTACAGTGCTCAGATTTTATATATTAACAGTCATGTATGGGGTGGTGGGTGTCATTAGAGTGCTTGGAGTGAAAATATTAACAGTTATTCATGGGGTTGTGGGTGTGTGGATGCCATTACAGTGCTTGGACTGAAAATATCAACAGTCTTTCATGGGGTGGTGGGTGTGTGGGTGTCATTACAGTGCTTGGATTGTAAATATCAACAGTCATTCATGGGGTGGTGTGTGTGTGGGTGTTATTACAGTGTTTTAATTGTAAATATCAACAGCCATTCATAGGGTGGTGGGTTTCATTAGAGTTCTTGGACTGTAAATATCAACAGTCATTCATGGGTTGGTGTGTGTGTGGGTGTCATTACTGAACTTGGACTGTAGATATCAACCATAATTCGCGGGGTGGTGGGTGTGTGGGTGTCATTACAGTGCTTGGACTGTAAATATCAAGTCATTCATGGGGTGGTGGGTGTGTGTGTGTCATTAGTGCTTGGACTGTAAATATCAAGAGTCATTTGTAGGGTTGTGGGTGGCATTACAGTGCTTGGACTAAAAATATCAACAGTAATTCATGGGGTGATGGGTGTGTGGGTGTCATTACAGTGCTTGGACTGTTAATATCAACAGTTATTTATGGGGTGGTTTTTGTTTGGGTGTCATTACATTGCTTGGAATGTAAATATCAACAGTCAATCATAGGGTGGTGGGTGTGTGGGTGTCATTACAGTGCTTATACTGTAAATATCAACAGTCATTCTTGGAGTGGTGGTTGTGTGGGTGTTATTACAGTGCTTAGACGGTAAATATCAACAGTCATTCAGTGGGTGGTGGATGTGTGGGTTTCATAACAGTTCTTGGACTCTAAATATCAACCATCATTCATTGGGTGGTGGGTGTGTGGGTGTCATTACAGTGCTCAGACTGTAAATATTAACAGTCATTCATGGGTTGCTGGGTGTGTGGATGTCATTACAGTGCTTGGACTGTAAATATTAACAGTCTTTCATGGAGTCGTGGGTGTGTGGGTGTTATTACAGTGGTTGGACCATAAATATCAATAGTCATTAATAGGTTGGTGGGTGTGTGGGTGTCATTACAGAGCTTGGACAGTAAATATCAACAGTCATTTATAGGGTGGTGGGTGTGTGAGTGTCATTACAGAGCTTGGACTGTAAATATCAACAGTCATTCATGGGGTGGTGGGTGTATGGGTGTCATTACAGTGCTTGGACTGTAAATATTAAGTCATTCATGGGGTGGTGGGTGTGTGTGTGTCATTAGTGCTTTGACTGTAAATATCAACAGTCATTCATAGGGTGGTGGGTGGCATTACAATGATTGGACTGTAAATATCAAAAGTCATTTATAGGGTGATTAGTGTGTGGGTGTCATTACAGTGCTTGGACTGTAAATATCAACTCTCAATCATAGGGTGGTGGGTGTGTGGGTGTCATTACAGTACTTGGACTGTAAATATCAACAGTCATTTATAGGGTGGTGGTTGTGTGAGTGTAATTACAGAGCTTGGACTGTAAATATCAACAGTCATTCTTGGGGTGGTGGTTGTGTGGGTGTCATTACAGTGCTTAGACTGTAAATATCAACAGTCATTTATGGGGTGGTGGGTGTGAGGGTGTCATTACAGTGCTTGGACTGTAAATATCAACAGTCATTCATGGGGTGGTGGATGTGTGGTTGTCATTACAGTTCTTGGACTGTAAATATCAACCATCATTCATTGGGTGGTTGGTGTGTGGGTGTCATTACAGTGCTCAGACTGTAAATATTAACAGTCATTCATGGAGTGGTTGGTGTGTGGATGTCATTACAGTGCTTGGACTGTAAATATCAACAGTCAATCATGGGGTGGTGGGTGTGTGGGTGTCATTACAGTGCTTGGACTGTAAATATCAACAGTCATTTATCGGGTGGTGGGTGTGTGGGTGTGATTACAGTGTTTTGATTGTAAATATCAACAGTTATTCATGGGGTGGTGGGTGTGTTGGTGTCATTACATTGCTTGGACTGTAAATATCAACCATAATTCATGGGGTGGTGGGTGTGAGGGTGTCATTACAGTGCTTTGAATGTAAATATCAACAGTGGTTCATGGGGTGATGGGTGTGTGGGAGTCTGTAAGGGCCGAAATACTCAACAGCTGGATTAATACTCCTGTCTCTCACATCAACTTATGTTTCCTTGTCTGTGTACCCTCTTCATACACATTTATTCCCTTCTACCAGTTAAGTAATCTTTTCCTGTTTCCAAGATAGTAATGTGGTGCATTAGTGGAGGACGAGTAGAATTTAACCGCTTGATCAGCAATATTTTCGTCTCCCCCCCCCCCTCCTTGGTATATCGATGGCAGCGCCATCTACACTACTCAATGCTGGCACCGCCATCTAACCGAGGTTTCGTCTAGGATTACTGACTGACTGGTGGCATAACGGAGCTGCACTTTGAACAGTTAGGAGCTCTGAGCCTCCTCTGCCTCCTTCTCTTGTGGAACATATCTATCGCTTGGGCAGCGACTGGTCTGCCCCTTACAATTGTGTATTCCTGAGACACTGCTGTCTCATAATTGTTACTCCAACCATTGGGTAACTTTTGATTGTGTAACCGTGTACTCTCCTCTTGAGACTCTGCTGTCTCTTAATTGTTGTGGGGAAAGGGATAGTCTCCTTGAGTGGTGCTGTATTATATAATGGGGATTGTGAAGTGTTTAATATATTTGTCTTCTTCAAACTGTGTTTGTTACAATCCCTCTGATTTTGGTGGTGCTCGAATCTTTAAATGTTCGAAGAAGTTGCTGACGTGCCACTCTTCGATTCGAGCCTTGACAGTGTCATTACAGAGCTTGGACTGTAAATATCAACAGTCATTCATGGGGTGGTGGGTGTTTGGGTGTCATTACAGTGCTTGGACTACAAATATCAACAGTCAATCATGGGGTTGTGGGTGTCGGGGTGTCATTACAGTGCTTAAACTGTAAATATCAACAGTCATTCATGGGGTGGTGGGTGTGTGGGTGTCATTACAGTGCTTTGACTGTAAATATCAACAGTCATTCATGGGGTAGTGAGTATGTGGGTGTCATTACAGTTCTTGGACTGTAAATATTAACAGTCATTCATGGGGTGGTGGATGTGTGGATGTCATTACAGTGCATGGACTGTAAATATCAACCATCATTCACTGGGTGGTTGGTGTGTGGGTGTCATTACAGTGCACAGACTGTAAATATTAACAGTCATTCATTTAGTGGTTGGTGTTGGGTTGTCATTACAGTGCTTGGACTTTAAATATCAACAGTCATTCATAGGGTGGTGGGTGTGTGAGGGTCATTATAGGGCTTGGACTGTAAATATCTACAGTCATTCATGGGGTGGCGGGTCTGTAAGTGTCATTACAGTGCTTGGACTGTAAATATCAACAGTCATTGTTGGGGTGGTGGTTGTGTGGGTGTCATTACAGTGCTTACACTGTAAATATGAACAGTCATTTATGTAGTAGTGGGTGTGTGGGTGTCATTTCAGTGCTTGGACTGTAAATATCAACAGTCAATCATGAGGTGGTGGGTGTGTGGGTGTCATTACAGTGCTTGGACTGTAAATATCAACAGTCATTCATTGGGTGGTGGGTGTGTGGGTGTCATTACAGTATTTTGATTGTAAATAACAACAGTCATTCATAGGGTTTAGGGTGTCATTAGAATGCTTGGACTGTAAATATCAACAGTAATTCATGGGGTAGTGGGTGTGTGGGTGTCATTACAGCGCTTGGACTGTAAATATCAACGATAATTCATGGGGTGGTGGGTGTGGTGGTGTCATTACAGTGCTTTGAATGTAAATATCAACAGTCATTCATAGGGTGATGGGTGTGTGGTTGTCATTACAGAGCTTGGACTGTAAATATCAACAGTCATTCAAGGGGTGGTGGGTGTCAGGGTGTCATTACAGTGCTTGGACTGTAATTAGCTACAGTCATTCATTGGGTGGTGAGTGTGTGGGTGTCATTACAGTGTTTTGACTGCAAATATCAACAGTCATTCATGGGGTGGTGAGTGTGTGGGTGTCATTACAGCTCTTGGGCTGTAAATATTAACAGTCATTCATCGGGTGGGGGATGTTTGAATGTCATTACAGTGCTTGGACAAATAATATCAACAGTCATTCATGGGGGGGTGGGTGTGTGGGTGGCATTACAGTGCTTGGACTGTAAATATCAACAGTCATTCATAGGGTGATGGGTGTGTGGGTGTCATTACAACGTTTGGACTATAAATATCAACAGTCAATCATGGGGTGGTGGGTGTTGGGGTGTCATTACAGGGCTTGGACTGCAATTATCTACAGTCATTCATGGGGTGGTGGGTGTGTGGGTGTCATTACAGTGTTTGGACTGTAAATATCAACAGTCATTCATGGGGTGGTGAGTGTGTGGGTGTCATTACAGTTCTTGGACTGTATATATTAACAGTCATTCATGGGGTGCTGGATGTGTGAATGTCATTACAGTGCTTAGACTAATAATATCAACAGTCATTCATGGGGTGGTGGGTGTGTGGGTGGCATTACATTGCTTGGACTGTAAATACATACAGTCATTCATAGGGTTGTGGGTGTGTGGGTGTCATTACAGGGTTTGGACTGTAAATATCAACAGTCATTTATAAAGTGGTGGGTGTTTGGGTGTCATTACATTGCTTGGACTGTAAATATCAACAGTCAATCAAGAGGTAGTGGGTTTGTGGGGGTCATTGGAGTTCTTAGACTGTAAATATCAACAGTCATTCATAGGGTGGTGGGTGTCATTGGAGTGCTTGGACTGTAAATATCAACAGTCATTAATGGGGTGGTGAGCGTATGGGTGTCATTATAGTGCATGGACTGTAAATATCAACCATAATTCATGAGGTGGTCGGTGTGTGGGTGTCATTACAGGGCTTTGACTGTAAATATCAAGAGTCATTCATGGGGTGGTGGGTGTGAGGGTGTCATTACATTGCTTGTACTGTAAATATCAACAGTCAATCATGGGGTGGTGGGTGTCATTACAGTGCTTGAAATGAAAATATCAACAGTCATTTATGGGGTCGTGGGTGTGTGGATGTTATTACAGTGCTTTGACTGTAAATATCAACAGTCATTCAGAGGGTGGTGGGTGTCATTAGAGTGCTTGGACTGTAAATATCAACAGTCATTCATGGGGTGGTGGGTGTGTGGGTGTCATTACAGTGCTCAGACTGTAAATATTAACAGTCATTCATTTAGTGGTTGGAGTTGGGTTGTCATTACAGTGCTTGGACTTTAAATATCAACAGTCTTTCATGGGGTGGTGGGTATGTGGGTATCATTACAATGCTTGGACAGTAAATCTCAACAGTCATTTATAGGGTGGAGGGTGTGTGAGTGTCATTACAGGGCTTGGACTGTAAATATCTACAGTCATTTATGTAGTGGTGGGTGTGTGGGTGTCATTACAGTGCTTTGAATGTAAATATCAACAGTCATTCATGGGGTGATGGGTGTGTGGGTGTCATTACAGAGCTTGGACTGTAAATATCAACAGTCATTAATGGGGTGGTGGGTGTGTGGGTGTCATTACAGTGCTTTGACTGTAAATATCAACAGTCATTCATGGGGTGGTGGGTGTGTGGGTGTCATTACAGTGTTTTGATTGTAATTATCAACAGTCAATCATAGTTTGGTGGGTGTCATTACAGTGCTTGGACTGTAATTATCAACAGTCATTTATGGGGTGGTGGTTGTGTGGGTGTCTTTACAGTGCTTGGACTGTAAATATCAAACATAATTCATGGGATAGTGGGTGTTGGGGTGTCCTTACAGTGCTTGGACTGTAAATATCAATAGTCAATTATGGGGTGGTGGGTGTTTGGGTGTCATTACAGTGCTTGGACTGTAAATATCAACAGTCATTAATGGGGTCGTGGGTGTATGGGTGTCATTACAGTGTTTTGATTGTAAATATCAACAGTCATTCATAGGGTGGTGGGTATCATTAGAGTGCTTGGACTGTAAATATCAACAGTCATTCATTGGGTTGTAGGTGTGTGGGTGTCATTACAGAGCTTGGACTGTAAATATCAGCTATAATTCATGGGGTCGTGGGTGTTGGGGTGTCATTACAGTGCTTTGACTGTAAATATTAACAGTCATTCATGGGGTGGTGGGTGGCATTACAGTGCTTGGACTGTAAATATCAACAGTCATTCATAGGGTGATGAGTGTGTATGTGTCATTACAGTGCTTGGACTGTAAATATCAAGAGTCAATCATGAGCTGGAGGGTGTGTTGGTGTCATTACAGTGCTTGGACTGTAAATATCAACAGTCATTCATGGGGTGGTGGGGTATGGGTGTCATTACAGTGATTTGATTGTAAATATCAACAGTCATTCATAGGGTGGTGGGTATCATTAGAGTGCTTGGACAGTAAATATCAACAGTCATTCATGGGTTTGTGGGTGTGTGGGTGTCACTACAGTGCTTTGACTGTAAATATCAACAATTTTTCATGGGGTGGTGGGTGGCATTACAGTGCTTGGACTGTAAATATCAACAGTCATTCATAGGGTGATGAGTGTGTGGGTGTCATTACAGTGCTTGGACTGTAAATATCAACAGTCATTTATAGGGTGGTGGGTGTTTGGTGTCATTACATTGCTTGGACAGTAAATATCAATAGTCAATCATGGGGTGTTGGGTGTGTGGGTATCATTACAGTCCTTGGACTGTAAATATCAACAGTCATTCATAGGGTGGTAGATGTGTAAATGTTATTACAGAGCTTGGACTGTAAATATCAACAGTCATTCATGGAGTGGTGGGTGTGTGGGTGTCATTACAGTGCTTGGACTGTAAATATCAACAGTCATTCTTGGGGTGATGGTTGTGTGGGTTTTATTACAGTGCTTTGACTGTAAATATCAACAGTTATTCAGAGGGTGGTGGGTGTCATTAGAGTGCTTGGACTGTAAATATTAACAGTCATTCATGGGGTGGTGTGTGTTTGGATGTCATTACAGTGCTTGGACTGAAAATATCAACAGTCATTTATGGGGTGGTGGGTGTGTGGGTGTCATGACAGTTCTTGGACTGTAAATATCAACAGTCATTATAGGGTGGTGGGTGTGTGAGTGTCATTACAGAGTTTGGACTGTAAATATCAACAGTCATTCATGGGGTGGTAGGTTTTTGGATGTCATTATAATGTTTGGACTGTAAATATCAACAGTTAATCATGGGGTGGTGGGTGTGTGTGTGTCATTACAGTGCTTGGACTGTAAATATCAACAGTCTTTCATGGAGTAGTGGGTGTGTGGGTGTCATTACAGTGTTTTGATTGTAATTATCAACAATCAATCATAGTTTGGTGGGTGTCATTACAGTGCTTAGACTGTAAATATCAACAGTCATTTATGGGGTGGTGGTTGTGTGGGTGTCTTTACAGTGCTTGGACTGTAAATATCAAACATAATTCATGGGATAGTGGGTGTTGGGGTGTCATTACAGTGCTTGAACTGTAAATATCAATAGTCAATTATGGGGTGGTGGGTGTTTGGGTGTCATTACAGTGCTTGGACTGTAAATATCAACAGTCATTCATAAGGTTATGGGTATCATTAGAGTGCTTGGACTGTAAATATCAACAGTCATTCATTGGGTTGAAGGTGTGTGGGTGTCATTACAGTGCTTTGACTGTAAATATCAACAGTCAATCATGAGGTAGTGGGTGTGTGGGTGTCAATAGAGTGTTTAGACTGTAAATATCAACAGTCAATCATAAGGTGGTGGGTGGCATTACAGTGATTGGACTGTAAATATCAACAGTTTTTTATAGGTTGATGGGTGTGTGGGTGTCATTACTGTGTTTGGACTGTAAATATCAACAGTCATTTATAGAGTGGTGGGTGTTTGAGTGTCATTACATTGCTTGGACTGTAAATATCAACAGTCAATCATGAGGTAGTGGGTGTGTGGGTGTTATTAGAGTGCTTAGACTGTAAATATCAACAGTCATTCATAGATTGGTGGGTGTCATTTAAGTGCTTGGACTGTAAATATCAACAGTCATTAATGGGGTGGTGAGTGTATGGGTGTTATTATAGTTCATGGACTGTAAATATCAAGAGTCATTAAAGGGGTGGTGGGTGTGAGGGTGTCATTACAGTGATCAGACTGTAAATATCAACAGTCATTTATGGGGTGGTGGGTGTGTGGGTGTCATTATTGTGCATAGACTTTAAATACCAACTGTCATTAATGGGGTGGTTGGTGTGTGAGTGTTATTACAGTGCTTGGACTGTAAATATCAAGTCATTAATGGGGTGGTGGGTGTGTATGTTTTATTATTGCTTGGACTGTAAATATCAACAGTCATTCATGGGGTGGTGGGTGTGTGGGTGTCATTACATTAATTTGACTGTAAACAGTCATTCAGAGGGTGGTGGGTGTCATTAGAGTGCTTGGACTGTAAATATCAACAGTCATTCATGGGGTGGTGGGTGTGTGGATGTCATTACAGTGCTTGGACTGAAAACATCAACAGTCATTTATGGGGTGGTGGGTGTTTGGGTGTCATTACAGTGCTTGGACTATAAATATCAACCATAATTTAAGGGGTGGTGGGTGAGTGGGTGTCATTACAGTGCTTGGACTGTAAATATTAACAGTCATTCATTGGGTGGTGGTTATGTGGGTGTCATTACAGTGCTTGGACTGTAAATAACAACCATAATTCATGGGGTGGTGGGTGTGGGGGTGTCATTACAGTGCTTGGACCTTAAATATCAACAGTCAATCATAGGGTGGTGGGTGTGTTGGTGTCATTACAGTGCTTGGACTGTAAATATCAAGAGTCATTCATAGGGTGGTGGGTATCATTAGAGTGCTTGGACTGTAAATATCAACAGTCATTTATGGGTTTGTGGGTGTGTGGGTGTCATTACAGTGCTTGGACTGTAAATATCAACTATAATTCATGGGGTCGTGGGTGTTGGGGTGTCATTACAGTGTTTTGACTGTAAATTTTAACAGTCATTCATGGGTTGGTGGGTGGCATTACAGTGCTTGGACTGTAAATATCAACAGTCATTCATAGGGTGATGAGTGAGTGGGTGTCATTACAGTGCTTGGACTGTAAATATCAACAGTCATTTATAGGGTGGTGGGTTTTTGGTGTCATTACATTGCTTGGACTGTAAATACCAACAGTCAATCATGGAGTTGTCGGTGTGTGGGTATCATTACAGTGCTTGGACTTTAAATATCAACAGTCATTCATAGGTTGGTATGTGTGTGAGTGTTATTACAGAGCTTGGACTGTAAATATCAACAGTCATTCATGGAGTGGTGGGTGTGTGGGTGTCATTACAGTGCTTGGATTGTAAATATCAACAGTCATTCTTGGGGTGATGGTTGTGTGGGTGTTATTACAGTGCTTTGACTGAAAATATCAACAGTCATTCAGAGGGTTGTTGGGTGTCATTAGAGTGCTTGGACTGTAAATATCAACAGTCATTTATGGGGTGGTGGGTGTGTGGATGTCATTACAGTGCTTGGAGTGAAAACATCAACAGTCATTTATGGGGTGGTGGGTGTGTGGGTGTCATTACAGTGCTTGGACTATAAATATCAACCATCATTTAAGGGGTGGTGGGTGAGTGGGTGTCATTACATTGCTTGGACTGTAAATATCAACAGTCAATCATGGGGTGGTGGGTATCATTAGAGTGCTTGGACTGTAAATATCAACAGTCATTCATGGGGTTGTGGGTGTGTTGGTGTCATTACAGTGCTTGGACTGTAAATATCAACAGTCAATCATGAGGTAGTGAGTGTGTGGGTGTCATTAGAGTGCTTAGACTGTAAATATCAACAGTCAATCATAGTGTTATGGGTGGCATTACAGTGATTGGACTGTAAATATCAACAGTCATTCATAGGGTGATGGGTGTGTGGGTGTCATTACAGTGTTTGGACTGTAAATATCAACAGTCATTTATAGAGTGGTGGGTGTTTGAGTGTCATTACATTGCTTGGACGGTTAATATTAACAGTCAATCATGAGGTAGTGGGTGTGTGGGTGTCATTAGAGTGCTTAGACTGTATATATCAACAGTCATTCATAGATTGGTGGGTGTCATTTGAGTGCTTGGACTGTAAATATCAACAGTCATTAATAAGTTGGTGAGTGTATGGGTGTCATTATAGTGCATGGACTGTAAATATAAACCATATTTCATGGGGTTGTCTGTGTGTGGGTGTCATTACAGTGCTTTGTCTGTAAATATCAAGAGTCATTCATGGGGTGGTGGGTGTGAGGGTGTCATTACAGTGTTCGGACTGTAAATATCAACAGTCATTCATAAGGTGGTGGGTGTGGAGGTGTCATTATATTGCTTGGACTGTAAATACCAACAGTCATTCATGGGGTGGTTGGTGTGTGGGTGTCATTACAATGCTTGGACTGTAAATATCAAGTCATTAATGGGGTGGTGGGTGTGTGTGTGTCATTATTGCTTGGACTGTAAATATCAACAGTCATTCATGGAGGGGGGTGGCATTACAGTGCTTGGACTGTAAATATCAACAGTCATTCATGAGGTGATGGGTGTGTGGGTGTCATTACAGTGCTTGGAATGGATGTATTAACAGTCATTTATGGGGTGGTGGGTGTTTGGGTGTCATTACATTGCTTGGATTGTAAATATCAACATTTAATCATGGGGTGGTTGGTGTCATTACAGTGCATGGACTGTAAATATCAACAGTCATTCATACGATGGTGGGTGTGTGGGTGTTATTACAGTGCTTTGACTGTAAATATCAACAGTCATTCAGAAGGTGGTGGGTGTTATCAGAGTGCTTGGACAGTAAATATCAACAGCTATTCATGGAGTGATGGGTATGTGGGTATCATAAAAGTGCTTAAACCGTAAATATCAACAGTCATTCATGGGGTGGTGATGTGTGGGAGTCATTGCAGTTCTTGGACTGTAAATATCAACCATCATTTATTTAGTGGTGTGTGTGTGGGAGTCATTACAGTGCTTGGACTGTGAATATCAACAGTCATTCATGGGATGGTGAGTGTGTGGGTATTATTACAGTGCTTCTACTGTAAATATCAACAGTCATTCAGAGGGTGGTGGGTGTCATTAGAGTGCTTGGACTGTAAATATTAACAGTCATTCATGGGGTGTTGGGTGTGTGGATGTCATTACAGTGCTTGAACTAATAATATCAACAGTCATTTATGGGGTGGTGGGTGTGTGGGTGTCATTACAGTGCTTAGACTATAAATATCAACCATCATTTATGGGGTTTTGGGTGAGTGGGTTTTCATTACAGTGCTTGGACTATAAATATCAACAGTCATTCATAGGGTGGTGGGTGTGTGAGTGTCATTACAGAGCTTGGACTCTAAATATTAACAGTCATTCATTGGGTGGTGGGTTTGTGGATGTCATTACAGTGCTTGGACTGTAAATATCAACAGTCAATCATAGGGTGGTGGGTGTGTTGGCGTCATTACAGTGCTTGGACTGTAAATATCAACAGTCATTCATGGGGTGGTAGGTGTGTGGGTGTCATTACAGTGTTTTGATTGTAATTATCAACAGTCATTTATAGGGTGGTGGGTGTCATTACAGTGCTTGGACTGTAAATATCAACAGTCATTCATGGGGTGGTGTGTGTGTGGGTGGATGTCATTACCGTGCTTGGACTGTAAATATCAACCATAATTCATGGGGTGGTGGTTGTGGGGGTGTCATTACATTGCTTGGACTGTAAATTTCAACAGTCAATCATGGAGTGGTGGGTATGTTGGTGTCATTACAGTGCTTAGACTGTAAATATTAACAGTCATTCATAGGGTGGTGGGTGTGTGAGTATTATTACAGAGCTTGGACTGTAAATATCAAGTCATGTATATGGTGGTGGGTGTATGGGTGTCATTACAGTGATTTGATTGTAAATATCAACAGTCATTCATAGGGTGGTGGGTATCATTAGAGTGCTTGGACTGTAAATATCAACAGTCATTTATGGGGTTTTGGGTGTGTGGGTGTCATTACAGTGCTTGGACTGTAAATATCAACTATAATTCATGGGGTCGTAGGTGTTGGAGTGTCATTACAGTGCTTTTACTGTAAATATCAACAGTCATTCATGGGGTGGTGGGTGGCATTACAGTGCTTGGACTGTATATATCAAGAGTCATTCATAGGGTGATGGGTGTGTGGGTGTCATTACAGTTCTTGGACTGTAAATATTAACAGTCAATCATGGGGTGGTGGGTGTGTGGGTGTCACTACAGTGCTTGGACTGTAAATATCAACAGTCATTCATAGGGTGGTGGGTGTGTGTGTTATTACAGAGCTTGGACTGTAATTATCAACAGTCATTTATGGAGTGGTAGATGCGTGGGTGTCATTACAGTGCTTGGACTTTAAATATCAACAGTCATTCTTGAGGTGATGGTTGTGTGAGTGTTATTACAGTGCTTTGACTGTAAATATCAACAGTCATATAGAGGGTTGTGGGTGTCATTAGAGTGATTGCACTGTAAATATTAACAGTCATTCATTGGGTTGTGGGTGTGTGCATGTCATTACAGTGCTTGGACTGATAATATCAACAGTCATTTATGGGGTGGTGGGTGTGTGGGGGTCATTACAGTGCTTGGACTATAATTATCAACCGTCATTTATGGTGTGGTGGGTGTGTGGGTGTCATTACAGTGCTTGGAATGTAAATATCAATAGTCATTCATGGGGTGTTGGATGTGTGGGTGTCATTACCGTGTTTTGATTGTAATTATCAACAGTCATTTATAGGGTAGTGGGTGTCATCACAGTGCTTGGACTGTAATTATCAACAGTCATTCATGGGGTAGTGGTTGTGTGGGTGTCTTTACATTGCTTGGTCTGTAAATATCAAACATAATTCATGGGATGGTGGGTGTGGGGGTTTTATTACAGTGCTTGGACAGTAAATATCAACAGTCAATCATAAGGTGGTGGGTGTGTGGGTGTCATTACAGTGCTTGGACTGTAAATATCAACAGTCATTCATAGGGTCGTGGGTGTATGGATGTCATTACAGTGTTTTGATTGTAAATATCAATAGTCATTCATAGGGTGTTGGGTATCATTATAGTGCTTGGACTGTAAATATCTACAGTCATTCAAGGGGTTGTGGGTATGTGGGTGTCATTACAGTGCTTGGACTATAAATATCAACTTTAATTCATGGGGTCATTAGTGTTGGTGTGTCATGACAGTGCTTGGACTGTAAATATCAACTGTCATTTATGGGGTAGTGGGTGTGAGGGTGTCATTACAGTGATTGGACTATAAATATCAACAGTCATTCGTGAGATGATGGGTGTGTGGGTGTCATTATAGTGCTTGGACTGTAAATATCAACAGTCATTCATTGGTTTGTGAGTTTGTGGGTGTCATTACAGTGCTTGGACTGTATATATCAAGTCATTCATGTGGTGGTGGGTGTCATTAGTGCTTTGACTGTAAATATCAACAGTCATTCATTTGGTGGTGGGTGGCATTACAGTGCTTGGACTGTAAATATCAACAGTCATTTATAGGGTGGTGGGTGTTTGGGTGTCATTACGTTGCTCGGACTGTAAATATCAACAGTCAATCACTGGGTGGTTGTTGTGTGGGTATCATTACAGTGCTTGGACTGTAAATATCAACAGTCATTCATAGGGTGGTGGGTGTGTGAGTGTCATTACAGAGCTTGGACTGTAAATATCAACAGTCATTCATGGGGTGGTGGGTGTGTGGATGTCATTAGAGTGCTTGGACTGTAAATATCAACAGTCAATCATGGGGTGGTGGGTGTGTGGGTGCCATTACAGTGCTTGGACTGTAAATATCAACAGTCATTCATGGGGTGGTGGCTATGTGGGTGTCATTACAGTGTTTTGATTGTAATTATCAACAGTCATTTATAGGGTGGTGGGTGTCATTACAGTCCTTGGACTGTAAATATCAACAGTCATTAATGGGATGGTGGTTGTATGAGTGTTATTACAGTGCTTGGACTGTAAATATCAAACATAATTCATGGGGTGGTGGGGGTAGGGTTGTCATTACAGTGATTAGAATGTAGATATCAACAGTCAATCATGGGGTGGTGGGTGTGTGGGTGTCATTACAGTGCTTGGACTGTAAATATCAACAGTCTTTCATGGGGTTGTGGGTGTTTGGGTGTCATTACAGTGTTTTAATTTTAAATATCAACAGTCATTCATAGGGTGGTGGGTATCATTAGAGTGCTTGGACTGTAAATATCAATAGTCATTTATGGGGTTGTGGGTGTGTGGGTGTCATTAAAGTGCTTGGACTGTAAATATCAACTATAATTCATGGGATCGTGGGTGTTGGGGTTTCATTACAGTGCTTTGACTGTAAATATCAACAGTCATTTATGTGGTGGTGTGTGTGAGGGTGTCATTACAGTGCTTGGACTGTAAATTTCAACAGTCAATCATGGGGTGGTGGGTGTGTGGGTGTCATTACAGTGCTTAGACTGTAAATATTAACAATCATTCATAGGGTGGTGGGTGTGTGAGTGTTATTACAGAGCTTGGACTGTAAATATCAAGTCATGTATATGGTGGTGGGTGTATGGGTGTCATTATAGTGATTTGATTGTAAATATCAACAGTCATTCATAGGGTGATGGGTATCATTAGAGTGCTTGGACTGTAAATATCAACAGTCATTTATGGGGTTGCGGGTGTGTGTGAGTCATTACAATGCTTGGACTGTAAATATCAACTATAATTCATGTGGTCGTGGGTGTTGGAGTGTCATTACAGTGCTTTTACTGTAAATATCAACAGTCATTCATGGGGTGGTGGGTGGCATTACAGTGCTTGGACTGTATATATCAAGAGTCATTCATAGGGTGATGGGTGTGTGGGTGTCATTACAGTGCTTGGACTGTAAATATGAACCATATTTCATGGGGTTGTCGGTGTGTGGGTGTCATTACAGTGCTTTGTCTGTAAATATCAAGAGTCATTCATGGGGTGGTGGGTG
The DNA here is from genome assembly GCA_033782935.1 of Petrolisthes cinctipes. Lineage (NCBI taxonomy): Eukaryota > Metazoa > Arthropoda > Malacostraca > Decapoda > Porcellanidae > Petrolisthes > Petrolisthes cinctipes. The sequence goes on along the minus strand of JAWQEG010002797.1, from coordinate 161,950 downwards.
TGAGGGTGTCATTACAGTGTTCGGACAGTAAATATCAACAGTCATTCATGGGGTGGTGGGTGTGGAGGTGTCATTATATTGCTTGGACTGTAAATACCAACAGTCATTCATGGGGTGGTTGGTGTGTGGGTGTCATTACAATGCTTGGACTGTAAATATCAAGTCATTAATGGGGTGGTGGGTGTGTGTGTGTCATTATTGCTTGGACTGTAAATATCAACAGTCATTCATGGGAGGGGGGTGGCATTACAGTGCTTGTACTTTAAATAACAACAGTCATTCATGGGGTGGTGGGTGTTTGGGTGTCATTACATTGCTTGGATTGTAAATATCAACATTTAATCATGGGGTGGTTGGTGTCATTACAGTGCTTGGACTGTAAATATCAACAGTCATTCATACGGTGGTGGGTGTGTTAGTGTTATTACAGTGCTTTGACTGTAAATATCAACAGTCATTCAGAGGGTGGTGGGTGTTATCAGAGTGTTTGGACTGTAAATATCAACAGCTATTCATGGAGTGATGGGTATGTGGGTATCATGAAAGTGCTTTAACCATAAATATCAACAGTCATTAATGGGGTGGTGATGTGTGGGAATCATTGCAGTTCTTGGACTGTAAATATCAACCATCATTCATTGGGTGGTGTGTGTGTGGGAGTCATTACAGTGCTTGGACTGTGAATATCAACAGTCATTCATGGGGTGGTGAGTGTGTGGGTATTATTACAGTTCTTTGACTGTAAATATCAACAGTCATTCAAAGGGTGGTGGGTGTCATTAGAGTGCTTGGACTGTAAATATTAACAGTCATTCATGGGGTGTTGGGTGTGTGGATGTCATTACAGTGCTTGAACTAATAATATCAACAGTCATTTATGGGGTGGTGGGTGTGTGGGTGTCATTAATGTGCTTGGACTATAAATATCAACCATCATTTATGGGGTTTTGGGTGAGTGGGTTTTCATTACAGTGCTTGGACTATAAATATCAACAGTCATTCATGGGGTGGTGGGTGTCATTACAGTGCTTGGACTGTAAATATCAACAGTCATTCATGGGTTGGTGGGTGTGTGGATGTCATTACAGTGCTTGGACTGTAAATATCAACCATAATTCATAGGGTGGTGGGTGTGGGGGTGTCATTACATTGCTTGGACTGTAAATTTCAACAGTCAATCATGGGGTGGTGGGTATGTGGGGTGCTTCGACTGTAAATATTAACAGTCATTCATAGGGTGGTGGGTGTGTGAGTGTTATTACAGAGCTTGGACTGTAAATATCAAGTCATGTATATGGTGGTGGGTGTATGGGTGTCATTACAGTTATTTGATTGTAAATATCAACAGTCATTCATAGGGTGGTGGGTATCATTAGAGTTCTTGGACTGTAAATATCAACATTCATTTATGGGGTTGTGGGTGTGTGGGTGTCATTACAGTGCTTGGACTGTAAATATCAACTATAATTCATGGGGTCGTAGGTGTTGGAGTGTCATTACAGTGCTTTTACTGTAAATATCAAGAGTCATTCATAGGGTGGTGGGTAGCATTACAGTGCTTGGACTGTATATATCAAGAGTCATTCATAGGGTGATGGGTGTGTGGGTGTCATTACAGTGCTTGGACTGTAAATATCAACAGTCATTTATAGGGTGGTGGGTGTTTGGGTGTCATTACATTGCATGGACTGTAAATATCAACAATCAATCATGGGGTGGTGGGTGTGTGGGTGTCATTACAGTGCTTGGACTGTAAATATCAACAGTCATTCATAGGGTGATGGGTGTGTGTGTTATTACAGAGCTTGGACTGTAATTATCAACAGTCATTCATGGAGTGGTATGTGTGAGGGTGTCATTATAGTGCATGGACTGTAAATATGAACCATATTTCATGGGGTTGTCGGTGTGTGGGTGTCATTACAGTGCTTTGTCTGTAAATATCAAGAGTCATTCATGGGGTGGTGGGTGTGAGGGTGTCATTACAGTGTTCGGACTGTAAATATCAACTGTCATTCATGGGGTGGTGGGTGTGGATGTGTCATTATATTGCTTGGACTGTAAATACCAACAGTCATTCATGGGGTTGTTGGTGTGTGGGTGTCATTACAATGCTTGGACTGTAAATATCAAGTCATTATTGGGGTGGTGGGTGTGTGTGTGTCATTATTGCTTGGACTGTAAATATCAACAGTCATTCATGGGGGGAAGGGGTGGCATTACAGTGCTTGGACTGTAAATATCAACAGTCATTCATGAGGTGATGGGTGTGTGGGTGTCATTACAGTGCTTGGACTGTAAATATTAACAGTCATTTATGGGGTGGGGGGTGTTTGGGTGTCATTACATTGCTTGGATTGTAAATATCAACATTTAATCATGGGGTGGTTGGTGTCATTACAGTGCTTGGACTGTAAATATCAACAGTCATTTATACGGTCGTGGGTGTGTGGGTGTTATTACAGTGCTTTGATTGTAAATATCAACAGTCATTCAGAGGGTGGTGGGTGTTATCAGAGTGCTTGGACTGTAAATATCAACAGCTATTCATGGAGTGATGGGTATGTGGGTATCATGAAAGTGCTTGAACCGTAAATATCAACAGTCATTCTAGGTGTGGTGATGTGTGGGAGTCATTGCAGTTCTTGGACTGTAAATATCAACCATCATTCATTGGTTGGTGTGTGTGTGGGAGTCATTACAGTGCTTGGACTGTGAATATCAACAGTCATTCATGGGGTGGTGAGTGTGTGGGTATTATTACAGTGCTTTGACGGTAAATATCAACAGTCATTCAGAGGGTGGTGGGTGTCATTAGAGTGCTTGGACTGTAAATATTAACAGTCATTCATGGGGTGTTGGGTGTGTGGATGTCATTACAGTGCTTGAACTAATAATATCAATAGTCATTTATGGGGTGGTGGGTGTGTGGGTGTCATTACAGTGCTTGGACTATAAATATCAAACATCATTTATGGGGTTTTGGGTGAGTGGGTTTTCATTACAGTGCTTGGACTATAAATATCAACAGTCATTCATAGGGTGGTGGGTGTGTGAGTGTCATTACAGAGCTTGGACTGTAAATATTAACAGTCATTCATTGGGTGGTGAGTGTGTGGATGTCATTACAGTGCTTGGACTGTAAATATCAACAGTCAATCATAGGGTGGTGGGTGTGTGGGCATCATTACAGTGCTTGGACTGTAAATATCAACAGTCATTCATGGGGTGGTGGGTGTTTGGGTGTCATTACAGTATTTTGATTGTAATTATCAACAGTCATTCATGGGGTGGTGGGTGTCATTACAGTGCTTGGACTGTAAATATCAACAGTCATTAATGGGGTGGTGGGTGTGTGGATGTCATTACAGTGCTTGGACTTTAAATATCAACCATAATTCATGGGGTGGTGGGTGTGGGGGTGTCATTACATTGCTTGGACTGTAAATTTCAACAGTCAATCATGGGGTGGTGGGTATGTGGGTGTCATTACAGTGCTTAGACTGTAAATATTAACAGTCATTTATAGGGTGGTGGGTGTGTGAGTGTTATTACAGAGCTTGGACTGTAAATATCAAGTCATGTATATGGTGGTGGGTGTATGGGTGTCATTACAGTGATTTGATTGTAAATATCAACAGTCATTCATAGGGTGAAGGGTATCATTAGAGTGCTTGGACTGTAAATATCAATAGTCATTCATGGGGTTGTGGGTGTGTGGGTGTCATTACAGTGCTTGGACTATAAATATCAACTTTAATTCATGGGGTCGTTAGTGTTGGTGTGTCATTACAGTGCTTGGACTGTAAATATCAACTGTCATTTATGGGGTGGTGGGTGTGAGGGTGTCATTACAGTGATTGGACTATAAATATCAGCAGTCATTCGTGAGATGATGGGTGTGTGGGTGTCATTATAGTGCTTGGACTGTAAATATCAACAGTCATATATGGGTGCGTGGGTTTGTGGGTGTCATTACAGTGCTTGGACTGTAAATATCAAGTCATTCATGTGGTGGTGGGTGTCATTAGTGCTTTGACTTTAAATATCAACAGTCATTCATTTGGTGGTGGGTGGCATTACAGTGCTTGGACTGTAAATATCAACCGTCATTCACAGGGTGATGGGTTTGTGGGTATCATTACATTGCTTGGACTGTAAATTTCAACAGTCATTTATAGGTTGGTGGGTGTTTGGGTGTCATTACGTTGCTTGGACTGTAAATATTAACAGTCAATCATGGGGTGGTTGTTGTGTGGGTATCATTACAGTGCTTGGACTGTAAATATCAACAGTCATTCATAGGGTGGTGGGTGTGTGAGTGTCATTACAGAGCTTGGACTGTAAATATCAACAGTCATTCATGGGGTGGTGGGTGTGTGGATATCATTAGAGTGATTGGACTGTAAATATCAACAGTCATTAATGGGATGGTGGTTGTGTGAGTGTTATTACAGTGCTTGGACTGTAAATATCAACAGTCATTCATGGGGTGGTGGGTGTAGGGTTGTCATTACAGTGCTTAGAATGTAGATATCAACAGTCAATCATGGGGTGGTGGGTGTGTGGGTGTCATTACAGTGCTTGGACTATAAATATCAACAGTCTCTCATGGGGTGGTGGGTGTATGGGTGTCATTACAGTGTTTTAATTTTAAATATCAACAGTCATTCATAGGGTGGTGGGTATCATTAGAGTGCTTGGACTGTAAATATCAATAGTCATTCATGGGGTTGTGGGTGTGTGGGTGTCATTACAGTGCTTGGACTGTAAATATCAACTATAATTCATGGGATTTTGGGTGTTGGGGTTTCATTACAGTGCTTTGACTGTAAATATCCACAGTCATTTATGTGGTGGTGTGTGTGAGGGTGTCATTACAGTGCTTGGACAGTAAATTTCAACAGTCAATCATGGGGTGGTGGGTGTGTGGGTGTCATTACAGTGCTTATACTGTAAATATTAACAGTCATTCATAGGGTGGTGGGTGTGTGAGTGTTATTACAGAGCTTGGACTGTAAATATCAAGTCATGTATATGGTGGTGGGTGTATGGGTGTCATTACAGTGATTTGATTGTAAATATCAACAGTCATTCATAGGGTGGTGGGTATCATTAGAGTGCTTGGATTGTAAAAATCAACAGTCATTTATAGGGTGGTGGGTGTTTGGGTGTCATTACATTGCTTGGACTGTAAATATCAACAGTCAATCATGGGGTGGTGGGTGTGTGGGTGTCATTACAGTGCTTGGACTGTAAATATCAACAGTCATTCATAGGGTGGTGGGTGTGTGTGTTATTACAGAGCTTGGACTGTAATTATCAACAGTCATTCATGGAGTGGTAGGTGTGTGGGTGTCATTACAGTGCTTGGACTGTAAATATCAACAGTCATTCTTGAGGTGATGGTTGTGTGAGTGTTATTACAGTGCTATGACTGTAAATAACAACAGTCATATAAAGGGTGGTGGGTGTCATTAGAGTGCTTGCACTGTAAATATTAACAGTCATTCATTGGGTTGTGGGTGTGTGGATGTCATTACAGTGCTTGGACTGAAAATATCAACAGTCATTTATGGGGTGGTGGGTGTGTGGGTGTCATTACAGTGCTTGGACTATAATTATCAACCGTCATTTATGGGGTGGTGGGTGTGTGGGTGTCATTACAGTGCTTGGACTATAAATATCAATAGTCATTCATGGGGTGGTTGGTGTGTGGGTGTCATTCCCGTGTTTTGATTGTAATTATCAACAGTCATTCATAGGGTGGTGGGTATCATTAGAGTGCTTGGACTGTAAATATCAACAGTCATTCATGGGGTTGTGGGTGTGTGGGTGTCATTACAGTGCTTGGACTGTAAATATCAACTATAATTCATGGAGTCATTGGTGTTGGAGTGTCATTACAGTGCTTGGACTGTATATATCAAGAGTCATTCATAGGGTGATGGGTGTATGGGTGTCATTACAGTGTTTGGACTGTAAATATCAACAGTCATTTAAAGGGTGGTGGGTGTTTGGGTGTCATTACATTGCTTGGACAGTAAATATCAACAGTCAATCATGGGGTGGTGGGTGTGTGGGTGTTATTACAGAGCTTGGACTGTAAATATCAAGTCATGTATATGGTGGTGGGTGTATGGGTGTCATTACAGTGATTTGATTGTAAATATCAACAGTCATTCATAGGGTGGTGGGTATCATTAGAGTGCTTGGACTGTAAAAATCAACAGTCATTTATAGGGTGGTGGGTGTTTGGGTGTCATTACATTGCTTGGACTGTAAATATCAACAGTCAATCATGGGGTGGTGGGTGTGTGGGTGTCATTACAGTGCTTGAACTGTAAATATCAACAGTCATTCATAGGGTGGTGGGTGTGTGTGTTATTACAGAGCTTGGACTGTAATTATCAACAGTCATTCATGGAGTGGTAGGTGTGTGGGTGTCATTACAGTGCTTGGACTGTAAATATCAACAGTCATTCTTGAGGTGATGGTTGTGTGAGTGTTATTACAGTGCTATGACTGAAAATAACAACAGTCATATAGAGGGTGGTGGGTGTCATTAGAGTGCTTGGACTGTAAATATTAACAGTCATTCATTGGGTTGTGGGTGTGTGGATGTCATTACAGTGCTTGGACTGAAAATATCAACAGTCATTTATGGGGTAGTGGGTGTGTGGGTGTCATTACAGTGCTTGGACTATAATTATCAACCGTCATTTATGGGGTGGTGGGTGTGTGGGTGTCATTACAGTGCTTGGACTGTAAATATCAATAGTCATTCATGGGGTGGTTGGTGTGTGAGTGTTATTACAGTGCTTTGACTGTAAATATCAACAGTCATATAGAGGGTGGTGGGTGTCATTAGAGTGCTTGGACTGTAAATATTAACAGTCATTCATTGGGTTGTGGGTGTGTGGATGTCATTACAGTGCTTAGAGTGAAAATATCAACAGTCATTTATGGGGTTATGGGTGTGTGGGTGTCATTACAGTGCTTGGACTATAATTATTAACCGTCATTTATGGGGTGGTGGGTGTATGGGTGTCATTACAATGCTTGGACTGTAAATATCAATAGTCATTCATGGGGTGGTTGGTGTGTGGGTGTCATTACCGTGTTTTGATTGTAATTATCAACAGTCATTCATAGGGTGGTGGGTGTCATTACAGTTCTTGGACTGTAAATATCAACCATAATTCATGGAGTGGTGGGTGTGGGGGTGACATTACAGTGCTTTTAATGTAGATATCAACAGTCATTCATGGGGTGGTGGGGGGGGGGGTGTCATTATGGTGCTTGAACTGTAAATATCCACCGTCATTCATGGGGTGGTGGGTTTGTGGGTGTCATTACAGTGCTTGGACTGTAAATATCAACAGTCATTCATACGGTGGTGGGTGTGTTAGTGTTATTACAGTGCTTTGACTGTAAATATCAACAGTCATTCAGAGGGTGGTGGGTGTTATCAGAGTGTTTGGACTGTAAATATCAACAGCTATTCATGGAGTGATGGGTATGTGGGTATCATGAAAGTGCTTTAACCATAAATATCAACAGTCATTAATGGGGTGGTGATGTGTGGGAATCATTGCAGTTCTTGGACTGTAAATATCAACCATCATTCATTGGGTGGTGTGTGTGTGGGAGTCATTACAGTGCTTGGACTGTGAATATCAACAGTCATTCATGGGGTGGTGAGTGTGTGGGTATTATTACAGTTCTTTGACTGTAAATATCAACAGTCATTCAAAGGGTTGTGGGTGTCATTAGAGTGCTTGGACTGTAAATATTAACAGTCATTCATGGGGTGTTGGGTGTGTGGATGTCATTACAGTGCTTGAACTAATAATATCAACAGTCATTTATGGGGTGGTGGGTGTGTGGGTGTCATTAATGTGCTTGGACTATAAATATCAACCATCATTTATGGGGTTTTGGGTGAGTGGGTTTTCATTACAGTGCTTGGACTATAAATATCAACAGTCATTCATGGGGTGGTGGGTGTCATTACAGTGCTTGGACTGTAAATATCAACAGTCATTCATGGGTTGGTGGGTGTGTGGATGTCATTACAGTGCTTGGACTGTAATTATCAACCATAATTCATAGGGTGGTGGGTGTGGGGGTGTCATTACATTGCTTGGACTGTAAATTTCAACAGTCAATCATGGGGTGGTGGGTATGTGGGGTGCTTCGACTGTAAATATTAACAGTCATTCATAGGGTGGTGGGTGTGTGAGTGTTATTACAGAGCTTGGACTGTAAATATCAAGTCATGTATATGGTGGTGGGTGTATGGGTGTCATTACAGTTATTTGATTGTAAATATCAACAGTCATTCATAGGGTGGTGGGTATCATTAGAGTTCTTGGACTGTAAATATCAACAGTCATTTATGGGGTTGTGGGTGTGTGGGTGTCATTACAGTGCTTGGACTGTAAATATCAACTATAATTCATGGGGTCGTAGGTGTTGGAGTGTCATTACAGTGCTTTTACTGTAAATATCAAGAGTCATTCATAGGGTGGTGGGTAGCATTACAGTGCTTGGACTGTATATATCAAGAGTCATTCATAGGGTGATGGGTGTGTGGGTGTCATTACAGTGCTTGGACTGTAAATATCAACAGTCATTTATAGGGTGGTGGGTGTTTGGGTGTCATTACATTGCATGGACTGTAAATATCAACAATCAATCATGGGGTGGTGGGTGTGTGGGTGTCATTACAGTGCTTGGACTGTAAATATCAACAGTCATTCATAGGGTGATGGGTGTGTGTGTTATTACAGAGCTTGGACTGTAATTATCAACAGTCATTCATGGAGTGGTATGTGTGAGGGTGTCATTATAGTGCATGGACTGTAAATATGAACCATATTTCATGGGGTTGTCGGTGTGTGGGTGTCATTACAGTGCTTTGTCTGTAAATATCAAGAGTCATTCATGGGGTGGTGGGTGTGAGGGTGTCATTACAGTGTTCGGACTGTAAATATCAACTGTCATTCATGGGGTGGTGGGTGTGGATGTGTCATTATATTGCTTGGACTGTAAATACCAACAGTCATTCATGGGGTTGTTGGTGTGTGGGTGTCATTACAATGCTTGGACTGTAAATATCAAGTCATTATTGTGGTGGTGGGTGTGTGTGTGTCATTATTGCTTGGACTGTAAATATCAACAGTCATTCATGGGGGGAAGGGGTGGCATTACAGTGCTTGGACTGTAAATATCAACAGTCATTCATGAGGTGATGGGTGTGTGGGTGTCATTACAGTGCTTGGACTGTAAATATTAACAGTCATTTATGGGGTGGGGGGTGTTTGGGTGTCATTACATTGCTTGGATTGTAAATATCAACATTTAATCATGGGGTGGTTGGTGTCATTACATTGCTTGGACTGTAAATATCAACAGTCATTTATACGGTCGTGGGTGTGTGGGTGTTATTACAGTGCTTTGACTGTAAATATCAACAGTCATTCAGAGGGTGGTGGGTGTTATCAGAGTGCTTGGACTGTAAATATCAACAGCTATTCATGGAGTGATGGGTATGTGGGTATCATGAAAGTGCTTGAACCGTAAATATCAACAGTCATTCATGGGGTGGTGATGTGTGGGAGTCATTGCAGTTCTTGGACTGTAAATATCAACCATCATTCATTGGGTGGTGTGTGTGTGGGAGTCATTACAGTGCTTGGACTGTGAATATCAACAGTCATTCATGGGGTGGTGAGTGTGTGGGTATTATTACAGTGCTTTGACGGTAAATATCAACAGTCATTCAGAGGGTGGTGGGTGTCATTAGAGTGCTTGGACTGTAAATATTAACAGTCATTCATGGGGTGTTGGGTGTGTGGATGTCATTACAGTGCTTGAACTAATAATATCAATAGTCATTTATGGGGTGGTGGGTGTGTGGGTGTCATTACAGTGCTTGGACTATAAATATCAAACATCATTTATGGGGTTTTGGGTGAGTGGGTTTTCATTACAGTGCTTGGACTATAAATATCAACAGTCATTCATAGGGTGGTGGGTGTGTGAGTGTCATTACAGAGCTTGGACTGTAAATATTAACAGTCATTCATTGGGTGGTGAGTGTGTGGATGTCATTACAGTGCTTGGACTGTAAATATCAACAGTCAATCATAGGGTGGTGGGTGTGTGGGCATCATTACAGTGCTTGGACTGTAAATATCAACAGTCATTCATGGGGTGGTGGGTGTGTGGGTGTCATTACAGTATTTTGATTGTAATTATCAACAGTCATTCATGGGGTGGTGGGTGTCATTACAGTGCTTGGACTGTAAATATCAACAGTCATTAATGGGGTGGTGGGTGTGTGGATGTCATTACAGTGCTTGGACTTTAAATATCAACCATAATTCATGGGGTGGTGGGTGTGGGGGTGTCATTACATTGCTTGGACTGTAAATTTCAACAGTCAATCATGGGGTGGTGGGTATGTGGGTGTCATTACAGTGCTTAGACTGTAAATATTAACAGTCATTTATAGGGTGGTGGGTGTGTGAGTGTTATTACAGAGCTTGGACTGTAAATATCAAGTCATGTATATGGTGGTGGGTGTATGGGTGTCATTACAGTGATTTGATTGTAAATATCAACAGTCATTCATAGGGTGAAGGGTATCATTAGAGTGCTTGGACTGTAAATATCAATAGTCATTCATGGGGTTGTGGGTGTGTGGGTGTCATTACAGTGCTTGGACTATAAATATCAACTTTAATTCATGGGGTCGTTAGTGTTGGTGTGTCATTACAGTGCTTGGACTGTAAATATCAACTGTCATTTATGGGGTGGTGGGTGTGAGGGTGTCATTACAGTGATTGGACTATAAATATCAGCAGTCATTCGTGAGATGATGGGTGTGTGGGTGTCATTATAGTGCTTGGACTGTAAATATCAACAGTCATATATGGGTGCGTGGGTTTGTGGGTGTCATTACAGTGCTTGGACTGTAAATATCAAGTCATTCATGTGGTGGTGGGTGTCATTAGTGCTTTGACTTTAAATATCAACAGTCATTCATTTGGTGGTGGGTGGCATTACAGTGCTTGGACTGTAAATATCAACCGTCATTCACAGGGTGATGGGTTTGTGGGTATCATTACATTGCTTGGACTGTAAATTTCAACAGTCATTTATAGGTTGGTGGGTGTTTGGGTGTCATTACGTTGCTTGGACTGTAAATATTAACAGTCAATCATGGGGTGGTTGTTGTGTGGGTATCATTACAGTGCTTGGACTGTAAATATCAACAGTCATTCATAGGGTGGTGGGTGTGTGAGTGTCATTACAGAGCTTGGACTGTAAATATCAACAGTCATTCATGGGGTGGTGGGTGTGTGGATATCATTAGAGTGATTGGACTGTAAATATCAACAGTCATTAATGGGATGGTGGTTGTGTGAGTGTTATTACAGTGCTTGGACTGTAAATATCAACAGTCATTCATGGGGTGGTGGGTGTAGGGTTGTCATTACAGTGCTTAGAATGTAGATATCAACAGTCAATCATGGGGTGGTGGGTGTGTGGGTGTCATTACAGTGCTTGGACTATAAATATCAACAGTCTCTCATGGGGTGGTGGGTGTACGGGTGTCATTACAGTGTTTTAATTTTAAATATCAACAGTCATTCATAGGGTGGTGGGTATCATTAGAGTGCTTGGACTGTAAATATCAATAGTCATTCATGGGGTTGTGGGTGTGTGGGTGTCATTACAGTGCTTGGACTGTAAATATCAACTATAATTCATGGGATTTTGGGTGTTGGGGTTTCATTACAGTGCTTTGACTGTAAATATCCACAGTCATTTATGTGGTGGTGTGTGTGAGGGTGTCATTACAGTGCTTGGACAGTAAATTTCAACAGTCAATCATGGGGTGGTGGGTGTGTGGGTGTCATTACAGTGCTTATACTGTAAATATTAACAGTCATTCATAGGGTGGTGGGTGTGTGAGTGTTATTACAGAGCTTGGACTGTAAATATCAAGTCATGTATATGGTGGTGGGTGTATGGGTGTCATTACAGTGATTTGATTGTAAATATCAACAGTCATTCATAGGGTGGTGGGTATCATTAGAGTGCTTGGATTGTAAAAATCAACAGTCATTTATAGGGTGGTGGGTGTTTGGGTGTCATTACATTGCTTGGACTGTAAATATCAACAGTCAATCATGGGGTGGTGGGTGTGTGGGTGTCATTACAGTGCTTGGACTGTAAATATCAACAGTCATTCATAGGGTGGTGGGTGTGTGTGTTATTACAGAGCTTGGACTGTAATTATCAACAGTCATTCATGGAGTGGTAGGTGTGTGGGTGTCATTACAGTGCTTGGACTGTAAATATCAACAGTCATTCTTGAGGTGATGGTTGTGTGAGTGTTATTACAGTGCTATGACTGTAAATAACAACAGTCATATAAAGGGTGGTGGGTGTCATTAGAGTGCTTGCACTGTAAATATTAACAGTCATTCATTGGGTTGTGGGTGTGTGGATGTCATTACAGTGCTTGGACTGAAAATATCAACAGTCATTTATGGGGTGGTGGGTGTGTGGGTGTCATTACAGTGCTTGGACTATAATTATCAACCGTCATTTATGGGGTGGTGGGTGTGTGGGTGTCATTACAGTGCTTGGACTATAAATATCAATAGTCATTCATGGGGTGGTTGGTGTGTGGGTGTCATTCCCGTGTTTTGATTGTAATTATCAACAGTCATTCATAGGGTGGTGGGTATCATTAGAGTGCTTGGACTGTAAATATCAACAGTCATTCATGGGGTTGTGGGTGTGTGGGTGTCATTACAGTGCTTGGACTGTAAATATCAACTATAATTCATGGAGTCATTGGTGTTGGAGTGTCATTACAGTGCTTGGACTGTATATATCAAGAGTCATTCATAGGGTGATGGGTGTGTGGGTGTCATTACAGTGTTTGGACTGTAAATATCAACAGTCATTTAAAGGGTGGTGGGTGTTTGGGTGTCATTACATTGCTTGGACAGTAAATATCAACAGTCAATCATGGGGTGGTGGGTGTGTGGGTGTTATTACAGAGCTTGGACTGTAAATATCAAGTCATGTATATGGTGGTGGGTGTATGGGTGTCATTACAGTGATTTGATTGTAAATATCAACAGTCATTCATAGGGTGGTGGGTATCATTAGAGTGCTTGGACTGTAAAAATCAACAGTCATTTATAGGGTGGTGGGTGTTTGGGTGTCATTACATTGCTTGGACTGTAAATATCAACAGTCAATCATGGGGTGGTGGGTGTGTGGGTGTCATTACAGTGCTTGAACTGTAAATATCAACAGTCATTCATAGGGTGGTGGGTGTGTGTGTTATTACAGAGCTTGGACTGTAATTATCAACAGTCATTCATGGAGTGGTAGGTGTGTGGGTGTCATTACAGTGCTTGGACTGTAAATATCAACAGTCATTCTTGAGGTGATGGTTGTGTGAGTGTTATTACAGTGCTATGACTGAAAATAACAACAGTCATATAGAGGGTGGTGGGTGTCATTAGTGTGCTTGGACTGTAAATATTAACAGTCATTCATTGGGTTGTGGGTGTGTGGATGTCATTACAGTGCTTGGACTGAAAATATCAACAGTCATTTATGGGGTAGTGGGTGTGTGGGTGTCATTACAGTGCTTGGACTATAATTATCAACCGTCATTTATGGGGTGGTGGGTGTGTGGGTGTCATTACAGTGCTTGGACTGTAAATATCAATAGTCATTCATGGGGTGGTTGGTGTGTGAGTGTTATTACAGTGCTTTGACTGTAAATATCAACAGTCATATAGAGGGTGGTGGGTGTCATTAGAGTGCTTGGACTGTAAATATTAACAGTCATTCATTGGGTTGTGGGTGTGTGGATGTCATTACAGTGCTTAGAGTGAAAATATCAACAGTCATTTATGGGGTTATGGGTGTGTGGGTGTCATTACAGTGCTTGGACTATAATTATTAACCGTCATTTATGGGGTGGTGGGTGTATGGGTGTCATTACAATGCTTGGACTGTAAATATCAATAGTCATTCATGGGGTGGTTGGTGTGTGGGTGTCATTACCATGTTTTGATTGTAATTATCAACAGTCATTCATAGGGTGGTGGGTGTCATTACAGTTCTTGGACTGTAAATATCAACCATAATTCATGGAGTGGTGGGTGTGGGGGTGACATTACAGTGCTTTTAATGTAGATATCAACAGTCATTCATGGGGTGGTGGGGGGGGGTGTGTCATTATGGTGCTTGAACTGTAAATATCCACCGTCATTCATGGGGTGGTGGGTTTGTGGGTGTCATTACAGTGCTTGGACTGTAAATATCAAGTCATTCATGGGGTGGTGTGTGTGTGTTATTAGTGCATGGACTATAAATATCAACATTCATTTATTTGTTGATGGGTGTGTAGGTGTCATTACAGTGCTTGGACTATAAATATCAACAGTTAATCATGGGATGGTGGGGGTCGGGGTGTCATTACAGTTCTTGGACTGTAAATATCAATAGTCATTCATGTGGTGGTGGGTGTGTGGGTGTCATTACCGTGTTTTGATTGTAATTATCAACAGTCATTCATAGGGTGGTGGGTTTCATTACAGTGCTTGGACTGTAATTATCAACAGTCATTCATGGGGTAGTGGTTGTGTGGGTGTCTTTACATTGCTTGGTCTGTAAATATCAAACATAATTCATGAGATGGTGGGTGTGGGGGTTTTATTACAGTGCTTGGACTGTAAATATCAACAGTCACTCATAAGGTGGTGGGTGTGTGGGTGTCATTACAGTGCTTGGACTGTAAATATCAACAGTCATTCATGGGGTCGTGGGTGTATGGATGTCATTACAGTGTTTTGATTGTAAATATCAGCAGTCATTCATAGGGTTGTGGGTATCATTAGAATGCTTGGACTGTAAATATCTACAGTCATTCATGGGGTTGTGGGTGTGTGGGTGTCATTACAGTGCTTGGACTATAAATATCAACTTTAATTCATGGGGTCGTTAGTGTTGGGGTGTCATTACATTGCTTGGACTGTAAATATCAACTGTCATTTATGGGGTGGTGGGTGTAAGGGTGTCATTACAGTGATTGGACTATAAATATCAACAGTCATTCGAGAGGTGATGGGTGTGTGGGTGTCATTATAGTGCTTGGACTGTAAATATCAACAGTCATTCATGGGTTGGTGGGTTTGTGGGTGTCATTACAGTGCTTGGACTGTAAATATCAAGTCATTCATGTGGTGGTGGGTGTCATTAGTGCTTTGACTGTAAATATCAACAGTCATTAATTTGGTGGTGGGTGGCATTACAGTGCTTGGACTGTAAATATCAACAGTCATTCATAGGGTGATGGGTTTGTGGGTGTCATTACATTGCTTGGACTGTAAATATCAACAGTCATTTATAGGGTGGTGGGTGTTTGGGTGTCATTACATTGCTCGGACAGTAAATATCAACAGTCAATCATGGGGTGGTTGTTGTATGGGTATCATTACAGTGCTTGGACTGTAAATATAAACAGTCATTCATAGGGTGGTGGGAGTGTGAGTGTCATTACAGAGCTTGGAGTGTAAATATCAATAGTCATTCATGGGGTGGTGTGTGTGTGGATGTCATTAGAGTGCTTGGACTGTAAATATCAACAGTCAATCATGGGGTGGTGGGTGTGTGGGTGTCATTACAGTGCTTGGACTGTAAATATCAACAGTCATTCAAGGGGTGGTGGCTATGTGGGTGTAATTACAGTGTTTTGATTGTAATTATCAACAGTCATTCATAGGGTGGTGGGTTTCATTACAGTGTTTGGACTGTAAATATCAACAGTCATTCATGGGATGGTGGTTGTGTGAGTGTTATTACAGTGCTTGGACTGTAAATATCAAACATAATTCATGGGGTGGTGGGTATAGGGTTGTCATTACAGTGCTTTGAATGTAGATATCAACAGTCAATCATGGGGTGGTGGGTGTGTGGGTGTCATTACAGAGCTTGGACTATAAATATCAACAGTCTTTCATGGGGTGGTGGGTGTATGGGTGTCATTACAGTGTTTTAATTGTAAATATCAACAGTCATGCATAGGGTGGTGGGTATCATTATAGTGCTTGGACTGTAAATATCAATAGTCATTCATGGGGTTGTGGGTGTGTGGGTGTCATTACAGTGCTTGGACTGTAAATATCAATTGTAATTCATGGGATCGTGGGAGTTGGGGTTTCATTACAGTGCTTTGACTGTAAATATCCACAGTCATTTATGTGGTGGTGGGTGTGAGGGTGTCATTACAGTGCTTGGACTGTAAATATCAAGTCATTTATGGGGTGGTGGGTGTGTGTGGGTCATTATTGCTTTGACTGTAAATATCAACAGTCATTGATGGGGTGGTGGGTGTCATTACAGTGCTGGAAATTAAATATCAACAGTCATTCATAGGGTGATGGGTGTGTGGGTGTCATTACAGTGCTTGGACTGTAAATATCAACAGTCATTTATAGGGTGGTTGGTGTTTGGATGTCATTACATTCCTTGGACTGTAAATTTCAACAGTTAATCATGGGGTGGTGGGAGTGTGGTTGTCATTACAGTGTTTAGACTGTAAATATTAACAGTCATTCATGGAGTGGTTGGTGTGTGGATGTCATTACAGTGCTTGGACTGTAAATATCAACAGTCAATCATGGGGTGGTGGGTGTGTGAGTGTTATTACAGAGCTTGGACTGTAAATATCAAGAGTCATTTATGTGGTGGTTGGTGTGTGGGTGTCATAACAGTTCTTGGACTGTAAATATCAAAAATAGTTCATGGAGTGGTGGGTGTGGGGGTGTCATTACAGTGTTTTAAATGTAAATATCAACAGTCATTCATGGGGTGGTGGGGGTGTGTGTTATTAGTGCATGGACTATAAATATCAACAGTCATTCATGGGTTGATGGGTGTGTAGGTGTCATTACAGTGCTTGGACTATAAATATCAACAGTCAATCATGGGATGGTGGGGGTCGGGGTGTCATTACAGAGCTTGGACTGTAAATATCAACAGTTATTCATGGGGTGGTGGGTGTGTGGGTATCATGAAAGTGTTTGGACTGTAAATATCAACAGTCATTCATGGGGTGGTGAGTGTGTTGGTGTCATTGCAGTTCTTAAACTGTAAATATTAACCATCATTCATTGGGTGGTGGGTGTGTGGGTGTCATTACAGTGCTTGGACTGTGAATATCAACAGTCATTTATGGTTTGGTGAGTGTGTGGGTGTTATTATGGTGCTTTGACTGTAAATATCAACAGTCATTCAGAAGGTGTTGGGTGTCATTAGAGTGCTTGGACTGTAAATATTAACAGTCATTCATGGGATGGTTGGTGTGTTGATGTCATTACAATGCTTGGTCTGAAAATATCAACAGTCATTTATGAGTTGGTGGGTGTGTCAGTGTCATTACAGTGCTTGGACTATAAATATCAACCATCATTTATGGGGTCGTGGGTGTGTAAGTGTCATTACAGTTCTTGGACTATAAATATCACTAGTCAATTATAGGGTAGTGGGTGTGTGAGTGTCATTACAGAGCTTGGACTGTAAATATCAACAGTCCTTAAGGGGGTGGTGGGTGTGTGGATGTCATTACAGTGCTTGGACTGTAAATATCAACCATAATTCATGGGGTGGTGGGTGTGGGTGCCATTACAGAGTTTTGACTGTAAATATCAACAGTCATTCATAGGGTGGTGGGTTTCATTAGAGTGCTTGGACTGTAAATATCAACAGTTATTCTTTTGGTGGTGGGTGTGTGGGTGTCATTACAGTGCTTAGACTGTAAATATCAACAGTCATTTATGGGGCGGTTGGTGTGAGTGTGTCATTACAGTGCTTAGACGGTAAATATCAACAGTCATTCATGGAATGGTAAGTGTGTGTGTGTCATTACAGTTCTTGGACTCTAAATATCAACCATCATTTATTGTGTGTTGGGTGAGTGGGTGTCATTACAGTGCATGGACTGTGAATATCAACAGTCATTCATGGGGTGGTGAGTGTGTGGGTGTTATTACAGTGCTTTAACTGTAAATATCAACAGTCATTCAGAGGGTGGTGGGTGTCATTAGAATGCTTGGACTGTATATATTAACAGTTATTCATGGGGTGGTGGGTGTGTAGGTGTCATTACATTGCTTGGACTATAGATATCAACCATCATTTATGGGGAGGTGGGTGTGTTGGTGTCATTACAGTGATTGGACTCTAAATATCAACAGTCATTCTTTGGGTGGTGGGTGTATGGGTGTCATTACAGTGGTTGGATTGTAAATATCAACAGTTATTCATGGGGTGGTGGGTGTGTGGGTGTTATTACAGTGTTCTGATTGTAACTATCAACAGTCATTTATAGGGTGGTGGGTGTCGTTACAGTGCTTAGACTGTAAATATCAACAGTCTTTTAAGGGGTGGTGGTTGTGTGGGTATCATTACAGTGCTTGGACTGTATATATCAACCATAATTCATGGGGTGGTTGGTGTGGGGGTGTCATTACAATGCTTGGACTGTAAATATCAGCAGTTAATCATGGGGTGGTGTGTGTCTGGGTGTCATTACAGTGCTTGGACTGTAAATATCAACAGTCATTTATGGGGTGGTGGGTGTATGGGTGTCATTACAGTGTTTTGATTGTAAATATCAACAGTCATTCATAGGGTGGTGGGTATCATTAGAGTGCTTGGACTGTAAATATCAACAATAATTCATAGGTTTGGGGGTGTGTGGGTGTCATTACAGTGCTTGGACTGTAAATATCAACTATAATTCAAGGGGTCGTGGGTGTTGGGGTGTTATTACAGTGTTTTGACTGTAAATATCAACACTCATTTTTGGGGTGGTGTGTGTGAGGGTGTCATTACAATAGCTTGGACTGTAAATATCAACAGTCATTCATGGGTTTGTTGGTGGGTGGGTGTCATTAGAGTGCTTAGACTATAAATATCAACAGTTATTTATGAGGTGGTGGGTGTGTGGCTGTTATTACAGTGCTTGGACTGTAAATTTCAACAGTCATTCATGGGGTTGTGGATGTGTGGGTGTCAATACATTGCTTGGACTGTAAATATCAAAACATTCATGGTGTGGTGGGTGTGTGTTTGTTATTATTGCTTGAACTGTAAATATCAACAGTCATTCATGGGGTGGTGGGTTGCATTACAGTGCTGGGACTGTAAATATCAACAGTCATTCATTGGGTGATAAGTGTGTGGGTATCATTACAGTGCTTGGACTGTCAATATCAACAGTCATTAATGGGGTGGTGGGTGTATGGGTGTCATTACATTGCTTGGACTGTAAATATCAACAGTCAATCATGGGGAGGTTGGTGTCATTACAGTGCTTGGACTGTAAATATCAACAGTCATTCATAAGGTGGTGGGTGTGTGGGTGTTATTACAGTGCTTTGATTGTAAATATCAACAGCCATTCAGAGGGTGGTGGGTGTCATTAGAGTGCTTGGATTGTAAATATCAACAGTCATTTATAGGGTGGTTGGTCTGTGGGTGTCATGAAAGTGCTTGAACTGTAAATATCAACAGTTATTTATAAGGTGGTGAGTGTGTGGGTGTCATTACAGTTCTTGGACTGTAAATATCAACCATCATTCATTGGGTGGTGGATGTGTGGGTGTCATTACAGTGCTTGGACTGTAAATATCAACAGTCATTTATAGGGTGGTGGGTGTGTGAGTGTCATTACAGAGCTTGGACTGTAAATATCAACAGTCATTCATGGGGTGGTGGGTGTGTGGATGTCATTACAGTGCTTAGACTGTAAATATCAACAGTTATTCAAATGGTGGTGGGTGTGTGGGTGTCATTACTGTGCTTGGACTGTAAATATCAACATTCATTCATGGGGTGGTGGGTGTGTGGGTGTCATTACAGTGTTTTGATTGTAAATATCAACAGTCATTCATAGGGTGGTGGGTGTCATTACAGTACTTGGACTGCAAATATCAACAGTCATTCATGGGGTGGTGGTTGTATGGGTGTCATTACAGTGCTTGGACTGTAAATATCAATCATAATTCATAGGGTGGTGGGTGTGGGTGTGTCATTACAGTGCTTTGACTATAAATATCAACAGTCATTCATGGGGTGGTGGGTGTGAGGGTGTCATTACAGTGCTTGGACTGTAAATATCAACAGTCATTCATGTGGTTAGTGGATGTCATTATAGTGCTTGGACTGTAAATATCAACAGTCATTTATGGGGTGGTGGGTTTGTGGGTGCCATTACAGTGCTTTGACTGTAAATATCAAGAGTCATTCATGGGGTGGTGGGTGTGAGGGTGTCATTACTGTGTTCGAACTGTAAATATCAACAGTCATTCATGGGGTTGTGGGTGTGTGGGTGTCATTATAGTGATTGGACTGTAAATACCAACAGTCATTCTTGGGGTGGTTGGTGTGTGGGTGTTATTACAGTGCTTGGACTGTAAATATCAACAGTCATTCATGGGGTGGTTAGTGTGTGGGTGTCATTACAGCGTTTTGATTGTAAATATCAAGAGTCATTCATGGGGTTGTGGGTGTGTGGGTGTCATTATAGTGATTGGACTGTAAATACCAACAGTCATTCATGGGGTTGTGGGTGTGTGGGTGTCATTACAGTGCTTGGACTGTAAATATCAACAGTCATTCATGTGGTTAGTGGATGTCATTATACTGCTTGGACTGTAAATATCAACAGTCATTCTTGGGGTGGTGGGTGTGTGGGTGCCATTACATTGCTTGGACTGTAAATATCAACAGTCAATTATGGGGTGGTGGGAGTGTGGGTGTCATTACAGTGCTTAGACAGTATATATCAACAGTCATTCATGGGGTGGTTAGTGTGTGGGTGTCATTACAGCATTTTGATTGTAAATATCAAGTCATTACAGTTATTGGACTGTAAATATCAACCATCATTCATTGGGTGGTGGGTGTGTCGGTGTCATTACAGTGCTTGTACTGTAAATATTAACAGTCATTCATGGGGTAGTGGGTGTGTGGGTGTCATTACTGTGATTGGACTGAAAATATCAACAGTCATTCATGGGGTGTTGTATGTGTGGGTGTCATTACAGTGTTTTGATTGTAAATATCAACAGTATTTCATAGGGTGGTGGGTGTCATTAGAGTGCTTGGACTGTAAATATCAAGAGTCATTTACAGGGTGGTGGGTGTGTTGGTGTCATTACAGTGCTTCGACTGTAAATATCAACTGTCATTTATGGGGTGGTGGGTGTGTGGGTGTCTTTACAGTGCTTTGACTGTAAATATCAATAGTCATTTATGGGGTGGTGGGTGTGTGTATCATTATAGTGCTTGGACTGTAAATATCAACAGTCATTCATGGGGTGATGGGTGTCATTAGAGTGCTTTGACTGTAAATATTAACAGTTACTTATTGGGTGGTGGGTTTGTGGGTGTCCTGACAGTGCTTGGACTGTAAACATCAACAGACAATCATTGGGTGGTGGGTTTGTGGGTGTCATTACAGTGCTTGGACTGTAAATATCAATAAAAATTTATAGGGTGCGAGGTGTGTGGGTGTCATTACAGTGTTTTGACTGTAAATATCAACAGTCATTTATGGGGCGGTGAGTGTGGGGGTGTCATTATAGTTCTTGGACTGTAAATATCATCCATCATTCATTGGGTGTTGGGTGTGTGGGTGTCAATACAGTGCTTGTACTGTAAATATTATGGGTTATTCATGGGGTAGTGGGTGTGTGGATGTCATTTCAGTGCTTGGACTGAAAATATCAACAGTCATTCATGGGGTGGTTGGTGTGTGGGTGTTATTACAGTGTTTGGACTGTAAATATCAAATGTCATTAATGGGGTGGAGGGTGTTTGGGTGTCATTACGGTGCTTTGACTGTAAATATCAACAGTCATTTATGGGGTTGTGGGTGTGTGTGTCATTATAGTGCTTGGACTGTAAATATCAACAGTCATTCATGGAATGGTGAGTGTGTGGGTGTCATTAAAGTGCTTGGACTGAAAATATCAAGTCATTCATAGTGTGGTGGGTGTGTGTGTGTCATTAGTGCTTGGACTGTAAATATCAAAAGTCATTTATAGGGTGGTGGGTGTTTGGGTGTCATCACATTGCTTGGACTGTAAATATAAACAGTCAATCATGGGGTGGTGGTTGTGTCGGTGTCATTACAGTGCTTGGAATGTAAATATAAACAGTCATTCGTGGGGTGGTGGGTGTGTAGGTGTTATTACAGTGATTACACTGTAAATATCAACAGTCATTCAGAGGGTGGTGGGTGTGTGGGTGACATTACAGTGCTTGGACTGTAAATATCAACATTCATTAATGGGGTGGTGAGTGTGTGGGGGACATTACAGTGCTTGGAGTGTAAATATCAACAGTCATTTATTAGGTGGTGGGTGTGTGGGTGTCATTACTTTGTTTTGATTGTAAATATCAACAGTCATTCATAGGGTGGTGGGTGTCATTACAGTGCTTGGACTGTAAATATCAACAGTCATTCATGGGGTGATAGTTGTGTGGGAGTCATAACAGTGCTTGGACTGTAAATATTATCCATAATTCATGGGGTGGTGGGTGTTGGGGTGTCATTACAGTGCTTTGACTGTTGATATCAACAGTCATTCATTGGGTGGTGGGTGTGAGGGTGTCATTAAAGTGCTTAGACTGTAAATATCAACAGTCATTCATGGGGTGGTGGGTGTGTAGGTGCCATTATAGTGCCTGGACTGTAAATATCAACAGTCATTCTTTTGGTCGTAGGTGTGTTGGTGCCATTACTTTACTTGAACTGTAAATATCAAGTCATTCATGGAGTGGTGTGTGTGTTATTAGTGCTTAGACTGTAAATATCAACAGTCAACTATGGGGTGGTGGGTGTCATTACAGTGCTTGGACTGTAAATATCAACAGTCATTCATGGGGTGGTGGGTTTGTGGGTGTCATTACTGTTCTTGGACTGTAAATATTATCAGTCATTCATAGGGTGGTGGGTATGTGAGTGTCATTACAGAGCTTGGATTGTAAATATCAATAGTCATTCATGGGGTGGTGGGTGTGTGGTTGTTATTACAGTGCTTTGACTGTCAATATCAACAGTCATTCAGAGGGTGGTTAGTGTCATTACAGTGCTTGGACTGTAAATATTAACAGTTATTTATGGGGTGGTGGGTGTGTGGGTGTCTTGACAGTGCTTGGACTGTAAATATCAACAGTCATTCATAGGGTGGTGAGTGTGTGGGTGTCATTACAGTTTTCGGACCGTAAATATCAACCATCATTCATTGGGTGGTGGGTGTGTGGGTGTCATTAAAGTTCTTTGACTGTAAATATCAACAATCATTTAGAGGGTGGTGGGCGTCATTAGAGTGCTTGGACTGTAAATAATAACAGTTTTTCAAGGGGTGTTGGGTGTGTGAATGTCATCACAGTGCTTGGACTGAAAATATCAACAGTCATTTATGGGGTGGTGGGTGTGTGGGTGTCATTACAGTTCTTGGACTGTAAATATCAACAGTCATTCATGGGGTAGTTGGTGTGTGGGTGACATTACAGTGCTTGGAGTGTAAATATCAACAGTCATTCATGAGGTGATGGGTGTGTGGGTGTCATTACAGTGTTTGGAGTGTAAATATCAACAGTCATTCATGAGGTGATGGGTGTGTGGGTGTCATTACTTTGTTTTCATTGTAAATATCAACAGTCATTCATAGGGTGGTGGGTGTCATTACAGTGCTTGGACTGTAAATATCAACAGTCATTCATGGGGTGGTAGTTGTGTGGGTGTCATAACAGTGTTTAGACTGTAAATATCAACCATAATTCATGGGGGGGTGGGTGTGTGGGTGTCATTACTGTGCTCAAACTGTAAATATTAACAGTCATTCATGGGGTGGTGGGTGTGTGGATGTCATTACACTGCTTGGACTGAAAATATCAACAGTCATTCATGTGGTGGTGGGTGTGTGGTTGTTATTACAGTGTTTGGACTATAAATATCAACTATCATTTATGGGGTGGTGATAATGTGGGTGTCATTACAGTGGTTGGACTGTCAATATCAAAAGTCATTCTTGGAGTGTTGGGTGTGTGGGTGTCATTATAGTGTTTAGACTGTAAATATCAACAGTCATTTATGGGGTGGTGGGTGTTTGGCTGTCATTACAGTGCTTAGCCTGTAAATATCAAAAGTCAATCATGGGGAGGTGGGTTTGTGGGTGTCATTACAGTGCTTGGACTGTAAATATTAAGTCATTCATGGGGTGGTGGGTGGGTGGGTATCATTACAGTGCTTGGACTGTAAATATCAATTCATTCATGGGGTGGTGGGTGTGTGTGTGTGTCATTAGTGCTTGGACTGTAAATATCAACAGTCATTTATGGGGTGGTGGGTGGCATTACAGTGCTTGGGATTTAAATAACAACAGTCAATCATGGGGTGGTGGGTGTGCGGGTGTCATTACAGTGCTTTGACTATAAATATCAACCGTCATTTAGGGGGGGGGGGTGATTACCGTGCTTTTACTGTAAATATCAACAGTCATTCATAGGGTGGTTTGTGTGTGAGTGTCATTACAGAGCTTGGACTGTAAATATCAACAGTCATTCAGAGTGTGGTTGGTGTCATTAGAGTGCTTTGACTGTAAATATCAACAGTTATTAATAAGGTGGTGGATGAGTGGTTGTCATGACAGTGCTTGGACTGTAAATATCAATAGTCATTTATGGGGTGGTGGGTGTGTGGGTGTCATTATAATGCTTGAAATGTAAATATCAACAGTCATTCATGGGGTGGTGGGTGTGTGTGTGTGTCATTAGTGCTTGGACTGTAAATATCAACAGTCATTTATGGAGTGGTGGGTGTGTGGGTGTCATTACAGTGCTTGGACTCTAAATATAAACCAGCATTCATGGGGTGGTGGGTGTGTGGGTGTCATTACAGTGCTTAGACTGTATATATTAACAGTCATTTATTGGGTGGTGGGTGTGTGGGTGTCATTACAGAGCTTGGACTGTAAATATCAACAGTCATTCATAGGGTGGTGGGTGTGTGAGTATCATTTCAGTGCTTGGACTGTAAATATCAAGAGTCATTCTTGGGGTTATGGGTGTGTGAGTGTCATTACATTGCTTAGACTGTAAATATCAACAAACATTTATTGGGTGGTGGGTGTGTGGCTGTCATTACAGTGCTTGGACTGTAAATATCGACAGTCAATCATTGGGTGGTGGGTGTGTTGGTGTCATTATAGTGCTTGGACTGAAAATATCAACAGTCATTCATGGGGTGTTGGGTGTGTGGGTGTCATTACAGTGCTTGGACTATAAATATTAACTGTGATTTATGTGGTGGTGGGTATGTAGGTGTCATTACAGTGTTTGGACTGTAAATATCAAAAGTCATTCTTGGGGTGGTGTGTGTGTGGGTGTCATTACAATGCTTAGACTGTAAATATCAACAGTCATTTATGGGGTGGTGGGTGTGTGGGTGTCATTACAGAGCTTAGACTGTAAATATCAACAGTCATTTATGGGGTGGTGGGTGTGTGGCTATTATTACAGTGCTTGGACTGTAAATATCAACAGTCAATCATGGGGTGGTGGGTGTGTGGGTGTCATTACAGTGCTAGGACTGTAAATATCAACAGTTATTCATGGGGTGGTGGGTGTGTGGGTGTCATAACAGTGTTTTGACTGTAAATATTAACAGTCATTCATATGTTGGTGGGTGTCATTAGAGTGCTTGAACTGTAAATATCAACAATTTTTTATGGGGTGGTGGTAGTGTGGGTGTCATGACAGTGCTTGGACTGTAAATATCAACAGTCATTCATGGGTTGGTGAGTGTGTGGGGGTTATTACAGTTCTTGGACTGTAAATATCAACCATCATTCATTGGGTGGTGGGTGTGTGGGTGTCATTACAGTGCTTAAAATGTAAATATTAACAGTCATTCATGGAGTGGTGGGTGTGTGGCTGTCATTACAGTGCTTGGATTGTAAATATCAACAGTCAATCATGGGGTGGTGGGTGTGCGGGTGTCATTACAGTGTTTTGACTGTAAATATCAAAAGTCATTCATAGGTGGTGGGTGTGTGGGTGTCATTACAGTGTTTTGATTGTAAATATAAACAGTCAATTATAGGTTGGTTGGTGTCATTAGAGTGCTTGGACTGTAAATATCAACAGTCATTCATGGGGTGGTTGGTGTGTGGGTGACATTACATTGAGTGGACTGTAAATATCAACCATAATTCATGGGGTGATGGGTGTGCGGGTGTCTTTACAGTGCTTTGACTGTAAATATCAACAGTCATTCATAGGGTGATGGGTGTGAGGGTGTCATTACAGTGCTTAGACTGTAATTATCAACAGTCATTCATGTGGTGGTGGGTGTGTGGGTGTCATTATAGTGCTTGGACTGTAAATATAAACAGTCACTTATGGGGTGGTGGGTGTCTGTGTGTCATTAGTGCTTGGACTGTAAATATTAACAGGAATTTATTGGGTGGTGGGTGTGTGAGTGTCATTACAGAGCTTTGACTATAAATATCAACAGTCATTCATGGGGTTGTGGGTTTTTGGGTGTCTATGCAGTGCTTGGAGTGTAAATATCAACAGTCAATCATGGGCTGGTGGGTGTGTGGTTGTCATTACAGTGCTTGGACTCGAAATATCAACAGTCATTTATTAGGTGGTGGGTGTGTGGGTGTCATTACAGAGCTTGGACTGAAAATATCAACGGTCATTCATAGGGTGGTGGGTGTGTGAGTATCATTACAGAGCTTGGACTGTTAATATCAACAGTCATTCAGGTGGTGGTTGGTGTGTAGGTGTTATTACAGTGCTTGGACTGTAAATATCAAAAGTCATTCTTGGCGTTGTGGGTGTGTGGGTGTCATTTCATTGCTTAGACTGTAAATATCAACAAACATTTATTGGGTGGTGGGTGTGTGGCTGTCATTACAGTGCTTGAACTGTAAACATCAACAGTCAATTATGGGGTGGTGGGTTTGTTGGTGTCATTACAGTGCTTAGACTGTAAATATCAACCATCATTCATTGGGTGGTGGGTGTGTGGGTGTCATTACAGTGCTTAAAATGTAAATATTAACAGTCATTCATGGAGTGGTGGGTGTGTGGCTGTCATTACAGTGCTTGGATTGTAAATATCAACAGTCAATCATGGGGTGGTGGGTGTGCGGGTGTCATTACAGTGTTTTGACTGTAAATATCAAAAGTCATTCATAGGTGGTGGGTGTGTGGGTGTCATTACAGTTTTTTGATTGTAAATATCAACAGTCAATTATAGGTTGGTTGGTGTCATTAGAGTGCTTGGACTGTAAATATCAACAGTCATTCATGGGGTGGTTGGTGTGTGGGTGACATTACATTGAGTGGACTGTAAATATCAACCATAATTCATGGGGTGATGGGTGTGCGGGTGTCTTTACAGTGCTTTGACTGTAAATATCAACAGTCATTCATAGGGTGATGGGTGTGAGGGTGTCATTACAGTGCTTAGACTGTAATTATCAACAGTCATTCATGTGGTGGTGGGTGTGTGGGTGTCATTATAGTGCTTGGACTGTAAATATAAACAGTCACTCATGGGGTGGTGGGTGTCTGTGTGTCATTAGTGCTTGGACTGTAAATATTAACAGGAATTTATTGGGTGGTGGGTGTGTGAGTGTCATTACAGAGCTTTGACTATAAATATCAACAGTCATTCATGGGGTTGTGGGTTTTTGGGTGTCTATGCAGTGCTTGGAGTGTAAATATCAACAGTCAATCATGGGCTGGTGGGTGTGTGGTTGTCATTACAGTGCTTGGACTCGAAATATCAACAGTCATTTATTAGGTGGTGGGTGTGTGGGTGTCATTACAGAGCTTGGACTGAAAATATCAACGGTCATTCATAGGGTGGTGGGTGTGTGAGTATCATTACAGAGCTTGGACTGTTAATATCAACAGTCATTCAGGGGGTGGTTGGTGTGTAGGTGTTATTACAGTGCTTGGACTGTAAATATCAAAAGTCATTCTTGGCGTTGTGGGTGTGTGGGTGTCATTTCATTGCTTAGACTGTAAATATCAACAAACATTTATTGGGTGGTGGGTGTGTGGCTGTCATTACAGTGCTTGAACTGTAAACATCAACAGTCAATTATGGGGTGGTGGGTTTGTTGGTGTCATTACAGTGCTTAGACTGTAAATATCAACCATCATTCATTGGGTGGTGGGTGTGTGGGTGTCATTACAGTGCTTAAAATGTAAATATTAACAGTCATTCATGGAGTGGTGGGTGTGTGGCTGTCATTACAGTGCTTGGATTGTAAATATCAACAGTCAATCATGGGGTGGTGGGTGTGCGGGTGTCATTACAGTGTTTTGACTGTAAATATCAAAAGTCATTCATAGGTGGTGGGTGTGTGGGTGTCATTACAGTTTTTTTATTGTAAATATCAACAGTCAATTATAGGTTGGTTGGTGTCATTAGAGTGCTTGGACTGTAAATATCAACAGTCATTCATGGGGTGGTTGGTGTGTGGGTGACATTACATTGAGTGGACTGTAAATATCAACCATAATTCATGGGGTGATGGGTGTGCGGGTGTCTTTACAGTGCTTTGACTGTAAATATCAACAGTCATTCATAGGGTGATGGGTGTGAGGGTGTCATTACAGTGCTTAGACTGTAATTATCAACAGTCATTCATGTGGTGGTGGGTGTGTGGGTGTCATTATAGTGCTTGGACTGTAAATATAAACAGTCACTCATGGGGTGGTGGGTGTCTGTGTGTCATTAGTGCTTGGACTGTAAATATTAACAGGAATTTATTGGGTGGTGGGTGTGTGAGTGTCATTACAGAGCTTTGACTATAAATATCAACAGTCATTCATGGGGTTGTGGGTTTTTGGGTGTCTATGCAGTGCTTGGAGTGTAAATATCAACAGTCAATCATGGGCTGGTGGGTGTTTGGTTGTCATTACAGTGCTTGGACTCGAAATATCAACAGTCATTCATGGGGTGGTGGGTGTGTGGGTGTCATTACAGTGCTTAGACTGTAAATATTAACAGTCATTTATTAGGTGGTGGGTGTGTGGGTGTCATTACAGAGCTTGGACTGAAAATATCAACGGTCATTCATAGGGTGGTGGGTGTGTGAGTATCATTACAGAGCTTGGACTGTTAATATCAACAGTCATTCAGGGGGTGGTTGGTGTGTAGGTGTTATTACAGTGCTTGGACTGTAAATATCAAAAGTCATTCTTGGCGTTGTGGGTGTGTGGGTGTCATTACATTGCTTAGACTGTAAATATCAACAAACATTTATTGGGTGGTGGGTGTGTGGCTGTCATTACAGTGCTTGAACTGTAAACATCAACAGTCAATCATGGGGTGGTGGGCTTGTTGGTGTCATTACAGTGCTTAGACTGTAAATATCAACAGTCATTTATGGGGGGGTGGGTGTGTGGGTGTCATTATAGTGCTTAGACTGTAAATATCAACAGTCCTTTATGGGGTGGTGGGTGTGTGGCTGTCATTACAGTGCTTGGACTGTAAATATCAACAGTCAATCATGGGGTGGTGGGTTTGCGGGTGTCATTACAGTGTTTTGACTGTAAATATCAAAAGTCATTTATAGGTGGTGGGTGTGTGGGTGTCATTACAGTGTTTTGATTGTAAATATCAACAGTCAATTATAGGTTGGTTGGTGTCATTAGAGTGCTTAGACTGTAAATATCAACAGTCATTCATGGGGTGGTGTGTGTGTGGGTGACATTACATTTCGTGGACTGTAAATATCAACCATAATTCATTGGGTGGTGGGTGTGCGGGTGTCATTACAGTGCTTTGACTCTAAATATCAACAGTCATTCATAGGGTGATGGGTGTGAGGGTGTCATTACAGTGCTTAGACTGAAATTATCAACAGTCATTTATGTGGTGGTGGGTGTGTGGGTGTCATTATAGTGCTTGGACTGTAAATATCAACAGTCACTCATGGGGTGGTGGGTGTCTGTGTGTCATTAGTGCTTGGACTGTAAATATCAACAGTCATTCAAGGGGTGGAGGGTGGCATTACAGTGCTTGGACTCTAAATATCAACAGTCATTTATAGAGTGGTGGGTGTGTGAGTGTCATTAAATAGCTTTGATTATAAATATCAACAGTCATTCATGGGGTTGTGGGTTTTTGGGTGTCTATGCAGTGCTTGGAGTGTAAATATCAACAGTCAATCATGGGGTGGTGGGTTTGTGGTTGTCATTACAGTGCTTGGACTGTAAATATCGACAGTCATTTACGGGGTGGTGGGTGTGTGGGTGTCATTACAATGTTTTGATTGTAAATATCAACAGTCATTCATAGGGTGGTGGGTGTTATTAGAGTGCTTGTACTGTAAATATCAACAGTCATTAATGGGGTGGTGGGTGTGTGGGTGTCATTATAGTGCTTGAACTGTAAATATCAACAGTCACTCATGGGGTGGTGGGTGTGTTGGTGTCATTACAGTGCTTAGACTGAAAATATCAATAGTCATTCATGGGGTGTTGGGTGTGTGGGTGTCTATGCAGTGCTTGGACTGTAAATATCAACAGTCATTCATGGGGTGGTGGGTGTGTGGGTGTCATTACAGTGCTTGGACTGTAAATATCAACCGTCATTTATGGGTTGGTGTTTGTGTGGGTGTCATTACAGTTCCTGGACTGTAAAAATTAACAGTCATTCATAGGGTGGTGGGTGTGTGAGTGTCATTACAGAGCTTGGACTGTAAATATCAACAGTCATTCATGGGGTGGTGGGTGTGTGGGTGTCATTACAGTGCTTAGACTGTAAATATCAACAGTCAGTTATTGGTTTGTGGGTGTGTGGGTGTCATTACAGTGCTTGGACTGTAAATATTAACAGTCAATCATGGGGTGGTCGGTGTGTGGGTTTCATTATAGTGCTGGGACTGTAATTATCAACAGTCATTCATGGGGTGGTGTGTGTGTTGGTGTCATTACAGTGTTTTAACTATAAATATCAACATTCATTTATTGGGTGTTGGTTGTCATTACAGTGCTTTGACTATAAATATCAACAGTCATTCATGGGGTGGTGCATGTGTGGGTGTAATGACAGTTCTTGGACTGTAAATATCAACAGTCATTAATGGGGTGGTGAGTGTGTGGGTGTCATTACAGTTCTTGAACTGTAAATATCAACCATCATTAATGTGTGGGTGTCATTACAGAGCTCAGACTGTAAATATTAACAGTTATTCCTGGGGTGGTGGGTGTGTTGGTGTCATTACAGTGCGTGGACTATAAATATGAACCATCAATTATGGGGTGGTGGGTGTGTGGGTGTCATTACAGTGCTTTGACTGTAAATATCAACAGTCATTCATAGGGTGATGGGTGTGAGGGTGTCATTACAGTGCTTAGACTGTAATTATCAACAGTCATTCATGTGGTGGTGGGTGTGTGGGTGTCATTATATTGCTTGGACTGTAAATATCAACAGTCACTCATGGTGTGGTGGGTGTCTGTGTGTCATTAGTGCTTGGACTGTAAATATCAAGAGTCATTCAAGGGGTGGTGGGTGGCATTACAGTGCTTGGACTCTAAATATCAACAGTCAATCATAGAGTGGTGGGTGTGTGAGTGTCAATACATCGTTTTGAATATAAATATCAACAGTCATTCATGGGGTTGTGCGTTTTTGGGTGTCTATGCAGTGCTTGGAGTGTAAATATCAACAGTCAATCATGGGGTGGTGGGTGTGTGGTTGTCATTACAGTGCTTGGACTGTAAATATCGACAGTCATTTACGGGGTGGTGGGTGTGTGGGTGTCATTACAATGTTTTGATTGTAAATATCAACAGTCATTCTTAGGGTGGTGGGTGTTATTAGAGTGCTTGAACTGTAAATATCAACAGTCATTCATGGGGTGGTGGGTGTGTGGGTGTCATTATAGTGCTTGGACTGTAAATATCAACAGTCACTCATGGGGTGGTGGGTGTGTGTGTCATTAGTGCTTGGACTGTAAATATCAACAGTCATACATGGGGTGGTGGGTGTGTGGGTGTCATTACAGTGGTTGGACTGTAATTATCAACAGTCCTTCATGGATTGGTGGGTGTGTGGGTGTCATTACAGTGCTTAGACTGTAAATATCAACAGTCATTTATTGGGTGGTGGGTGTGTGGGTGTCATTACAGTGCTTGGACAGTAAATATCAATAGTCAATCATGGGAAGGTCGGTGTGTGGGTGTCATTATAGTGCTTGGACTGTAAATATCAACAGTCATTCATGAGGTGGTGGGTGGGCGGGTGTCATTACAGTGTTTTAACTATAAATATCAACATTCATTTATTGGGTGGTGGGTGTCATTACAGTGCTTGGAGTGTAAATATCAACAGTCATTCGTGGGGTGGTGCATTTGTGGGTGTCACGACAGTGATTGGACTGTAAATATCAACAGTCATTAATGGGGTGGTGAGTGTGTGAGTGTCATTACAGTTCCTGGACTGCTAATATAAACCATCATACATTAGGTGGTGGGTGTGTGGGTGTCTTTACACTGCTCAGACTGTAAATATTAACAGTCATTTATGGGGTGGTGAGTGTGTGGATGTCATTACAGTGCTTGGACTGAAAATATCCACAGTCATTCTTAAGGTGGTGGGTGTGTGGGTGTCATTACAGTGATTGGCCTATAAATATTAACCGTCATTTATGGGGTGGTGGGTGTGTGGGTGTCATTACAGTGCTTGGACTGTAAATATCAACAGTCATTCATAGGGTGGTGGGTGTGAGTGTAATTACAGAGCTTGGACTGTATATATCAACAGACATTCATGGGGTGGTGGGTGTGTAGGTGTCATTACAGTACTTGGACTGTAAATATCAAAAGTCATTCTTGGGGTGGTCGGTGTGTGGGTGTCATTACAGTGCTTAGACTGTAAATATCAACAGTCATTTATGGGGTGGAGGGTGTGTGGCTGTCATTACAGTGCTTGGACTGTAAATATCAACAGTCATTTATGTGGTGGAGGGTGTGTGGCTGTCATTACAGTGCTTGGACTGTAAATATTAACAGTCAATCATGGGGTGGTGGGTGTGTGGGTGTCATTACAGAGCTTTGACTGTAAATATCAACAGTCATTTTTTGGGTGGTTGTGTGTGGGTGTCATTACAGTGTTTTGATTGTAAATATCAACAGCCATTTAAAAGGTGGTGGGTGTCATTAGAGTGCTTGAACTGTAAATATCAACAGTCATTTATAAGGTGGTAGGTGTAGGGGTGTCATTACACTGCTTGGACTGTAAATATCAACCGTCATTTATGGGTTGGTGTTTGTGTGGGTGTCATTACAGTTCCTGGACTGTAAAAATTAACAGTCATTCATAGGGTGGTGGGTGTGTGAGTGTCATTACAGAGCTTGGACTGTAAATATCAACAGTCATTCATGGGGTGGTGGGTGTGTGGGTGTCATTACAGTGCTTAGACTGTAAATATCAACAGTCAGTTATTGGTTTGTGGGTGTGTGGGTGTCATTACAGTGCTTGGACTGTAAATATTAACAGTCAATCATGGGGTGGTCGGTGTGTGGGTGTCATTACAGTGCTGGGACTGTAATTATCAACAGTCATTCATGGGGTGGTGTGTGTGTTGGTGTCATTACAGTGTTTTATCTATAAATATCAACATTCATTTATTGGGTATTGGGTGTCATTACAGTGCTTTGACTATAAATATCAACAGTCATTCATGGGGTTGTGCATGTGTGAGTGTAATGACAGTTCTTGGACTGTAAATATCAACAGTCATTAATGGGGTGGTGAGTGTGTGGGTGTCATTACAGTTCTTGAACTGTAAATATCAACCATCATTAATGTGTGGGTGTCATTACAGAGCTCAGACTGTAAATATTAACAGTTATTCCAGGGGTGGTGGGTGTGTTGGTGTCATTACAGTGCGTGAACTATAAATATGAACCATCATTTATGGGGTGGTGGGTGTGTGGGTGTCATTACAGTGCTTTGACTGTAAATATCAACAGTCATTCATAGGGTGATGGGTGTGAGGGTGTCATTACAGTGCTTAGACTGTAATTATCAACAGTCATTCATGTGGTGGTGGGTGTGTGGGTGTCATTATAGTGCTTGGACTGTAAATATCAACAGTCACTCATGGGGTGGTGGGTGTCTGTGTGTCATTAGTGCTTGGACTGTAAATATCAAGAGTCATTCAAGGGGTGGTGGGTGGCATTACAGTGCTTGGACTCTAAATATCAACAGTCATTCATAGAGTGGTGGGTGTGTGAGTGTCATTACATCGTTTTGAATATAAATATCAACAGTCATTCATTGGGTTGTGGGTTTTTGGGTGTCTATGCAGTGCTTGGAGTGTAAATATCAACAGTCAATCATGGGGTGGTGGGTGTGTGGTTGTCATTACAGTGCTTGGACTGTAAATATCGACAGTCATTTACGGGGTGGTGGGTGTGTGGGTGTCATTAAAATGTTTTGATTGTAAATATCAACAGTCATTCATAGGGTGGTGGGTGTTATTAGAGTGCTTGAACTGTAAATATCAACAGTCATTCATGGGGTGGTGGGTGTGTGGGTGTCATTATAGTGCTTGGACTGTAAATATCAACAGTCACTCATGGGGTGGTGGGTGTGTGTGTCATTAGTGCTTGGACTGTAAATATCAACAGTCATTCATGGGGTGGTGGGTGTGTGGGTGTCATTACAGTGGTTGGACTGTAATTATCAACAGTCCTTTATGGATTATTGGGTGTGTGGATGTCATTACAGTGCTTAGACTGTAAATATCAACTGTCATTTATTGGGTGGTGGGTGTGTGGGTGTCATTACAGTGCTTGGACAGTAAATATCAATAGTCAATCATGGGAAGGTCGGTGTGTGGGTGTCATTATAGTGCTTGGACTGTAAATATCAACAGTCATTCATGAGGTGGTGGGTGGGCGGGTGTCATTACAGTGTTTTAACTATAAATATCAACATTCATTTATTGGGTGGTGGGTGTCATTACAGTGCTTGGAGTGTAAATATCAACAGTCATTCGTGGGGTGGTGCATTTGTGGGTGTCACGACAGTGATTGGACTTTAAATATCAACAGTCATTAATGGGGTGGTGAGTGTGTGAGTGTCATTACAGTTCCTGGACTGCTAATATAAACCATCATACATAAGGTGGTGGGTGTGTGGGTGTCTTTACACTGCTCAGACTGTAAATATTAACAGTCATTTATGGGGTGGTGAGTGTGTGGATGTCATTACAGTGCTTGGACTGAAAATATCCACAGTCATTCTTAAGGTGGTGGGTGTGTGGGTGTCATTACAGTGATTGGCCTATAAATATTAACCGTCATTTATGGGGTGGTGGGTGTGTGGGTGACATTACAGTGCTTGGACTGTAAATATCAACAGTCATTCATAGGGTGGTGGGTGTGTGAGTGTAATTACAGAGCTTGGACTGTATATATCAACAGACATTCATGGGGTGGTGGGTGTGTAGGTGTCATTACAGTACTTGGACTGTAAATATCAAAAGTCATTCTTGGGGTGGTCGGTGTGTGGGTGTCATTACAGTGCTTATACTGTAAATTTCAACAGTCATTTATGGGGTGGAGGGTGTGTGGCTGTCATTACAGTGCTTGGACTGTAAATATCAACAGTCTTTTATAGGGTGGAGGGTGTGTGGCTGTCATTACAGTGCTTGGACTGTAAATATCAACAGTCAATCATGGGGTGGTGGATGTGTGGGTGTCATTACAGTGCTTTGACTGTAAATATCAACAGTCATTCTTTGGGTGGTTGTGTGTGGGTGTCATTACAGTGTTTTGATTGTAAATATCAACAGCCATTTAAAAGGTGGTGGGTGTCATTAGAGTGCTTGAACTGTAAATATCAACAGTCATTCATAAGGTGGTATGTGTGGGGGCGTCATTACAGTGCTTTGACTGTAAATATCAACAGTCATTCATGGGGTGGTTGGGGTGAAGGTGTCATTACAGTGCTTGGACTGTAAATATCAACAGTCATTCATGGGGTGGTGGGTGTGTGGGTTTCATTATAGTGTTTGAACTGTAAATATCAACAGTCATTCATGGGGTGGTGGGTGTGTGGGTGTCATTACAGTGCTTGGACTATAAATATTAAGTCATTCATGGTGTGGTGGGTGTGTGTGTGTCATTAGTGCTTGGACTGTAATTATCAACAGTCAATCATGGGGTGGTTGGTGTCATTACAGTGCTTGGACTGTAAATATCAACAGTTAATCATGGGGTGTTGGGTGTCATTAGAGTGCTTGGACTGTAAATATCAACTGTCATTCATGGGGTTTTGGTGTTTGGGTGTCTATGCAGTGCTTGGACTGTAAATATCAACAGTCATTCATGGGGTGGTGGGTTTGTGGGTGTCATTACAGTGCTTGGACTGTAAATATCAACCGTCATTTATGGGGTGGTGTTTGTGTGGGTGTCATTACAGTTCCTGGACTGTAAAAATTAACAGTCATTTATAGGGTGGTGGGTGTGTGAGTGTCATTACAGAGCTTGGACTGTAAATATCAACAGTCATTCATGGGGTGGTGGGTGTGTGGGTGTCATTACAGTGCTTGGACTGTAAACATTAACAATCAATCATGGGGTGGTCGGTGTGTGGGTGTCATTACAGTGCTGGGACTGTAATTATCAACAGTCATTCATGAGGTGGTGGGTGTGTGGGTGTCATTACAGTGTTTTAACTATAAATATCAACATTCATTTATTGGGTGTTGGGTGTCATTACAGTGCTTTGACTATAATTATCAATAGTCATTAATGGGGTGGTGAGTGTGTAGGTGTCATTACAGTTCTTGAACTGTAAATATCAACCATCATTAATATGTGGGTGTCATTACAGAGCTCAGACTGTAAATATTAACAGTTATTCCTGGGGTGGTGGGTGTGTTGGTGTCATTACAGTGATTGGACTGTAAATATCAACTGTCATTCATGGGGTTTTGGTGTTTGGGTGTCTATGCAGTGCTTGGACTGTAAATATCAACAGTCATTCATAGGGTGGTATGTGTGTAGGAGTCATTACAGTGCTTGGACTGTAAATATCAAAAGTCATTTTTGGGGTGGTCGGTGTGTGGGTGTCATTACAGTGCTTAGACTGTAAATATTAACAGTCATTTATGGGGTGGTGGGTGTGTGGCTGTCATTACAGTGCTTGGACTGTAAATATCAAAAGTCAATCATGGGGTGGTGGGTGTGTGGGTGTCATTACAATGCTTTGACTGTAAATATCAACAGACATTCATGGGGTGGTGGGAGTGTGGGTGTCATTACAGTGTTTTGTTTGTAAATATCAACAGTCATTTATAAGCTTTTGGGTGTCATTAGAGTGATTGGACTGTAAATATTAACAGTCATTCATAAGGTTGTGGGTGTGGGTGTATCATTACAGTGTTTTGACTGTAAATATCAACAATCATTCATGGGGTGGTGGGGGTGAGGGTGTCATTACAGTGCTTGGACTGTAAATATCAACAGTCATTCATGGGGTGGTGGGTGTGTGGGTGTCATTATAATGCTTGAAATGTAAATATCAACAGTCATTCATGGGGTGGTGGGTGTGTGGTTGTCATTACAGTGCATGGATTATAAATATTAAGTCATTCATGGTGTGGTAGGTGTGTGTGTATGTCATTAGTGCTTGGACTGTAAATATCAACAGTCATTCATGGGGTGGTTGGTATCATTACAGTGCTTGGACTGTAAATATCAACAGTTAATCATGGGGTGTTGGTAGTCATTAGAGTGTTTGGACTCTAAATATCAACAGTCAATCATGGGGTGGTGTGTGTGTGGGTGTCATTACAGTGTTTTGATTGTAAATATCAACAGTCATTCATAGGGTGGTGGGTGTCATTAGAGTGCTTGGACTGTAAATATCAACAGTCATTCATGGGGTGGTGGGTGTGTGGGTGTCATTACAGTGCTTAGACTGTAAATATCAATAGTCATTCATAGGGTAGTGGGTGTGAGGGTGTCATTACAGTGCTTAGACTGTATATATCAACAATCATTCATGGGGTCGTGGGTGTGTGGGTGTCATTATAGTGTTTGGACTGTAAATATCAACAGTCATTCATGGGGTGGTGAATGTGTGGGTGTCATTACATTGCTTGGACTGTAAATATCAAGTCATTCATGGGATGGTGGGTGTCTGTGTGTCATTAGTGCTTGGACTGTGAATATTAACAGTCATTTATGGGGTGGTGGGTGGCATTACAGTGCTTAGACTCTAATATCAACAGTCATTCATGGGGTGATGGGTGTGTGGGTGTCATTACAGTGCTTGGACTGTAAATATAAATAGTTATTCATGGGGATGTTGGTGTTTGGGTGTCTATGCAGTGCTTGGACTGTAAATATTAATAGTCATTCATATGGTGGTGGGTGTGTGAGTGTCATTACAGTGTTTTGACTGTAAATATCAACAGTCATTCATAGGGTGTTGGGTGTCATTACAGTGCTTTTACTGTAAATATCAACAGTTATTCAAGGGGTGGTCGGTGTGTGGGTGTCATGACAATGCTTGGACTGTAAATATTAACAGTCATTCATGGGGTGGTGAGTGTGTGTGTGTTATTACAGTTCTTGGACTGTATATATCAACCATTATTCATTGGTTGGTGGGTGTGTGGGTGTCATTACAGTGCTGGGACTGTAAATATCAACAGTCATTTATAGGGTGGTGGGTGTTTGAGTGTAATTACAGAGCTTGGACTGTAAATATCAACAGTCATTTATAGGGTGGTGGGTGTTTGAGTGTCATTACAGAGCTTGGACTGTAAATATCAACAGTCATTTATAGGGTGGTGGGTTTGTGGGTGTCATTACAGTGCTTTGACTGTAAATATCAACAGTCATTCATGGATTGGTAGGTGTGTTGGTGTCATTACAGTGCTTGGACTGTAAATATTAACCTTAATGCATTTGGTGGTGGGTGTGGGTCGTCATTACAGTGCTTTCAGTGTAAAAATCAACAGTCATTCATGGGGTGGTGTGGGTGAGGGTGTCATTACAGTTCTTGGACTTTAAATATCAACCATCATTCATTAGGTGGTGGGTTTGTGGGAGTCATTACAGTGCTTAGACTGTAAATATTAACAGTCATTCATGAGATGGTAGGTGTGTTGATGTCATTACATTGCTTAGACTGTAAATATCAACAGTCAGTTATTGGTTTGTGGGTGTGTGGGTGTCATTACAGTGCTTGGACTGTAAATATTAACAGTCAATCATGGGGTGGTCGGTGTGTGGGTGTCATTACAGTGCTGGGACTGTAATTATCAACAGTCATTCATGGGGTGGTGTGTGTGTTGGTGTCATTACAGTGTTTTAACTATAAATATCAACATTCATTTATTGGGTGTTGGGTGTCATTACAGTGCTTTGACTATAAATATCAACAGTCATTCATGGGGTGGTGCATGTGTGGGTGTAATGACAGTTCTTGGACTGTAAATATCAACAGTCATTAATGGGGTGGTGAGTGTGTGGGTGTCATTACAGTTCTTGAACTGTAAATATCAACCATCATTAATGTGTGGGTGTCATTACAGAGCTCAGACTGTTAATATTAACAGTTATTCCAGGGGTGGTGGGTGTGTTGGTGTCATTACAGTGCGTGGACTATAAATATGAACCATCATTTATGGGGTGGTGGGTGTGTGGGTGTCATTACAGTGCTTTGACTGTAAATATCAACAGTCATTCATAGTGTGATGGGTGTGAGGGTGTCATTACAGTGCTTAGACTGTAATTATCAACAGTCATTCATGTGGTGGTGGGTGTGTGGGTGTCATTATAGTGCTTGGACAGTAAATATCAACAGTCACTCATGGGGTGGTGGGTGTCTGTGTGTCATTAGTGCTTGGACTGTAAATATCAAAAGTCATTCAAGGAGTGGTGGGTGGCATTACAGTGCTTGGACTCTAAATATCAACAGTCATTCATAGAGTGGTGAGTGTGTGAGTGTCATTACATCGTTTTGAATATAAATATCAACAGTCATTCATTGGGTTGTGGGTTTTTGGGTGTCTATGCAGTGCTTGGAGTGTAAATATCAACAGTCAATCATGGGATGGTGGGTGTGTGGTTGTCATTACAGTGCTTGGACTGTAAATATCGACAGTCATTTACGGGGTGGTGGGTGTGTGGGTGTCATTACAATGTTTTGATATTAAATATCAATAGTCATTTATAGGGTGGTGGGTGTTATTAGAGTGCTTGAACTGTAAATATCAACAGTCATTCATGGGGTGGTGGGTGTGTGGGTGTCATTATAGTGCTTGGACTGTAAATATCAACAGTCACTCATGGGGTGGTGGGTGTGTGTGTCATTAGTGCTTGGACTGTAAATATCAACAGTCATTCATGGGGTGGTGGGTGTGTGGGAGTCATTACAGTGGTTGGACTGTAATTATCAACAGTCCTTCATGGATTGGTGGGTGTGTGGGTGTCATTACAGTGCTTAGACTGTAAATATCAACAGTCATTTATTGGGTGGTGGGTGTGTGGGTGTCATTACAGTGCTTGGACAGTAAATATCAATAGTCAATCATGGGAAGGTCGGTGTGTGGGTGTCATTATAGTGCTTGGACTGTAAATATCAACAGTCATTCATGAGGTGGTGGGTGGGCGGGTGTCATTACAGTGTTTTAACTATAAATATCAACATTCATTTATTGGGTGGTGGGTGTCACGACAGTGATTGGACTGTAAATATCAACAGTCATTAATGGGGTGGTGAGTGTGTGAGTGTCATTACAGTTCCTGGACTGCTAATATAAACCATCATACATTAGGTGGTGGGTGTGTGGGTGTCTTTACACTGCTCAGACTGTAAATATTAACAGTCATTTATGGGGTGGTGAGTGTGTGGATGTCATTACAGTGCTTGGACTGAAAATATCCACAGTCATTTTTAAGGTGGTGGGTGTGTGGGTGTCATTACAGTGATTGGCCTATAAATATTAACCGTCATTTATGGGGTGGTGGGTGTGTGGGTGTCATTACAGTGCTTGGACTGTAAATATCAACAGTCATTCATAGGGTGGTGGGTGTGTGAGTGTAATTACAGAGCTTGGACTGTATATATCAACAGACATTCATGGGGTGGTGGGTGTGTAGGTGTCATTACAGTACTTGGACTGTAAATATCAAAAGTCATTCTTGGGGTGGTCGGTGTGTGGGTGTCATTACAGTGCTTAGACTGTAAATATCAACAGTCATTTATGGGGTGGAGGGTGTGTGGCTGTCATTACAGTGCTTGGACTGTAAATATCAACAGTCATTTATGGGGTGGAGTGTGTGTGGCTGTCATTACAGTGCTTGGACTGTAAATATCAACAGTCAATCATGGGGTGCTGGGTGTGTGGGTGTGTAAAGTAATAACCAGGATCTTTTTCTTATTTGAGTTCTCACCAATCTGAGGCCGAGGGAAACGAGGAGAAAACTATATACATTTATTTACAATATATATATATTGGACAACATACATATCAGAGGTGTCCCCCACAACATTAATCTTGGAATATACATTAAATCAACTCCCTGCCAGAGCCCTTCCCTGTCATTACACGTACAGGCGTACGGCACTAACACCAGCCACACGGTCACGGAGACTGTAGGTGATCTACTGGCCACACCAGCTCGCGTCTGCTATCACCTCACCGGCTCTGGGCCTCACACTCTCCACCACGGACTCCACTGGCAGGGGATATCGCACCACAAGGTTGAGGGGGTCACTTCCACAAAACATACAGGAGTACAGGAAATCCGGTACAGGATGCCTCTCTCGCCCGGCCCTTGACGAGGGTAGGATCCCGCCTCCTATGTTAAAAATCATACAAATTAGCACAGTCCCACTATTAATAAATGAGTCACGGATGACACGCAAACTTAAACAAAAAGCACTCAGAAAACTATCGTTATACTGGAGAAACACAGTAAATAAGTCTCACTACCCAATACCAATATAATATCACAGGATGGTCTTACCGTCGTGTTTGGAGGTTGTGAGTCTAGTGAGGAATGGTATGCCCAAGAAACTCCAAGATAACTCGGATGGTGGCTCGAAATGAACTCGAAACGCCGTATAAGGTCCATCCATTAGCTCGAGCCCATATAAGTAATTACTTACTTATTGCCCGTTTGCCTATTCCCTTACATAGCTCCCCTAACAAGTATCTACCCGGAGGGTAGATACGACAAGCATTACTTAATAGACCTGCTAAGGAAGTCTGCACCTATATTACTAGACCCAGCAACGTGTACTAACCTATACCTGTAGGGCTGCAAGCTGAGGGCCCACCGAAGAAGTCTATTATTGGAGCCTTTGAACTTTGCCAAATAGATCAGGGGTTTGTGATCAACCTCCAAGATAAATTCTGAACCCATCAGATAATAGGTGAACCTCTGAATCCCAAAAATAATCGCCAAACATTCTCTTTCTATGGTAGAATACCTGGTTTCCCTATCTAGCAGTTTTCTGCTTGCATAGGCAATGGGAAAAGACACCCCATCAATGTACTGGAGTAGTACTGCTCCGAGGCCAAAAGCCGAGGAATCTGTCCGAAGAACAAAAGGGAGATTAGGATTTGGTAATCGGAGAATAGGGTATGTAGCTAAAGAAGCTTTTAATTTCTCAAAATTACCTCCTACTTCATCGGTCCAGGGTAATGGTTCCCGAACACCTTTGCGTAG
This sequence comes from Petrolisthes cinctipes, assembly GCA_033782935.1. NCBI lineage: Eukaryota > Metazoa > Arthropoda > Malacostraca > Decapoda > Porcellanidae > Petrolisthes > Petrolisthes cinctipes. The sequence goes on along the minus strand of JAWQEG010002797.1, from coordinate 119,083 downwards.
TAAATTAGATAGTGGGGCGGACAGAGTTGCTGCATTGGGAATGAACCTCCTATAAAATGAAATCATTCCCAAGAATGATCTTAAAGTTTTCTTGGTGGATGGAGGGGTAGTTCCCAATATAGCCTTAATCTTATCTATCTGAGGTTGTATATTCTTTCCATCTACAATATAGCCCAAGTTGTATTGAAAATGTATCATAGGTTTCCCCAAACTTTATCTTAGCAAATTTAAAATCCTGACGATAACTATCGGGGGTTTTACAGAAACCTCTTAAAAGAGCTGCTTTCAGGAGGTCGTAGTCTTCTGTTATCTCTGGTGACAGGCTAGTATAAATGTCTACACACTTCCCGGTAAGAAGACTACCAAGGCGAACTGCGTAAGTATCCTTCTTAATAGCTAAAAGACTGGCAATCCTTTCAAACCTTATAAGGTAGGATGAAATATCTTCCCCGTCTTTATAGAAGGGTAGGGTAGGTTTACTAGGTTCGGGGAGAGCTGGGGTTAAGGTATTAGCCTGGGGGTTATTTAATTTAGCTAACTCAAGAGAGTTTTCTAATCTTAATTTCTCTAATCGCTCTTCACGAGCTCTTTCTTTCTCTCTTTCCTCTCTTTCTAACGCTCTTTCCTCTCTAGCTATAGCCTGCTGCTGCATAACAAATTTCGCAACATCTGCACCTGTGAGACCTAGGGACTCTGCTTGAGCCTTAAGGCCATCAATAGAGAGATCCATTACAAACAATAAAAGACAAGGGTAAATAATAACTTGACTAGACTCAAATAGCCTTGGATGGCTGAGCGAGAAGTACTGGTGTACTATACTCACATTAGAAAACTGGCTATTTGTGACGATAGCCAACTATCATGATTCCTAGTAACCCTACTAACTGATAGTCCTCTCTTCCCGGTCGGAAGACAGCACAAGGAACTACCTACAGGAGACTAGGCTTAATCAATGATATGAAAAATAAGTATACACTGAATATACAAGCACACAAACGTATACACGGAGTACACAAAGTTTGTCTCCGGGCCCCAAGGACGACAAACTACCCATGGCGGGCAAACAAGCCACACGTTATACATACAACAAAATGGCCCTTACCGTAAACAAATGTATAAATCAGCCCGATATCCTCCGCAACAGAGAGGTAAGCACTCATCCTGGCGAGGTCGCCAGTGTAAAGTAATAACCAGGATCTTTTTCTTATTTGAGTTCTCACCAATCTGAGGCCGAGGGAAACGAGGAGAAAACTATATACATTTATTTACAATATATATATATTGGACAACATACATATCAGAGGTGTCCCCCACAACATTAATCTTGGAATATACATTAAATCAACTCCCTGCCAGAGCCCTTCCCTGTCATTACACGTACAGGCGTACGGCACTAACACCAGCCACACGGTCACGGAGACTGTAGGTGATCTACTGGCCACACCAGCTCGCGTCTGCTATCACCTCACCGGCTCTGGGCCTCACACTCTCCACCACGGACTCCACTGGCAGGGGATATCGCACCACAAGGTTGAGGGGGTCACTTCCACAAAACATACAGGAGTACAGGAAATCCGGTACAGGATGCCTCTCTCGCCCGGCCCTTGACGAGGGTAGGATCCCGCCTCCTATGTTAAAAATCATACAAATTAGCACAGTCCCACTATTAATAAATGAGTCACGGATGACACGCAAACTTAAACAAAAAGCACTCAGAAAACTATCGTTATACTGGAGAAACACAGTAAATAAGTCTCACTACCCAATACCAATATAATATCACAGGATGGTCTTACCGTCGTGTTTGGAGGTTGTGAGTCTAGTGAGGAATGGTATGCCCAAGAAACTCCAAGATAACTCGGATGGTGGCTCGAAATGAACTCGAAACGCCGTATAAGGTCCATCCATTAGCTCGAGCCCATATAAGTAATTACTTACTTATTGCCCGTTTGCCTATTCCCTTACAGGGTGTCATTACAGTGCTTTGACTGTAAATATCAACAGTCATTCTTTGGGTGGTTGTGTGTGGGTGTCATTACAGTGTTTTGATTGTAAATATCAACATTCATTTATTGGGTGTTGGGTGTCATTACAGTGCTTTGACTATAAATATCAACAGTCATTCATGGGGTGGTGCATGTGTGGGTGTAATGACAGTTCTTGGACTGTAAATATCAACAGTCATTAATGGGGTGGTGAGTGTGTGGGTGTCATTACAGTTCTTGAACTGTAAATATCAACCATCATTAATGTGTGGGTGTCATTACAGAGTTTAGACTGTAAATATTAACAGTTATTCCAGGGGTGGTGGGTGTGTTGGTGTCATTACAGTGCGTGGACTATAAATATGAACCATCATTTATGGGGTGGTGGGTGTGTGGGTGTCATTACAGTGCTTTGACTGTAAATATCAACAGTCATTCATAGTGTGATGGGTGTGAGGGTGTCATTACAGTGCTTAGACTGTAATTATCAACAGTCATTCATGTGGTGGTGGGTGTGTGGGTGTCATTATAGTGCTTGGACTGTAAATATCAACAGTCACTCATGGGGTGGTGGGTGTCTGTGTGTCATTAGTGCTTGTACTGTAAATATCAAGAGTCATTCAATGGGTGGTGGGTGGCATTACAGTGCTTGGACTCTAAATATCAACAGTCATTCATAGAGTGGTGGGTGTGTGAGTGTCATTACATCGTTTTGAATATAAATATCAACAGTCATTCATTGGGTTGTGGGTTTTTGGGTGTCTATGCAGTGCTTGGAGTGTAAATATCAACAGTCAATCATGGGGTGGTGGGTGTGTGGTTGTCATTACAGTGCTTGGACTGTAAATATCGACAGTCATTTACGGGGTGGTGGGTGTGTGGGTGTCATTACAATGTTTTGATTGTAAATATCAACAGTCATTCATAGGGTGGTGGGTGTTATTAGAGTGCTTGAACTGTAAATATCAACAGTCATTCATGGGGTGGTGGGTGTGTGGGTGTCATTATAGTGCTTGGACTGTAAATATCAACAGTCACTCATGGGGTGGTGGGTGTGTGTGTCATTAGTGCTTGGACTGTAAATATCAACAGTCATTCATGGGGTGGTGGGTGTGTGGGTGTCATTACAGTGGTTGGACTGTAATTATCAACAGTCCTTCATGGATTGGTGGGTGTGTGGGTGTCATTACAGTGCTTAGACTGTAAATATCAACAGTCATTTATTGGGTGGTGGGTGTGTGGGTGTCATTACAGTGCTTGGACAGTAAATATCAATAGTCAATCATGGGAAGGTCGGTGTGTGGGTGTCATTATAGTGCTTGGACTGTAAATGTCAACAGTCATTCATGAGGTGGTGGGTGGGCGGGTGTCATTACAGTGTTTTAACTATAAATATCAACATTCATTTATTGGGTGGTGGGTGTCATTACAGTGCTTGGAGTGTAAATATCAACAGTCATTCGTGGGGTGGTGCATTTGTGGGTGTCACGACAGTGATTGGACTGTAAATATCAACAGTCATTAATGGGGTGGTGAGTGTGTGAGTGTCATTACAGTTCCTGGACTGCTAATATAAACCATCATACATTAGGTGGTGGGTGTGTGGGTGTCTTTACACTGCTCAGACTGTAAATATTAACAGTCATTTATGGGGTGGTGAGTGTGTGGATGTCATTACAGTGCTTGGACTGAAAATATCCACAGTCATTCTTAAGGTGGTGGGTGTGTGGGTGTCATTGCAGTGATTGGCCTATAAATAATAACCGTCATTTATGGGGTGGTGGGTGTGTGGGTGTCATTACAGTGCTTGGACTGTAAATATCAACAGTCATTCATAGGGTGGTGGGTGTGTGAGTGTAATTACAGAGCTTGGACTGTATATATCAACAGACATTCATGGGGTGGTGGGTGTGCAGGTGTCATTACAGTACTTGGACTGTAAATATCAAAAGTCATTCTTGGGGTGGTCGGTGTGTGGGTGTCATTACAGTGTTTAGACTGTAAATATCAACAGTCATTTATGGGGTGGAGGGTGTGTGGCTGTCATTACAGTGCTTGGACTGTAAATATCAACAGTCATTTATGGGGTGGAGGGTGTGTGGCTGTCATTACAGTGCTTGGACTGTAAATATCAACAGTCAATCATGGGGTGCTGGGTGTGTGGGTGTCATTACAGTGCTTTGACTGTAAATATCAACAGTCATTCTTTGGGTGGTTGTGTGTGGGTGTCATTACAGTGTTTTGATTGTAAATATCAACAGCCATTTAAAAGGTGGTGGGTGTCATTAGAGTGCTTGAACTGTAAATATCAACAGTCATTCATAAGGTGGTAGGTGTGGGGGTGTCATTGACTGTAAATATCAACAGTCATTCATGGGGTAGTAGGGGTGAAGGTGTCATTACAGTGCTTTGACTGTAAATATCAACAGTCATTCATGGGGTGGTGGGTGTGAGGGTGTCATTACAGTGGTTGGACTATAAATATCAACCGTCATTTATTGAGTGGTGTTGTGTGTGGGTTTCATTACAGTGCTTGGACTGTAAATATCAACAGTCATTTATAGGGTGGTGGGTGTGTGAGAATCATTACAGAGCTTCGAATGTAAATATCAACAGTCATTCATGGGGTGGTGGGTGTGTTGTTATCATTACAGTGATTGGACTGTAAATATCAAAAGTCATTCTTGGGCTGGTGGGTGTGTGGGTGTCATTACAGTGCTTAGACTGTAAATATCAACAGTCATTTATTGGGTGGTGGGTGTGTGGCTGTCATTACAGTGCTTGGACTGTAAATATCAACAGTCAATCATGGGCTAGTAGGAGTATGGGTGTCATTACAGAGTTTGGACTGTAAATATGAACAGTCATTTATGGGGTGGTGGGTGTGTGGGTGTCATTACAGTGCTTGGACTGTAAATATCAACAGTCATTCATGGGGTGGTTGCTGTGTGAGTGTCATTGCAGTGCTTGGACGGTAAATATCAACAGTCATTTATTGGGTGGTGGGTGTGTGGCTGTCATTAGAGTGCTTGAACTGGAAATATCAACAGTCATTCATGGGTTGTGAGGGTGTCATTAGAGTGCTTGGAATATAAATATCAACAGTTATTTATGGGGTGGTGGGTGTGTGGGTGTCATGACAGTGTTTGGACTGTAAATATCAACAGTCATTCATGGGGTGGTGAGTGTGTGGGTGTCATTGCAGTGCTTGAACTATAAATATCAACAGTCATTCATGGGGTGGTGGGTGTTTGGGTGTCATTACAGTGCTTTGACTGTAAATATCAACAGTCATTCATGTGGTTGTGTGTGTGTGAGTGTCATTACAGAGCTTGGACTGTAAATATCAACAGTCATTCATGAGGTGGTGTGTGTGTGGGTGTCATTACAGTGCTTGGACTGTAAATATCAACAGTCATTCATGGGATGGTGGGTGTGTGGGTGTCATTACAGTATTTTGATTGTAAATAACAATAGTCATTCATAGGGTGGTGGGTGTCATTAGAGTGCTTGGACTGTAAATATCAACAGTCATTGATGGGGTGATGGGTGTCATTAGAGTGCTTGAACTGGAAATATCAACAGTCATTCATGGGTTGTGAGGGTGTCATTACAGTGCTTGGACTGTAAATATCAACAGTCATTCATGGGGTGGTGGGTGTGTGGGTGTCATGACAGTGCTTGGACTGTAAATATCAACAGTCATTTATGGGGTGGTGAGTGTGTGGGTGTCATTGCAGTGCTTGAACTATAAATATCAACAGTCATTCATGGGGTGGTGGGTGTGTGGGTGTCATTACAGTGCTTTGACTGTAAATATCAACAGTCATGCATGTGGTTGTGTGTGTGTGAGTGTCATTACAGAGCTTGGACTATAAATATCAACAGTCATTCATGGGGTGGTGGGTGTGTGGGTATCATTACAGTGCTTAGACTGTATATACCAACAGTCATTCATGGGGTGGTGAGGGTGTGGGTGTCATTGCAGTGCTTGAACTATAAATATCAACAGTCATTCATGGGGTGGTGGGTGTGTGGGTGTCATTACAGTGCTTTGACTGTAAATATCAACAGTTATTCATAGGGTGGTGGGTGTCATTAGAGTGCTTGGACTGTAAATATCAACAGTCATTGATGGGTTGGTGGGTGTGTGGGTGTCATTACAGTGCTTGGACTGTAAATATCAACCATAATTCATGGGGTAGTGGTTGTCGGGGTGTCATTACAGTGCTTTGACTGTAAATATCAACAGTCATTCATGGGGTCGTGCGTGTGAGGGTGACATTACAGTGCTTGGACTGTAAATATCAACAGTCATTCATGGGTTGGTGGGTGTGTGGGTGTCATTATAGTGTTTGGACTGTAAATATCACCAGTCATTCATGGGGTGGTGGGTGTGTGGGTGTCATTACAGTGCTTGGACTGTAAAAATCATCTCATTAATGGGGTGGTGGGTTTGTGTGTGTCATTAGTGCTTGGACTGTAAATATCAACAGTCATTCATGGGGTGGTGGGTGGCATTACAGTGCTTGGATTGTAAATATCAACAGTCATTCATGGGTTGTGTGGGTGTCTTTACAGAGCTTGGACTGTAAATATCAACAGTCATTCATGAGGTGGTGGGTGTGTGGGTATCATTACAGTACTTGGACTGTAAATATCCACAGTCATTCATGGGGTGGTGGGTGTGTGGATGTCATTCCAGTGCTTGGACTGTAAATATCAACCATCATTCATGAGGTGGTGGGTGTGTCGGTGTCATTACAGTGTTTGGACTGTAAATATCAACAGTCATTCATGGGGTGGTGGGTGTGTGAGTGTCATTACAGGTCTTGGACTGTAAATATCAACAGTCTTTTATAGGGGGGTGGGTGTGTGGGTTTCATTACAGTGCTTGGGCTGTAAATATCAACAGTCATTCATGGGATTCTGGGTGTGTGAGTGTCATTACAGTGCTTGGACTGTAAATATCAACAGTCGTTCATGAGGTGGTGGGTGTGTGGGTGTCATTACAGTGCTTGGACTGTAATTATCAACAGTCATTAATGGGGTGGTGCAAATAAGTCCATCTAAACATTTTGGTTTTGATAAAATATTTTCAAAATTAATTGAAGACTTGAAGGAACTTGAGAACAACGGCATTCAAATTAATAATGATAATTTGAAGGGGACACTATATTGCATTACTTGTGATAACTTGGGGTCTCATGGCATTGGTGCTTTTACAGAAAATTTTTGTAGATATTGTAACATAACTCTAAAAGAATTTCTTACTGACCCTGTGCATGTTGGTGTAATGTAATACATTAGCAATACAACAACTTAAAAACGAGAACACTGTCAAAATTTTAAATAATGTCATAGGTATTAAATTTAATTATCCATTCAATGCACTGAAATATTATCATGTCTGCAAAGCAGGTTTTCCACCATGCCTGGGTCATGACATTTTTTAGGGTGTTGGTGGTTATAATGTTGCTCTGATATTGAAGAATTTAGTAAATGAAAAGAGATGGCTAACTTATGCAGAACTTAATCAGTGTATAATTATGTTTCTTTATCGTGGTACAGATGCTGCCTCAATGCCATGTCAAGTAAATACTTCAGGTACTAAATTAGGTGGTCAGGCTACACAAAACTGGTGTTTAATCAGGCTGTTGCCTGTTATATTATATGGCAAAATAGTTGATGCTAATGATCCTGTTTGGCAGTTGTTCCTGTTGTTACGTAACATTACTGAAATTATCTGTGCCCCAAAGTTTGACGACTCTGACCTTGCATATCTAGCAATACTTAATAATGAATATTTAGAAGACAGACAAAGAATTTTTTCAAATGACAAACTGAGGCCAAAGCATCATTTTCTAAAACATTATCCAAACCTAATTTTGCTGTTTGGCCCATTAATTCGTTTGTGGACATTACGCTTTGAAAGCAAGCACTGCTAATTCAAAGGATGCATTAAAAGTGCCCATTCCTTCAAGAATGTGTATCAGACCATGAGTGAAAAACATCAGTTATTACAAGCATACAAACAGGCCAGTTCATATTTTCCCACTGATATAGAGGTTGTAAAAAACATTTTGTTAATCTCAGATACATAAAGTTCAGATATTAAAAAAGCCTTAATGATGTGTCAGATTACTGAAGGTGCAGAAGTTAGCTTGGAAGTGACAATAATGGGGACTCCATACAAGAAGGGACACTATGTGGTGTTAAGTAAATGTGAACAGGGTATAATGTTAGGTGAGATTCAGTTCATAATATTGAACTCCTGTACACAAGCATACTTTTTAGTAAAAAAATTCACAGAACAAATTTCCAAGGAGTTGCAATTATCTACAGTATTGAACACCTTCCCATGCTCTTCCTTTAAATGTACAGAATTTTCTAAACTCCTAGATTATTACCCACTGGTTGACTACAAAAGAGGAAAATAATTGTTGATCCCACTCAAACACAATATATCTGCATAAGACTTCCACGAAAATTGAAAAGGTAATTTAAAGATTATAATTCTATATTCATGTAGACCATTAGATTTCCTGTACAGTACTGTATACCAGTACTACAGTACATTATATTCATCTCCTTTCCCTGGGGCATGATTTCAAGAAAATGACAAAAGGTTGAACTGAAATGGAAGTTAAATGTTAAAGTTCCATACAAAAGATTAAAACATTCTGAACTGGAATTGGTTGTAGCTAAGGACCATGATGGTTATGAAGATGATGACAGTGATAGTGATACTTGTAGTACAAGTAGTAGAGAGACAGTGATTTACATGACAGGTAAAGTACAGTACTGTACCATATGCACTGTAATTATGAAAACTGCTTATATGAGTAATGTACAGCATACTAAAGTAACTCCACTTCTCTACCTTTAATTGTGTTCTACATTGAATTTTTTACACAAAAATCATAAGTAAAATGAAAATGGTTAAATGACTTCTGTAAACTGGGGTTCGACTTCCCTGAGCTCAGCTAGCTAAGTTAAACTGTTCTAATGAGATATGGTAGGCCTATGTGCAGTTATGGTAACTTACTTCCTTGTTTTGGATCATTATGGGTTTAATCTAGCAGTAGCTGTTTCATTTTCTAATTATTTTCTAATTATCAGAGACTGGATTGATTTATTTATTTATTGATGCTATTAGGCATCTGGCGGCGCAACAGCAATGGTCATATACCGCCCAACATAAAATGGTCATCTACATCATTAATAAAATATGTAAAAAGATTAAATAATTTTCACTACCTCGAAAGGGAGAAGCAGCATGAATAAAACCCACATCTTCCAAAAAATCATATATTAATGAAATAACCTACTTAAGTTAGATATATAAAAGAATTGAAATATTAACGAAAGAAACATTAAACTTTAACTACCAAAAAATAAATAGCCATAAATACAATAAAATTCACAATTTGTGGAGAAGGCCAGCCTCCTCCACATATGAGAGGGTGTTCCCTCCCACACCACAAGCCTCCTCCCCGAGGACCTGAGAGAGACTGTAAGAACCGTCACCCTCCTGGTACTCAGAGAGGTGCCTACGACGAAGGTCACCAAGGCTGGGACACTCAACAATAAGATGCCGCACTGTCAAAGGGACCAGACAATCATCACAGTAGGGAGGGTGAGCCCTCTCCATTAAATAGCCATGAGTCAATAATGTGTGGTCAATGCGCAGACTGACAAGAGCCGTCTCCCACCGGCGGGACAGGCCACTGTAGCTCCACAAACCAAGGTGCTGGCGGATGTCGCGGAGCTTGTTAGCCCCAACGGCATCCCATCTGTCCTGCCAGCAGGAACAAACAGTAGCATCTATGTAGGGTCGAAGGTCCACTGCAGGAACAGGATGATGCCTGGCAGGAGGCCAGGAATTGGAGACCGCAGCCTTAGCCAGGGCATCAGTAAAAATGACTTGGAGGGCATATAAAATAGCCGAGAGCTCAGCAGTAAAAATTGACATGACAGAAGGGAGCCTGCCGCCACGGCAAAAGTCAGGAAAGACAACTCCAAAGCCAACTCCAGCATCAGACTTTGACCCATCAGTGTACACGAGTGAAGGCATGTTCTAAAAAGGGGGAACGAGCCACTGGAGGAGAAAGAGATTCCTTCTTGTCTGTAAAGCAGGTGCAGGGAAAAACTTCTGGAACAAGCCATGGAGCAACCCTGGGGACCCTCACAGGACAAATCTGTAAGTCATCAATGCCCATCTCCTCCATAGCCTTCCTGACCTGGAAGCCAAAGGGCCATGGTGTACGAGAATGTAAAAGGTAGTACTGAGACATGATATCAGATGACACCGCCAAGCAGGGAAGGGAGTCAGGAAGTCGATGTAATCGATGCCAACAACGAACCATCAAGGACTGGCGACGGAGATCAAGAGGTGGCTCATTAGCGTTCACCAGGAGACTGGGGATTGGGGAATACCTGAAGGCTCCGGTCGCCAGACGTACTCCAGCATGATGAACAGGGTCTAAAACTCTGAGACGGGCATCGGTGGCAGAAGAGTACACCTCACACCCATAGTCGTGTTTTGACCTAATAAGAACATGGTATAGGCGGAGGAGGGTGGCCTGATCAGCCCCCCAGGATGTATGGCCCAGGGCCCTCAACAGGTTAAGAGCCTTGAGGCAAGAGACCTTAAGTGTACGTAAGTGTGGCACCCAAGTCAAAAGTTTGTCAAAAAGGAGACCCAAAAGGCGAGTCTCCTCGACACAGCGTATCCGATGACCATACATGAATAAGTCCGGATCGGGGTGGACGCCTCGGATGCTGCAGAAGTGCATAGCAACTGTCTTGGAAGGAGAAAATCGAAACCCATGAGAACCAGTCCAACGTGACACCCTGTCAAGGGCAAGCTGCATGCGCCGCTCTGCCACTGACATACGGGAAGCAGCAAACCAGACTGCTAGGTCGTCAACGTACATCGAGTTAGCTATACCGTCTGGAAGGGATGAAGCAATAGCAATAATTGCTACTGCAAACAATGTGACACTGAGGACGCTTTTTGGGGGGATGCCCTCCTCCTGTGCAACAGATGCTGAGTGGGTGGTACCAACCCTCACAGAAAAAACTGCGACCACTGAGAAACTCCTTAAGAAAGCGTGGAATGCTACCCCGCAGGCCATATAAATGGAGTTGCTGCAGGATGCCATATTGCCATGTAGTGTCATAGGCTTTCTCTAAATCAAAGAATACACAGACAAGGTGTTGATGTCGAGCAAAGGCCTCGCATGCAGCAGCTTCCAACCTGATCAGAGCATCTGTAGTGGAACGGTGTTTACGAAAGCCAGACTGGGACGGAGACAGAAAATCACCCCGTTCTATGAAGTATACCAGTCTGACATTCACCATCTTTCCAAATAGTTTACAAAGACAGGAGGTCAAGGCAATTGGTCGATAATTGAGGGCAACACCAGAGTCCTTGCCCAGCTTGAGGAAAGGAAGGATGGTAGCAACCCTGCACCCAGAAGGGAAGACACCCTCCAGCCAGATTCTGTTATATAAAGCTAAAAGAAGTGAGATCGCCTCGTCACCCAAGTGTCGTAACATTGCATATGGGATGTTGTCTGGCCCAGGAGAAGTGTCGCCGCAGAGAGAGAGAGCAGAATGCAGGTCTCTCAGGTTGAATATATGGTTATAACTTTCATTCTCGTTCCCTGAGAAATCCAGGACAGTACGCTCCTTGACTCTTAACTCATGCCTGACAGCCAGAGGTCGAGAGTCACGGCTGGAGACTTTTGCAAAAGCCTCCGCCATGGTATTGGCCACTGTCAAACCATCCATGATCTTAATTCCATTGACCTTAAGTACAGGTGGAGAACTAGGAGAAAACTTCCCCGCCATCATACGGACTCTCCTGAACACTTGGGTGAGTGCAGTTTTAGTATTAATTGAAGACACATAGGCCTTCCAAGATGTGCGTCGTGCCTCTTTTAAAACTCGTCTAGCCTGAGCCCTTGCCCGTCGGAAGTCCTCTTAAAGAGTTGGGTCCCCACGATTGCGACGAAGGCGAGAGAAAGCAGCGCGCTTCTCCCGCACAGCGTTGGTGCAGACTGATGACCACCAAGGGACAGGACGTTTGGGAAAGTAACCAGAAGTTCTAGTGATAGAGTTGAGAGCAGCAGAGTGGAGCATATCAGTGAAATATGTTACAGCCTCGTCAGAGCTACTAAAATCGGTTACAGAAGAGACCGAAGAAGTTAGCTCTCTAAAAAAACTGCCAGTCAGCCTTCTCTAATTTCCACCTAGGAAGACGAGACTGTGGTTCTTACCTGTTACCTTCTAAAAGTATAGGGAAATGGTCACTGCCATATAAATCAGGCAACACTCTCCAAGTAAAATCCAACAGAGCACTGGGTGAGCAGAGGGAAATGTCAATGGCGGTAAAAGTCCCAGTAGTGCTATTAAAATGTGTCACATCTCCCGTATTTAAAACCCCTAATCCCTCATCCTCAATAAAAGAAGCCAATAAAACACCCCTGGGGTTGACCGAACTGTCACCCCACAGAAGGACACAATTCCACTGAAGGACCTTGAACGGTGTTACTTTAGTACTGATTTTTGGGAAGCCTCACGGAGGTACTTCCCACTACCACCTCGACCTGAGGGTTTACTCAAACAATAAGATTTGTCTAATCTTAGGCCACTAGAAGAAGAGCGAACCCGAGGAGTAGTATGTGGGGCAGTAATTGGGACCCATAGACGAGTCCCCGAAGCATCTGATATGTTAGAAGATAAAGGTATATGAGCTGGGATATTCTTTGAAACAATTACATTGGTTTTGTCCCGTACAACAGTGGTATCACTGACACAGGCAGATACATCAACATCCATAATACAGGTGGTAGAATCACTCCGCTGCTCAAGCGGAAGAGAAACTGAATCTTTTGAAGTAACAACATCCGTGGCATAGACATTAACTTCACGCCCCTCTGATGATCCCGAAGGAAGCTTGCGAGGAGGAACTTCTGTTGAATGAAGAGATTCATCAGACCCACGAGAACGCTTCTGGTGAAATTGAGAGGAAACTATGGATGAGTCCACAGAGATGGTTGCCTTACAAGGTGGAATATCTATAGAGTCAAGTGCCTCAGAGGAACCACGAAGGCATCTCTGTGGCAGTTTAGGTGACTTAAGTTTCCTTTTTGGAGAGCGTGTGGCAGCGTGAACCTCTACCACATGGACACCTTTAGCTAAAATCTGAGAATTGTCATCAGTTGAAGGTTCAACAGAATGAGAGTCTGGTAAAGTTTCCAAGACAGAGAAACTATTATGTAGAGTAACCTTAGAAACATTCTCACTTGAGCAAAAAGCAGAAAGCAGCTGCCTCTTGAGAGGGTTGAGAGGGTGCTGCAACCAATTTAGGGCGAAGGGAGGAGGCGTATGTCTTCACACCACCATCCTTCTGTCGCCTGAAGTTGAGTTGCCGTCTGGCACTACCTATGCTAATGAATTGAATATTAGCCAAGTGGAGGATATCCTGCTCAAGGAGGTACATCTTACATTGGCGAGAACGCAAGGGGTGAGCATCTCTGCATTAAAAGCAGTAACTCTCTGACCGACACTCAGAAGTAAGATGTGAGTCAGGAGCAGAACAATTACCACACCGGGAACGGTTGTTGCAGTTCCTCCTCCCATGACCAAACTCATAACAACAAAAACACTGTAGGGGACGCTCAACAAAAGGCTTCACCTCAAATGAGGTGGGGTTAATGTTAATGCGATCTGGGATATGCGAGCCATAGAAAGTGAGGATGATCATATTTTTACTGCCTTTCATCTTCGTTACCCGTTGGACACTGTCTGGGCACATAGCGAGAATGTCCTCTTCAGAGAATTCATACAGGTCCTCATTATATATACGCCCCTTGCTATAATTAAATGTTCGATGTGGTTTAATAGATTCAAACATGCTATCAGAAGGACAGGGGAGATTGAGGAGCATCATGGCCTGTGTAAGATCTTTGGCTCTGATTAAAACGCCCTTACCATATTTCTTTATGTGGCCCATTGGTAATAATCCAATTTCTTTCTCCAGATACCGGGAAGCATGGATAAGGTTACCACGTCCCTCCCTGTAGTAAGCCACGAACCAAAAGGGTGTAGGAACCCGACGTTCCTTTGGGACATGCTCTACAGAGTCATCAAATATGTTAGGGCAGTAGTCATTGTCATTGTCAACTACATTGGTGGACCACATCATCTGAACTTTACAATGAGTATCCCCCACCGTCAGAGAATATTTTGCCTCAAATGCTGCTTTGGCAGCAGCATTTGTATTGAAAATAATATAGCACCGATTAGACCTACAATCACTGTCATATGTGATTCGGATTCGAAGAACTACTCCAAAACACTTAAAAATGGAGTGGATAGCGCCATAGGAAAGGGATGCAAGTACATTCGTTAACATTAACGTGTCCAAATCGCTAACAGGGTTCTTCGACACAACACCCGATCTGCTAGGTCTAGTCTTATTTGCAGCTTTCTGCATATTACCACGACCAGAGAGTGACGTCTCGAGGGCCTGGCCGACCACCGCTCGAGGAAGAGATTGGGGATTTTCTTTATCCATATATCATTAATTTATTGTTGTTGGTCCCAGGAGCCAAGAGCTACTACCTACCGGGCAGATGAGGGGACCGAGCGCTGGTCGCCGCGGGCGGGGTACCTCTTCCCCCACGGGGCCACTTGTTTTAAAAAGCAGCCCCAATGGCTCGAAAGTTTGCCCACGACGGTGCTGAGACCCCCTTCCCCAACATCTCCCAGCCCAGACACCCATCCATCCAACATAGGACGGCCCCTAGAGGGCAGTCCCTCCGGAGGGCAGCACTGTTGGCCAGTACTGGCAGCCTAATGCATGGGAACCATTTAGTCTGGTCTCTCACTGGCGACCTTACTAGCATGGGAAGCCCTCTCTCCCCGAAATCGGGGCAGAGCAGGGGCCGGAGCCCACTCTAGTCTAGCTCGCCAGGTCTCAGAGACACGCAAGCCTCCCCACCACGTCAAGGCGGTTCCCTTTGGGGGGGAACGTGGCAGTGGAGGAGGCTGCACATACCTTGCTATGACTAAGAGTAAATACTCACTACTAGGCATATATATATATATATATATATATATATATATATATATATATATATATATATATATATATATATATATATATATATATATATATATATATATATATATATATATATATATATATATATATATATATATATATATATATATATATATTCCTCGTTATAGTTTAGGAAAGATTAGATTAGACTTTAAATGATATAAAAATTGTATTGTTCACTCTATCACTGAATGTTTCCAGCAGTAGTAGCTCAACTTGGATATCCTTCATACTGATGTGAACTGATTGTGGTCAAAGTCAAGTCAGTATTTATAAGAAAACCATGACCTCGGATTCTGTCTTGCAATGTATGTGAATAATTCTGGCCCAGACAGATGTAGGCTTATTACTGGACTCCATGCAATAAATAGATAATATTAACACTATATTTCGGGCCAGACAGATATAGGTTTATGACTGGACTCTGTGCAATAAACAGATAACACTAAAACTATCCCACCAGCACCGTGACACCAATATATCATCTATAGCCTTGACCACATAAGTTATTCTATGTATCGGCAGTCAACATATTGACTTAGTAATTCAAGTGTCATTGTAACTAGTAACTGCTCTCTCTCTCTCTCTCTCTCTCTCTCTCTCTCTCTCTCTCTGTGTCAGTAGTGGTGGTGGTGGAGGTTTGGAAGTGAACTATGGCAATAGATGGTAATTAATCATAACTCATATGAATGAACAAACGGGATGCATAGTTCACAGTATCCCATGTTGTAAAAATAGGTTCTACGCAACCATAATTACAAATAAATATCTGTTACGTAGACTGTATTACTGTAAACAATTTTAACAACCACTGCTGACAAGCAATATGAGTCAACACCCCGTGTAATAATTGGTCACGTCGTTCACCATGTCTGTGATCAAGATGATGATTTATTTTTCTATTACGTAATGAAAGATTTTCAGCAAGACTATAACACCGATAATTTGGATTCAAATCACATGACCTGTAAGTCAAATAATTGTCAAACAAGATTTCTTTTAGACTCTGGATGCCAGTGAAACACCTTTATGAGGCATCGTGTCTTCATGAACCATTCTAACATTATGACTGACTTGAACATGAACAATGAGCCTTTTAACTTTAATTGGAAAGCACTTAAATATTGGTCAATACAATTTTATTAAATGTTAGCTAAAATATGCGGTTTTGTGGATTGTTTCACTACATAAGAAGTATCGAAGCACCACTACTTAACACCAATCCGCACATCCCCATATCCTCCGTTTCCCCATACCCTCTCCCTTCCTTCCTCTCACAAGCTACACCTCGCTACGCCGTTTTTTCGCACCAAACAACGGAAATTGAGTTTTATATTTGATATATTCTAGTATCTGTTGCATTTGAATTGATGTAGGAAACGTATGCATTTTTAGATAGACAATTTTACTTATATAGCTTCCATATGGAGACTATAGCGAGGATTAGTCGAGTCCATTCACTGACTCTGACTACGAGTAAACAAACCCAGTTCTGCAACATTTCACCAAACACACCTGAGACTGGGGTCGCTAAGACTGGAGGCAACTGTACAGTCGGCGGCAGAAGTCCTGTCGCCTCACCTGCTTCACCGAGACGCACAGTGTTCATGGACTCGAGAAATACACATGTTTTCTACACCTAATAATCTCGAGTCTATCAGCATCGCGTGCCTTGGTGAAGCAAGTGAGGCGACAGGACTTTTGCCGCCGACTGTACACGCTACAATATTTCCACCTGGACCACCCCCTCACTGTCGTGGCTAACGTGGCAACAGCGCTTCGCTTGTGTGAGCATCTGTGCATATACAAGACAATATTTCGAATCGGCAAAGCTTCATCTTCCGTATTCGGGTCGGAGAGAGGGGGAGTGGGGGGAGGTAGACAGACGGCCTGGTGGGTGGAAGGAGGGGTGGTGGTGCAGAGAGGACGAGTCACATGTGCTAATGCAACATTACAGCCATTTTAATATAACTATTAACATATCAGTAATGTTTTATCCCCAAAAATTTATTTACATATATTCATTTTTGTAGACACCTGACTGCAAACATGGACACCAAACATAGTTTACTTCATCTCTCATTACGGACAACAAGCAACCTGCGCTAGCTCCTCGTTTGTTTCTCTCGATCTCTTGCTTCACACACACACACACACACACACACACACACATTATTAGGTTTGGTATAAAGCCGTGACGTTGTGTATTATCCTTCTGTTATATATGCGTTTATCTAACATTGAAAACCGTGTCAAAGCAATATCATTATCACCTCATAATTATTTCTGTTTACGTCTGCCAGTAAGAATTCATATAAATAGAACATCAGATTTAGTACAGCAGGGAGGCCCTTCAGCATCTCCATCACCCATTACGAGTCTGTATGCCGTCACAAATATTCCTACCGTCGTCGAGGCCTCATGGTTCGGAGGCACAATGTAGTCTCTGCTCGTTTGAGGCTTGGCTACCGTTCACCGTGGCAGGTTGCTAGGATGCAGGGTGAGCCTCCCTTCACTGAGTGTCGCTTGTGTCGAGCGCCTCGTGCTAACACTATAGAGCACTATTGCCTAGCCTGCCCCACTGTCCGACACTTGCTGCCCAGGGGCCTGCCACTTGATGTGGTTTGTCGACACCTGCTGAACCATCAGGTTCTGGAGGAACTTCTGGTGCGCCACCCTCGTTTTGGTGGATTTAAGTAGGTCATGATGTCTGTATGCTTGTGCTTCATTCTGTTATGTTTTCGTGATGTGTGTGTGTGTGTGTGTGCGCATGTGTGTGTGCTTGTGTGTGTGTGTGTGGTCATTGGGTTCTCGTGAGTCCCGCCTACCCTTGTGTACTGTTGTCTGCCTATTGACTGACGCTACGGCGCAATGAATTAAAAAAAAAAAAAAAAAAAAAAAAACTAATAATCTCGAGTCTATCAGCATCGCGTGCCTTGGTGAAGCAAGTGAGGCGACAGGACTTTTGCCGCCGACTGTACACGCTACAATATTTCCACCTGGACCACCCCCTCACTGTCGTGGCTAACGTGGCAACAGCGCTTCGCTTGTGTGAGCATCTGTGCATATACAAGACAATATTTCGAATCGGCAAAGCTTCATCTTCCGTATTCGGGTCGGAGAGAGGGGGAGTGGGGGGAGGTAGACAGACGGCCTGGTGGGTGGAAGGAGGGGTGGTGGTGCAGAGAGGACGAGTCACATGTGCTAATGCAACATTACAGCCATTTTAATATAACTATTAACATATCAGTAATGTTTTATCCCCCAAAATTTATTTACATATATTCATTTTTGTAGACACCTGACTGCAAACATGGACACCAAACATAGTTTACTTCATCTCTCGGAGTCTCACCCCAACCTTCCTGGAGTAAAGACGTGTTCTTGGAGCTCTGCCTGTGTTGTTGTTAGTGTTAAAATTTGTCTTGTTTCTACGTTCTTGTTTGTGTGTTGTTGTGTCTGTGGTGTTATAGGGGTTGTTTATATTTTCTATCTCGTTTTTTTTGTGGTTTTGCTGTTTGTGGTATTGTTGTTTATGGTTTATTTGTATTATTGTGGTTCTGTGTGTATGTTCGTGTGTTCGTGTGTGTTCAGTTGTTCGCTTCCCATCTAGGCCTTGCCTGGCCTGATGGAGAGCGCGGATTCGGATGTGGCTTCCTGCCTGGAGGCCGACTTGGCTATGTCGGAGGAGGATGAGTCTCCTATTGAGGATCACTGGCCTGAGCTGCCTTCTCGCAAACCCTCCCCCCCCTCTCCTCGGTCACTCCGCAGCTCAGGTTGCAGCCTTCAACCTCCTCAACCTCTACCAAGCGACCCGTTGATGCCTCGTCTGACTCCTTGCAGGATTCCGATGGTGTGGACTGTTTGCCTCCGGCTGCCAAGACTGCCAAGGGTGCTTCAGCTGTGCATGACGTACCTTCTCTGCCTCAACGTGGTGTTTCTTCCTTGTATACCAACTCCTTGCCCTCGTCCAACCTTCCTGCTTTTGCCCCAAGAAATGCCTATGTCAAGCTCTCCTTCTCTGGGAACCCATCTACGGACACAAAGTTGCGTTGGTTGTCTGATGTCAACAGGGCCTTCCATCTGCAACGTGAACTAGCTGAAGTGAAGATGGCTGCTGTCACCTCCCGGTTTGTCTACATCTCTAGGAAGCGTCAGGATATCATTGATAGATTGAAAGCTGGTGAATTTTTGTCTCTGCCTTTCATTCTTGAAGACTCACCTGAGAGGCCTCGTAAGTTCCCCAGCTATATCCTTACCCGTTTTCCTATTGATGTTGACCCGGAACTTGCTAAGGGATACCCTGGTGTGTACTTTTTCCAAGATGGTTCACCCATTAGCCGTATTGTTGTTATCTGGAGTCAACCTGATCCACCTCCAAATGAGATTTCCTTTGATTTCCTCCCTTGTCTTCCACCGTGTGAGGTGAGGAAACTTCATAATGACCAGCCTTGGTGCTACAGGTACTGGGGAGTTGGGCATATCTCCCGGTACTGTTCTGCCAGGCCAAAGTGTGCATGGTGTGCCGCCGACCATGATTCCAAGACGTGTCCTGTCAGGGGCGAACCATCACGACCTGCTGCCTCCACCTCTAAGCCTTCACCTCCTGAGGATACGTTTCGATGGAAGTGTTAACGATGCCTTCAGCCAGGGGTTAACGTGTGGCATGGATGCACTCGACGCCAGGTCCAGGCTCGTGTCACTACTATTGCTCCGCCTCCACCACCACCACCACCTCCCCAGTCTGCTCCTCCTACCAGCCCTGCCTCACCTCCAGACCTGGCCCTCCGCAAGTCTGTTGCTACCCTCATGGCACGATGTACGGCTCTCGAGAACCGCTTTTCTGCCCTTGAAGCCAGGATTGATGGGCTAGTTGCCGCGCAGGCTGCCAATGACTCCAAACTCTCCACCTTGGTCGAGGCTCAGCAGGCCATCATCTCAACTGTCACTACCCTTACCGAAAAGATGGATACTGTTGCATCTCGCCTTGAAAAGCTTTTCGAGTCAGTCCCTTCTCCTGGTCCATCTTTTTCTCCAGGTCGCTCATCATGTATGTGGTATCACCAGTTATGCTAAGCTCACTCAACTCAAGGCCTATGTTTTTCGTCATCATCCCAGTGTTATTTTTCTCCAGGAAGCATTTCCAGGACGGCCGCTCGCTGCTGGGCAAGCTCCTCCTCTCTCAGGTTATGTGCCATATGTTCATCTGGTAAGGAATGGTCTCCTGACTTACATACATAGCTCCTTGCCACATTGCCTTCTCCGTACCTCCACTGATCCTGACATGACCTTTCAGCTAATTGAGGTTCTACCTGGGAATGGAGTACTACAACTATGTAATGTCTTTTCTGCCCCAGCTAGACTCACTCTTGAGGCTCTTCCTTCTCCAACAGTGCGTGGTACGGTTTATATGGGAGATTTTAATGCATTCTGATTTGGGTGATGGTTCTGGCTCTATTAATCCTAACGGTGTTCGTCTCCTTTCATACATCCGCAAGCATCATCTGACACGCTGGGACACTGGCGGTGCCACTCATTGCCGGGGAGGTACTCTGGATTACATCCTCTCGTCTGGCCTGATAGCATCTCAGGTCCAGTGCTTCTCTGTGCCAGACTTATTCTCTGATCACATCGCTCTTCGGTTTCATTATACTCTAACTGCTGGGTCGAGTGCTTCAGCCACTCGTTTGCGTATTGCTGTTCGCCCTAAATATTGCCCGACTTACATCTTATTTATGGCCCATGTATTCCCTACATTTGACATATCATCAGCTGAACAGCTGGACGCTGGATGCACGTATACAGGAGGCAAAGGAGGAGGCTGAACATGATGGCCTATTGTTTCAAGCCAACCCAACCCCTGACCTGCTCCATCGTTACCAGATGTCTAGGGATGCCTTAGTTGCCCTGCAGGGGTGTGCTCACTGAGTCTTGGCAGCAGTTCTCGGACAGCATCAACCAGCAAACAAGTGTGGCTTCTATGTGGCACCTCATCCGTCGGGTTGTTAAAAAGACACCGGCCACTGCTCGTCATCACACTCCCGCCGACTATGCCCAACAACTTGTCGATGCCTGGTCAGAACAATCTACCTCAGCCAGTCTACCCATCCACATACAAGATGCACTCGCTTCCCGTGCTGCTTTCCATCGGCTACGTCTAATGTCTGCTCTGTTGCAAGATGATGACGATGATGCAGAGGAGATAACTGAGGAGGAGTTGCGACGTGCTCTCTCTCGGGGTAGAGCTTCTTACCCTGGTGATGATGGTATTACTTATGCTGTGCTGCGCCTACTTCAACAAGTTCCTGGGAACCCTCTACTTCGACTGTACAATCTTTGTCTTCGTGATGGTTGTGTACCACGAGCCTGGACCAGCAACACAATAATACCCATCCCTAAGCCCGGCACTGCGAAGTTCAGGCCTATTTCCCTTACTTCCTGTTTTTGTAAGGTTATGGAGAGAATCTTTCTCAATTGTCTCATGTACAGACTGCAGGATCGCCTTTCTCCATGGCTGTTTGGTTTCCTTCCCCAGCGGAGCACACATCACTGCCTTGTCGACTTGTACTCTCGCCTTAACAGGGACAGTGTGGTGGCCTTCATTGACCTTCGAAGTGCCTTCGATGTTGCTAATAGAGACGTCATTTTAGATCAACTGGTTGACTTTGGGATAAAGGGTAATCTATTAAAGTGGATTCGGGGCTGCCTGAGTGACAGGACCTTCCGTGTGTTTGTCAGTGGTGCGTTCAGTCCTTTGCGCAGTTTTCATCTTGTTACGCCTCAAGTTGGTGTTCTCAGCCCATCGTTATTTAATATTCTGATGCATCGGCTGCTCACTTCTCTCCCTGATATACCTGGAACTACAATTACGTGCTATGCTGATGATATCTGTGTTCATTCTACCTCACCAAGGGATCTGCAGCGATTTCTTGACTCCTTCTCTGTGGCCTCCTCTCACTTTGGCATTATTGTCTCCCCAGATAAAAGCAGAATATTCACATGCTGCCTTCCTCAAGCTCGGCCAGTGTTCACCATTGGAGGGACTGTCATGCCCATGTGTTCCCAGTATCGCTATCTGGGCGTGCCAGTCAATATTTGGCCGATTATCCATGCCAGACCTCAAGACCATCCCTTTGTCCAGGACTTATTGGATCGTCTCCAGCGCCGACTTACACCACTTCAATGGCTCACCAACAACTCCTCGGGCATCTCCATCCCAGTAGCCAGGACTATCTATATTGCTTTTATCCGTTCAGTTGTTGATTACCTCTCCCCTGCTCTGATTCAACTTTCCCGGGCTACTCTTGAAACTTTAGAAAAATTACAGAATAGAGCAATGAGAATAAGTCTCAGGTGTCCAATGTCGACCAGGATAGTGAACATGCAGCGTGAGTTGCGTCTTCCCTTGTTAGTGGAGAGAATTTATTCTAGTGTTACTTGCTTCACTGTCAAGTGCCTCCATTTCCTACATCTTTCACCCCATTACTCTCAGTTAGTCAGGACTTCTCTAGACCAAACTACCCGGTCCCTCCCATACTGCCTGCTGGACGTACTCTTATAAGGTCTGTTTCCTCTATGCTCCGTAGTCTTAATATAGATATAAGAGTGGCAGACGTCCCCCTAGGGCCCCGTCCGTGGATGCTACCAACACCTGATGTGAGCTTCACACCTACTTCCAAGTCAGAACTGCCTTCTCTACAGCGGCAGTTGGCTCTGAAACACATAGAAACAGTGACGTCCTCCATCACAGATCCATACTGCCTCTACACTGATGGCTCATTGCAAGTGGATGGCACAGCAGGTTGTGCTGTCTTCTCACCTGACATGGTGTCACCTCCAGGGGGCTGGGTTGGCCGTCGTCTCTGTAACCACTCTAGCTCAACATTGTTTGAACTGTATGCCATTCTGGATGCTGTTAGTCTTGTTTGTCAACGTGGAGTGAATGCTGCCATTTATTGTGACTCCAAACCTGCCATTTATTCCCTCTCTAGTGTTCAGCCCACACACTCTACTGTTATTCAGCAGATTTTATCGTTTTGGGCCATATTGCGTCATCGTAACTTGACTGTCAAATTTTTATGGGTGCCATCCCATGTAGGTTTACGTCACAATGGTACAGTTGACAGACTTGCAATGGAAGCCTGCCATCTGCCTCCTCGTGGTGTTGGACGTCCTCTCTCCCTGACATGTTACCTCTCTAAAGTCCGCTCCGCTGCTATCCTCCCTGTACGGCGACGTAGGGATGCAGAGAGGCCCTTCAGCATCTCCATCACCCATTACGAGTCTGTCTACCGTCACAAATATTTCTACCGTCGTCGTGGCCTCATGGTTCGGAGGCACAATGTAGTCTCTGCTCGTTTGAGGCTTGGCTACCGGCCACCGTGGCATGTTGCTGGGATGCAGCGTGAGCCTCCCTTCACTGAGTGTCGCTCGTGTCGAACGCCTCGTGCTAACACTATAGAGTACTATTGCCTGGCCTGCCCCACTGTCCGACACTTGCTCCCCCTGGGCCTGCCACTTGATGTGGTTTGTCGACACCTGCTGAACCATCAGGTTTTGGAGGAACTTCTGGTACGCCACCCTCGTTTTGGTGGATTTACTAACGCTTTCAGGGCCCGTGTCGCACTGTTTTTCGGGAATAACTCTGTAACTAAAGGTTGGATCAGTATGATGTTTTGCCACGGGTTATTTCACACCTTCCGCTAATTTTTGGCACTATAATGGATTACCAAAAGTGAATAATTAAGGCATTTGTCCCCGAGAAATGCGTCATTTTTATGAAATTTAACACTGGGATACGAACGATCATAGTGTGACGTATATACCAAGTCAATCCACATGCTCCACCCATCCCCTTCTTTCTCTCCCCCCCCCACCCTACTCTCTCTCTCTCTCTCTCTCTGGCCTCGAAACTTTTTTCGAATTTAGACGGTCACAAGTTTTAGTCCTAAAAATATGTATAAGTATATAATGCTAGCAGGCATTATGTTTTAATGTTATTGTTATCACTTTTTATCATATAGCGATACATAACAGCGAGGATATAGGCTATATATGGTAGAGTTGTGTACAGTCGGCCACAGTTCTGGCTGTTACAGTCAGCAATACAAACTCCAGTTGTCTGACGTTTGTATCCCTGACTTTTCGAATCATGGGCTCTAAGAGTCTCAGGGGTGAAGAAGTGAGACGGTGCAGGGGGCGGAAGAGAGAGGGAGGGAAGGGGGAGGGAGAGGGGGTACAGACGAGAGAGAAGGACGGGGGAGGAGAAAGGGGGAAAAAAACGGGTGTGTTTTTCAGTTTGAAAACGATAATATTTCTCATGATAGGATTACTGAGAGTTGCCACTTATTTCAATACCATACTGTGTGAATCGTGCTACTTAAATAAATATCGATCACAATAGTTATAATTATACACTGGAGTGTTAAAGTAAGCATCATACTGCCTTTCATGGCGTTCTTGGTCACAGCAATTGTTGTTACGGTTTGTTATTGCGTATAAAAACAAGCAGTTATTAGCTTGTTGCCTAGAGATAAACCTCCTCGAGCTACGATCAAATTTTGTTCATACGAAAGTTGAAAATAATTTGTTTATAACAATTAGGGGTGTAATACTACTAGTATTAACAGTACTCGATTTATTAACATTATAGTATAGGTTAAATAACTCTGGCTAAGATTTATACTGTATATTGCCAGACCCATGCTGCCATACAAGGAATGACAAACACTAGGCTATACCAATGCACTTATAATTTCCATAGTTGATACTAAAGATTTTTTTTTTATTACGGCGAATTAGGTAAAGCTGACATTATAGTAACGTTATTACACTGGCCAGGTAGTAATAAACTTATACAATCATTGGTCAGAGAAAAAGAGCAGAATCAGTGTTACCGAAAATTGTGGGTTTACTCTCTTTCTCTCTGTCTGTCTGTCTGTCTCGTGACGATGTTATGAAAGCTTTGTTGAATAAATTACTTCACAGAAACATTTCTTTGTTTATCACTAGTATAGTTACTGGAAACCCCCGCAAGAAGGTATGACTTACAATTTTTTTTTTTTTTTTCGTAGGCAATACTTGAGGGAATTTGGCCACCCTTTGAACCTGAGCCGCTTCCTTTTAAATCTTCACCTGTCTCTCTTTTCCTTCATGCTGGCTGTCCCACCTCAGTTAACATAAGGCGCTGTGAAAAAATATCTGCTATCCAAATGTCATGTGATATCTCCGTATCACTAATAACGATAATTGCATTTTATAACTCTTTTACATCCGACGTGGCTATATGGTTTTAATTATCTTTCTCGAAGTAATATAAAAATAAAATTTATCTTTTGAATATTAAGCAATATCTTACATTGGTTGGCTTATGCTATTTTACCCTCCACTCGATCTGTCCCCTCCACCCGGCTTCCTCTCTCTCTCTCTCTCTCTCTCTCATCCACCTTTCTGTCCCCCCTCTCCCTCCCCTCTTCCCTCTATCCCGTTTCTGTCCCCTTTTCTCCTCCCCCGTCCTTCTCTCTCGTCTGTACCCCCTCTCCCTCCCTCTCTCTTCCGCCCCCTGCACCGTCTCACTTCTTCACCCCTGAGACTCTTCGAGCCCATGATTCGAAAAGTCAGGGATACAAACGTCAGACAACTGGAGTTTGTAGTGCTGACTGTAACAGCCAGAACTGTGGCCGACTGTACATTCATTCATGTGAGAAACATGATTTTCGAATACTGCATCAGAACCGAAACCAGTTTGTCTCACATGAAATAAAGCTTCAGTATTTAAATATGTGTTGTAATAATAATTAACCCTACATCCGCCCAGCTGGATCTGTCAGTGACACCATCAGATAATAGTTTACCAATACATATAATAAATGCTTCCAATATATATATATATGACAAAGCTTGTGACCGTGGTGTATTTTCGAATAAAGTTTCGAGACCAGAGAGAGAGAGAGAGTAGGGTGGGGGAGAGAAAGAAGGGGATGGGTGAAGCCTGTGGACTGACGTGGTATATACGTCACACTATGATCGTTCGTATCCCAGTGTTAAATTTCATAAAAATGAAGCATTTCTCGGGGACAAGTGCCTTAATTAATCACTTTTGGTAATCCATTATAGTGCCAAAAATTAGCGGAAGGTGTGAAATAACCCGTGGCAAAACATCATACTGATCCAACTTTTAGTTACAGAGTTATTCCCGAAAAACAGTGCGACACGGGCCCTGAAATCGTTAGTAAATAGGTCATATGTAAATATTTGTCTGTATGCTTGTGCTCCATTCTGTTATGTTTTCGTGATGTGTGTGTGTGTGTGTGTGTGTGTGTGTGTGTGTGTGCGGTTGTAGTCATTGGATTCTCATGGGTCCCGCCTACCCGTATGTATTGTTGCCTGCCTGTTGATTGACGCTACGGAGCAATTAATTAAAAAAAACAAATGTGACTCGTCTTCTCTGCACCACCACCCCTCCTTCCACCCATTAGGCCGTCTGTCTCCTCCCCCCTCCCACTCTCTCTTTCTCCCTTTCTCCGACCCGAATACTGAAGATGAAGTGTCTTGTATATGCACAGAAGCTCATATAAGCGAAGCGCTATTGCCACGTTAGCCACGCCAAGTGAGGGGGCGGTCCAGGTGGAAATCTTTTAGAGTGTAATCTCGCAATCCAAAATTTGTATCCAGGTCTTGTTGAAGTTTCGAATCATTTGACATAGTAGTGAACCAATTACAATGCTTATCGTGTTTCATATTTGTTTGAACTCTGCTTAGTACTCGATCAGACTATTCGAAGCAAGCCTGGATACATATTTGGGATTGCGAGTGTACATTGAAATAAAAACTGACTTATTTACATTAATATGATGGTTAGAAAAATTGTGAACATAGGACAAGATGTTTGTGGGCTTCCTAAACACTTTAGTCTTAAGAACACCGTTATTCTTAACAATTTGTACGTGTAAGAAGGGTAGAGTGTTATTTTGCTCAATTTCAATTGCGAATTTAATTGAAGGGGCAAGTGAATTTAAGCTCTGCAAGAATACGTTAACATCCAAGGAATCAGTCCAAAAACATAGTACATCATCGACATACCTTAACTATACTACATTTTTTTTTATTTTTTTTTATTCATTGCGCCGTAGCGTCAGTCAACAGGCAGACAACAATACACAAGGGTAGGCGGGACTCATAAGAATCAAATGACTACACACACACACACACACACACACACACACACACACACACATCACAAAAACATAACAGAATGAAGCACAAGCATACAGACAAATACTTACATTATGACCTACTTAAATCCTCCAAAACGAAGGTGGCATACCAGAAGTTCCTCCAGAACCTGATGGCAACATGTCAGGGAGAGAGAACGTCCAACACCACGAGGAGGCAGATTGCAGGCTTCCTTTGCAAGTCTGTCAACTGTACCATTGTGATGTAAACCTACATGGGATGGCACCCATAAAAATTTGACAGTCAAGTTACGATGATGCAATAAAGCCAAAAACGATAAAATCTGCTGAATAACAGTAGAGTGTGTGGGCTGAACACTAGAGAGGGAATGAAGGGCAGGTTTGGAGTCACAAAAGATGGCAGCATTCACTCCACGTTGTCAAACAATACTAACAGCATCCAGAATGGCATACAGTTCACACAATGTTGAGCTAGAGTGGATACAGAGACGACGGCCAACCCAGCATCCTGGAGGTGATTCCATGTCAGGTGAGAAAACGACACAACCTGCTGTACCATCCGCTTGTAATGAGTTATCAGTGTAGAGGCAGTATGGATTTGTGATGGAGGACGTCACTGTTTCTGTGTGTTCCAGAGCCAACTGCCGCTGTAGAGAAGGCAGTTACGACTTGGAAGTAGGTGTGTGTGTGTGTGTTTTTTTTTTTTTTTTTTTTTTATAATTAATTGCGCCGTAGCGTCAATCAACAGGCAGGCAACAATACATACGGGTAGGCGGGACCCATGAGAATACAATGACTACAACCACACATACACACGCACACACACACACACACACATCACGAAAAAATAACAGAATGGAGCACAAGCATACAGACAAATATTTACATTATGACCTATTTAAATTCACCAAAACGAGGGTGGCGTACCAGAAGTTCCTCCAGAACCTGGTGGTTCAGCAGGTGTCGACAAACCACATCAAGTGGCAGGCCCCTGGGCAGCAAGTGTCGGATAGTGGGGCAGGCCAGGCAATAGTGCTCTATAGTGTTAGCACGAGGCGCTCGACACAAGCGACACTCAGTGAAGGGAGGCCCACCCTGCATCCTAGCAACATGCCACGGTGGACGGTAGCCAAGCCTCAAACGAGCAGAGACTACATTGTGCCTCCGAACCATGAGGCCTCGACGACGGTAGGAATATTTGTGACGGCAGACAGACTCATAATGGGTGATGGAGTTCCGACTTGGAAGTAGGTGTGAAGCTCACATCAGGTGTTGGTAGCATCCATGGAGGGGGTCCAGGGGGACGTCTGCCACCATTATATCTATATTAAGACTACGGAGCATAGAGGAAACAGACCTTATAAGAGTACGTCCAGCAGGCAGTATAGGAGGGACCGGGTAGTTTGGTCTAAGAGAAGTCCTGACTAACTGAGAGTAATGGGGTGAAAGATGTGGGAAATGGAGGCACTTGACAGTGAAGCAAGTAACACTAGAATAAATTTTCTCCACTAACGGGGGAAGATACAACAAACGCTGCATGTTCACTATCCTGGTCGACATTGGACAACCGAGAATTATTCTCATTGGTCTATTCTGAAATTTTTCTAAAGTTTCAGGAGTAGCCCTGGGAAGTTGAATCAGAGCAGGGGAGAGGTAATCAACAACTGAACGGATAAAAGCAATATAGATAGTCCTGGTACTGGGATGGAGATGCCCGAGGAGTTGTTAGTGAGCCATTGAAGTGGCGTAAGTCGGCGCTGGAGACGACCCAATAAGCCCTGGACAATGGGATAGTCTTGAGGTCTGGCAGGGACAATTGGCCAAATATTGACTGGCGCGCCCAGGTAGCGGTACTGGGAACATATGGGAATGACAGTCCCTCCAATGGTGAACACTGGCCGAGCTTGAGGAAGGCGGCAGGTGAATATTCTGCTCTTATCTGGGGAGACAATAATGCCACAGTGAGAGGAGGCCACAGAGAAGGATATCAAGAAACCGCTGGAGATCCCTTGGTGAGGTAGAATGAACACAGATATCATCAGCATAGCACGTCATTGTAGTTCCAGGAATATCGGGTAGAGAAGTGAGCAGCCGATGCATCAGAATATTAAATAACAATGGGCTGAGAACACCAACTTGAGGCGTACCAAGATGAAAATTGCGCAAAGGACTGAGTGCACCACTGAAAAACACACGGGAGGTCCTGTTACTCAGGTAGCCCCTAATCCACCGTAGTAGATTACCCTTTATCCCAAAGTCAACCAGTTGATCCAAAATGACGTCTCTATTAGCAACATCGAAGGCACTTCGAAGGTCAATGAAGGCCACCACACTGTCCCTAAAAAGGCGAGAGTACAGGTCGACTAGGCAGTGGTGTGTGCTCTGCTGGGGAAGGAAACCAAACAGAACATGGAGAAAGGCGATCCTGCAGTCTGTACATGAGACAATTGAGTATGATTCTCTCCATAACCTTACAAAAACAGGAAGTAAGGGAAATAGGCCTGAACTTCACAGTGCCGGGCTTAGGGATGGGTATTATTGTGCTGCTGGTCCAGGCTCGTGGTACACAACCGTCACGAAGACAAAGATTGTACAGTCGAAGTAGAGGGTTCCCAGGAACTTGTTGAAGTAGGCGCAGCATAGCATAAGTAATACCATCATCACCAGGGGAAGAAGCTCTACCCCGAGAGAGAGCACGACGCAACTCCTCCTCATTTATCTCCTCCGCATCATCGTCATCATCTTGTAACAGATCAGACATTAGACGTAGCCAATGAACAGCAGCACTGGAAGCGAGTGCATCTTGTATGTGGATGGACAGACTGGCTGATGTAAATTGTTCTGACCAGGCATCGACAAGTTGTTGGGCATAGTCGGCGGGAGTGTGATGACGAGCAGTGGCCGATGTCTTTTTAACAACAATACCGATGAGGTGCCACATAGAAGCCACACTTGTTTGCTGGTTGATGCTGTCCGTGAACCACTGCCAAGACTCAGTGTGAGCACACTCCTGCAGGGCAACTAAAGCGTCCCTAGACAACTGGTAACGATGGAGCAGGTCAGGGATTGGGTTGGCTTGAAACAATAGGCCATCACGATCAGCCTCCTCTTTTGCCTCCTGTATACGTGCATCTAGCATCCAGGAGTGGGCAGTATGGCGATGCTGGAGGTGTGGCCGGGAGACGTATAGCCTATAAAAGTCATGAGTAGCAGATACAAGATCAGAGTACAACTGTTCAGCTGATGATATGTCAAATGTATGGAATACATGGGCCATAAATAATATGTAAGTCGGGCAATATTTAGGGGGCACAGCAATACGCAAACGAGTGGCTGAAGCACTCGACCCAGCAGTTAGAGAATAATGAAACCGAAGAGCAATGTGATCAGAGAATAAGTCTGGCACGGAGGAGCACAGGACCTGAGACGCTATCAGGCCAGACGAGAGGATGTAATACAGAGTACCTCCCCAGCAATGAGTGGCACTGCCAGTGTCCCAGCGTGTCAGATGATGCTTGCGGATGTATGAAAGGAGATGAACACCATTACGATTAATAGAGCCAGAACCATCACCCAAATCAGAATGCCGATCATTAAATTCTCCCATATACACCATACCATGCACTGTTGGAGAAGGAAGAGCCTCAAGAGTGAGTCTAGCTGGGGCAGAATAGACATTACATAGTTGGAGTACTCCATTCCCAGGTAGGAAGCCTGGTTGGCGACTCCCCCTACTTTATTAACATAATCATGGTTCATTCTAGAAGTGGTCGAGGCCGTGGTAGACGAGAAAATCAGATGGGAAGTTCTCAACCTGCCGGCAATATGGTCGCCCAGAATGTAAACAATAGTGGCCAAGTTGGTGTGCCTTCATTATCCCAGCCTATACCTAGCCTTGGTACAGCCAGTAACAATAGTTCCAGTGATCTTTGTGGTACATGTAACTGTATTACGGGTACAGATGCCATAGGCTGCGACAGATGCACTAACTGGTTTCACCCTTCCGCTATGTGTCTGGGCCTACCTGATCAGCTGATCACTAGTATACAAGAGTATGAAGGGACTGGTATTGTGTTTGTTTGCACTGAGTGTCGCACTGGTAGCAGTGATGGTGGTGGTGTGTCACAGTCAGCTCTCCAACAACTTTTTCAGACAGTTAAGAAACTTTGTGAGACAGTCCAATCACTTACTTCCCAGGTAGCTGTGCTGTCCTCTGGTTCAGGTACTGCCTCTCAACCTCAGAGCCCTGGCCTAGCTCCTGGCCTTGATCCGGGCCCTGCACCTGACAGAGACCAATTGCGTACTCTGATTAGGGAGGAGACCAGAGAGATTGAGGAAAGGCATAAGCGCAGGCACTCCATAATTGTTAGGGGCATCAAGGCTATATCAGTTGATGCCTTCAAGCCTATGTTTGACAGTGTCTGCACTTGCCTCACTGGCTCCCATGTAATGTTTTCTAACGCAGTGTGCATTAGCAGGGAAAGATATATTTTCCGCATTAAAATTGAAGACGATAACTCTAGAAAAAACTTACTAGACAGTGCCAGGAACCTGCAAAACAGCTCCTTCTCTGACACATTTATCAATCGTGATCTAATATATAAGCAGCGAGGTGAGCTCAGAGCAAGACGAACCCAAAGACTTACTTCTGGCTCAAACACACCCTCACAGTCTTCTAGTGCAGTGCGGGACTCCTCTCCCAACAGCACTGTCACTCCAATTGCTGTTAGAGCAAATGGTAGTGGGACTACTATACCAGCTGTAGTACCTGATTTAAACTAGTAAGTCAGCGGTGTTCTGGTGTTAGGAAGCTGTTCCTGAATCTTAATATAGGTTATTGCAACATGAATAGTATTTTTAACAAAATAAATATTTTATCAGATTTTTTAACAGAACACAAGATAGACATATTTGGTGTTGCTGAAACGTGGTTATTACCGAACACACCAGACTCATTTGTCTCCATTAATGACTACAATGTAATTCGATCCGACACTCCGGGAAACATTCGCAAGCATGGTGTTTGCATGTATCTAAAAAAGCACATAAATTTTATATCTATTTTAGCCGACTGCAGTAATGTTTGCATAGCACATTTGCTTGATTTTAATCTATATATAGTGGTAGTCTATCGCCCTCGTTCCTACACACACACTGACAATGTCCAGCTTGTTCAATTCATTCTTGACTTTTGTCCTTCAAAAGAAATTTTGATATTGGGCGACTTCAACCTCCCTGATATACCTTGGCACCTTAGTTATGCCATGGTTAAGAACTATCCCCCCCTGTATAATCTTTTTATGGAGTGCTTTATCACTCTGTCTCTTAACCAATGGATGACGAGCCCAACATTTTTACCTTCTGGCAATACTCTGGACCTGATCCTGACCAGTGAAATTTGATGGGTGGGTGATGTGCAAGTTTTGCCCAACTTCCCAAACTGTGGTCACTGCCCCTTAACTCTGCATTATTATTTTGAAAAGGGTGTCGAAGTCAGTCTTAATCATCAAGTTAAATATTCATGGTATAGAGGCAAATATAACAGGATAAACTCTTCCCTACTGGATGTTGACTGGGACTTTGAGTTCAGTGACATGTCTATAGATGGTATGCTCTCCAGGCTTAAGTCTGTAGTGGCATCCCTCTTTACCCAGTACATACCAGTTTCACTTGATCGCCCCCACCGGTCCCATCCCCCTCCTCCTAATTCCCTTAAGTCTAATAGAAGAAATGCCTGGTTGGCTTATAAGCACAGTAGATTAATCTATGGCAGACATTCCCAACAGGCCGACCTTGCATTGGAGCGATTCAATGTGCTAAATCACATGTTTCGTAATTACCATGTGACTCAACAAATACAGTATGAGATAACTCTTATTAAAAAGATGAAAGAATCGCCCAAACTACTACACCAATATATAAGGCACAAAAAGGTTGGAGTACCATCAGTGGGTCCCCTGAAGCTGGACAATGGTGCATTGACTGCTGATTGTGGAGAGATGGCAGATATGTTTGCCTCTAGCTTCAGTACGGTATATGCCACTGGGGACCCAGGTGCACCCTTCCCGCATCAACACTCAGGCGCAACTATTAACAGTGTGTCAGTATCTCTTGATGAGGTAAGAATGAGACTTGCCTCACTGGATATTCACTCAAGCATGGGTCCTGATGGACTTCATCCCTGTCTACTCAAGTCTTGTCCTGGTTTGGCTGTCCCGCTTCACTTAATTTTCAGGCAGTCCCTACTCCAAGGTAGATTGCCTGTTGAGTGGAAAAAATCAGAAATTGTGCCTATATTTAAAAGGGGGTCTTAATTATAGACCAATCAGTCTTACTTCAGTATGTTGTAAGACTTTGGAAAGAATTATAGCTAAGAACCTATATGAATTTCTTGAGTCTAACCAAATCCTATCTGCTGATCAGTTTGGGTTCCGTCAGGGCAGAACGGTCGACGATCAGCTCTTGCTGGTATATGACGACGTGACCTCTTGGCTTGACTCGGGCTGTGTGGTTGATGTTGTTCTGTTTGACTTCAGTAAAGCCTTCGACGTTGTTTGTCACACCATCCTCATAGATAAACTGAGGCACATAGGCGTTGGTGGTCGTCTTCTTGACTGGATCTCGGATTTTCTGACGGATAGAACCATGCGGGTGTCGGTGTCAGGTGTCTTCAGTGGCTCTAGACCAGTGCTGAGTGGGGTCCCACAGGGCTCTGTATTGGGCCCACTTCTTTTTCTTATTTATGTCAACCACATACCTTCCTACATTAGGTCAAAATGTAAATTCTTTGCAGACGATTTGAAACTTTATATGAAGATACGTCACAATGCCACTCACCCTCTGGCTGTGGATCTCGGTTCTCTTCAAAAAGATATTGATAATATATCTAGGGTCGCTGCATCATGGGGCCTAAATTTCAACCCAAACAAATGTGTGGTGATACGATGCCAGCGTGGCTCTGTTGACTGGACTGCTGTGGGTTCTCTTCAGCACTACCATCTGGAAAACTCTGATTTATCCCTGGCTGATAACCATAGAGACCTGGGAATCCTGGTTGATAATACCCTAAAGTTTCATGCTCATATAAGAGCAACAGTTAACAAAGCTGCAGGATTGGCTAATAATCTACTCAAGTCTACTCTTTGTCGCTCCAGTGACTTCATGGTAACTATCCTTAAGTCACACATAAGACCTATATTGGAGTTTGGATCAACAGTCTGGAACACTGGGTACTTGGGTGACCTGCGGTTGTTGGAGTCAGTACAGCGTCGTTGGACTAAACACATAGACGGCCTAGCAGACCTATCGTATACCAATCGCCTCAAGGCTCTGAACCTGTACTCTGTACAGGGCAGACTCTTGAGAGCTGATCTTATTAAATGTTGGAAGATTTTTCACAAACAATCGGTAATTTCTCCATCTGATCTGTTCTCTGTCTCTCCTGTTACTGCTACCAGAGGTCACAGATTTAAATTAGCCAAACCACACATATACACTGAATGTAGACGTAGATTCTTCAGTGTTAGGTGCATTGATCACTGGAACTTCCTCCCGGACAGTGTTGTTGGTGCTAATACTATTGAGACATTTAAACAAGGCCTGCATCTTTCCCTTAGAGAGTTATTATTTGCACATACTGAGAACAGTGGAGGAGACTGTACTTTGGAATCTTCTTCAGTTGTGCATTCTATTATTCAGTGTTTGCTTTTCGACTTTATGTATAATATACCCACGCCTAACACCCAGTTGCATATGGCACACAATTCCGCCCATTATTTTATGTAGTTCACTATGTTTCATGTTAACCTGATGGGCTGGCGTGCCAGCAATTGTGGGCTACCCATCTATGCATTGATCACTGATAGATGAACCTTGAGAGTGTATTTTGGGGTAGCCAACCAGGTGAGTTGACCAGGTGAGTGGCAGAGTGAGAAAAGGAACTGAGTGATTCCTCCAGCCAGGTATGGGTGATTTCTCCAAAATCGTTCTAATACACTTACTCCCTAGGTCTAAACTACAATGCCTAGACAATTAATTTTGTTTTGTAATCACCAGCAACTCTTCCTCTTTCGAATGAGACCAACTCTAGCTCTCTACGACTCATAGGTGCCAAGATATGATGTGAGGAAGAGATGTATCTTTTGGCCTATGAGCGCGGTGTGTCCATATGTAATACCAAAAAAATGACTGATTATCTTACTACCGCCCACAATTGTGGCAACCAACTGCCTGGCCTCTGCTCCTCAACACCGCTTTCCCAGGTTCATCTGTAGGCAACAGTATATATATATATATATATATATATATATATATATATATATATATATATATATATATATATATATATATATATATATATATATATATATATATATATATATATATATATATATATATATATATATATATATAGTGCCTTTGACGTGTACCTAGGGTTATAAAAAAGATACACACACACACATACACGAACACACTCTAATCGCTCCCTCTGACACCCCTATATGTAATGCGCAGGTCAGACATGAACAAACACACACTCCAGTCCCTCTGTTATGTGTGATTTTCCCATTACACACACACACACTCTCTCTCTCTCTCTCTCTCTCTCTCTGACCTCCTACAGGAGATTGAGATTGCCTTGGGTCCTTTCTTTATATCCTGGGAGAGGACTGAGGTGTTGGACTTCTCTCGGGGTCTTTATATGGACAGACAAACACTCATCACACCAAGACCGCAGTTAAAGGGTGACGTCACTGGGCTAATTAAGCCTTTTACACTTCAGGTATGGACGAAAGATTAGATTTAATTAAGTGGGTAGTACCGGGGTGTTGGTTAGATTGGAGCAACCAAGCAACAAGCCACCATTATATATATTAATCTAGTCCTGTTTCGTGACATTCTTTGGAAGAATTAAATTAAGACGCTCTACTATACTAAAAGTATACTATTTCCTTTAATGTACATTGGTTTATTATTACTGGTGACTTCACTGTCATCTTTAAACCATTCACACTATTGGTAATAACGAAAGATTTGGGCTTAATTTAGATAGCATGTACGAAAGCTCTCTTTCAAACTGCAAGGGAAAAATGAACTCTTGCCTAGCAGGATAGATTTCATTGTTGTCATTATCTAGTCTCTTATGTAACTCAATTAAGAGGTTTCATTATCAGGTGCCTAATCATTTAAATATAATGTTCGTTCTTTATCATTTTGGAAGTTTGTGCGTGTGCACGTGTGTGAGTGAGGTGATCTATACTATAAACAGACGATGAAAATGCTCTCCCTCTCTCTCTCTCAGGTGTGGATGATGGTGTTGATATCAGCCGCGAGTATTATGGTGATCATGGTGGTCCTGGTTAAAGGTGAAGGTTACATTATTGGCTACAACCCCAAGATGGTGGTGGGTCAGGCTGCAGTTTGGACACTACAGACAATGACCCAAGAAAGTGAGTACAATACAGTTGAATTCAGGAATTCGCGGTACAGCACAGGTGACTTGTCCGGTACTTGTCTATGGTAGCCATCCCACATCAGAGTTTCTGCTCCTGGTATATCTTATATATGTTACAGTAAAATCTTCAAAACAGTAAATTTGTAAATTTCATTGATTTTCCAGAAAATTTACAAAGTGACTGTTTCAATCAGTAAATTTACAAAATTACTAAAATTTGTAGGAAATTTACAAATATACTAATTTCAGGAGCCAGTAATTTTACAAAATTACTGATTCATCGATTATGATTTTTTATTATTATTTTTTACACAAACGAGCAGAAGCACACACATCATCTAAAGTCAAATGATCCAATTTATTCACAAAACAGGATTAAAAAGAACATAATGATCTAATTTATTCATAAAACAGGATTAAAAAGAACATAAAGGGTGTGTGTGGGGGGGGCGGGGCTTGCACTATGGTAGTGTCAACAAACTAGGCTACTTATTTGGACATGTCAGACTGGAGTGACATTTGGAGTTCCACTTGAGGTCGTTTCTGATACAAGAACATTTATTTGTTCCGCATCTCTTTGCCCCACACACACAGTTACATTTTGTGAAACCTTGCCCACCTGATGCTGATTCTGCTATGACGGCGGAACGCAAAGAAATTACTTTGTCAAGACAGATATCCTCATTGTTCAACAGTCTTTGAGGGCATAAATCAAACTGATTTCGGGAAAAGCCCCCTTTTAGCACACCAGCTTTCACCCCAATAGTGATTCATCGATAACGATCAGTAAATTTGTAAATTTCCTACAAATCTTAGTAATTTTGTAAATTTACTGATTGAAACAATCACTTTGTAAATTTACTGAAAATTCAAGGAAATTTACAAATTTACTGTTTTGAAGATTTTACTGTAACATATATATATATATATATATATATATATATATATATATATATATATATATATATATATATATATATATATATATATATATATATATATATCCACAAGGAAGGAAAAATAAACAAGGAGTCCCAAGCGCTTTCGTGTATTCACATCTTCAGGGGAAATACAGAATGTAGAAGAATGGTTGCCGAGAGACAACTTATATACCGATACATTTAATAATAATATATATATTGTCTGTTGATAGCGTTGGTAGTTAATGAAATCTACAAATGCTGTTAACGATCTTTTGGGGGTTATAACCTGTTTACTGCTGTATGGAACAATAGCATTAACACAGTATCACTACTGATATGAAGTATATCTTATCTGTAAGTTACATTAGATTAAAAAAAAAACTACATTACTGATAATAGATTTTGGAGTATTTTCCTTAATATTCCGATTTCTGTTAAAACGCAGATATAAAATATATATAAAAGGAAAACTGAGCAAGGACAGAAAGACCTGGTAATCACAAGGAAGAAGACAGAAGGCCATGCAACCACTACAACTATTATATTATTGGACAAGGAGTGGCATTAGCACCATTAGCTATGCATGAGAAGAGGAAGTAGGGTTGCCTTTGGAGCAATCAGTTTAGGCTGGTATCAAAGTGACAGGTGACTTAGCAAAGGCATAGGTGACTTTGACAATATTTATTAAACCAAATATCATAGATAGTAGGCATGTCAGACTTCCTTCCATGAAACTTTATTGGTGGCTAGGACAGCTCCGACTCCATGGAAGTCATATAGTATATGATAAATTTTACTCCCATAAGAAAACATAGGCACTGTGATTTATTAACCTGGTGTGAGAGTCAGGCTGAGTATGGACGAGATAATCCTAGGTGTCCGTGGGTCCTAGGTAGTATAATCATGTGCACTGAACTATGCCCCTCCACTTTAAAGATCCCGACGATGGAAGTGTAAAGACCTTTAAAGGAGGGCAGGTTCTCCAACCCTCCTCCGCAGGTTTTACTGGTACCAGCAACCGATGTCGGACTCGTTCATGGCCACGGGTAGGGATGGTGTTAGGTGTAGCCTACTCAAGCCATTTGTTGGCACAGTGCTCCTGTGTGG
This sequence comes from Petrolisthes cinctipes, assembly GCA_033782935.1. NCBI lineage: Eukaryota > Metazoa > Arthropoda > Malacostraca > Decapoda > Porcellanidae > Petrolisthes > Petrolisthes cinctipes. The sequence goes on along the minus strand of JAWQEG010002797.1, from coordinate 80,282 downwards.
GGATGGTGGCGGAGGGTGTGCAGGACAGGCCTCTGTAGGTCCCTGGGTTTGGTGACGATGGTAAGGTTGCCCTCCATGGAAGTGTCATCGCTGCACCAGAGGCAGAACGGGAGCAAAAATTTGAGGTTCCCTTGCAATCACTCCCACTGCTTGTGAGAGAGCATACTGGAGAAGTGAGTCCTGCAAATCTGGTGGAGAGCCCACAGGGATTGTTGAGGCGAGGAACAAGGAGGTGTTCTTAACCTCCTCTATGCCCAAGCTAGTTTCTGTGTGGGGGTGAAACTTGAGCTGGGAACGTTCTCTTTAACACCTGCATCGTATTTTGGATGGTGACTGCTGTCCCAGAACACCAGCCAGTCATATAGGTACATGAGGGAGGTGACTCCTGACTCCGCTAGTTGGGATGCCACAACACTTGTGAGGTTGCGGGAGAAGAGAGCAAGGAGTTAGTGGTGAATAGCATGCTAATGTGGGGTTGAATGGCAGCAAAACATGTCATTGTAAGTAAAATGATGCTTACTGGTGTATTTTTGTAATTTTGTCTGTCTAGACTCTCCTGGAGTATAATAGACAGCAGAGAGATACGAGAAACATAAGAAAACACCATGTAAATTACAATAAATCAATTGAAGTGAATGAAATAATAAGAAACAATAAAAAAATAACAGTTTACTTACATTGCCAATGGCGAAGTAATTGTTTCCAATTGTTGACATCATGCAGTGTTGCGGTGTGAGAGATATTGCGTATACGCACTGGGTGTTTCGAGGGGCTTTTTTCTATTGTTTCTGGCACTTATTTTCAACACTTATTTTCTACACTGCTATTTACACTGTACACAATGTTACTGTTTCAGTAGTCACTGATGGTGTGGTAATCCACGAAGCAAGGATGGCAGAGTGCTACCTTGCATTCGTGGCACTGATATGATGTACGCTTGCGTACTCTTTGGCGGCGCTTTGTGTGGGCGCATACCACACAGATACGCTGCACATTCCTGTGGTTGGGTCTTGGATCACAGGGAATCAGTTCCATGAAGTGACGCGAAATATAGTTTTGGCAACTGAGACGGTCAGGTAGGTGTGGTTGTGACACAGCTCTGCCCCTTTGCAACGATGTCACTCTACCAAACTTTTGCATAAGTTGATACCCAAGGTCGTGTATAAAAACTCTGAATGGGACGTTCTTTCGTGTTACTTTCTTGTAATATATGTATGCATTCAATGAGCAAACGTCAACGAGATGGAAGAACAATTTCTTGTACCATTTCACTGTTTTGCGGACACACTCAATACTACCAATCATCATGTCACTTTTATCAACGAGCCGCATGTTCAGATTATAGTCTAAAATGATGTCGGGCTTGTTGATGGGTGTACCATCTCTATCTCGCTTGCCGCTGTCACTCATATTGCCTTTGTGCACAGTTGTGAGAGTATTTACGCTGCGCTTATCAGTCCACTTGCAGGCTAAGATGTTCTTACATTTCCGTCTTTCGCACTGTCCCTTCGGCACTGCACCAAACTTAGGCATATATTTTCTATTTTCCCTGACAGTCCCACAATCACCAGTACCTTGCTCGTAAAAATATTGTAGCAACAAAGGGCTAGTGTACCAATTGTCTACATACAGAATGTGCCCAGCGCCAAGGTACGTTGACAGCAACTCCTTCACAACTGCCCCCGAAACACCCAGCGGATCATTTTCTGGTATTGCTGTACGCGCCTCCGCATACAGCATCATGTCCAGCATGCAGCCACTTTCACAGTCGCACAACACAAAGATTTTCAAGCCAAAACGATGCCTCTTCGTTTTGATATATTGGCGGAATGCCACACGTCCACGAAACAGCACCAGACTTTCGTCGATCACTAACTTTTGTTGGGGTTTCATAAAGTTTCTAAACTTTATCATAAGGTCATCAAACACCAACTTGATTTTGAACATGGGGTCATTTCTATCAATGTTATTATTGTCACAAAAGTGTAGAAACCGTAGGAGACACTGATATCTGTCGCGAGCCATGTATTTCCCAAACACAGGTAGTTGAATGATCGGGTCATTCCGCCAATAATCACTGATGGCATGCATTTTGGCTAGAGGCATCATTAGAGTCAGTGCCAAGAACACAAACATTTCTTCCACTGTCGTGTCAGTCCACACTCTTGCAGGGGAACGAGGAGGATACGAATCACGGGGACCACATAACTGATAAAATTGATTGGTTTGGTCGGCAATGAGGGTCATCAGAGCCACATCAAAAAAACACATAAAATAGTCAATGTATGTGGCAGTAGCAGGTAGGTCCCCCACTGCACCAGACAGTCCTGCACTACGCCCATCAAAGGGAAATGTAGTGGGCGTGTATGGGTTGTCTTCCGTAACGTCCTCCCACTAAAATTATGAGGGTCAGGTTCGGACGCGGGTGGAGGAGCAGGTCTGTGCCCCCTGATGGGTGTGCTAGCTGCAACAGGGGTGGGGACAGGTGGCGCACGCCCTCTCCTCCTCCTTTTTCTAGCAGGTGGAGTTGGTGCAACCAACTCCACTTCCTCATCCTCGTCGTCCAGGTCAACAGGGGCGGGTGCGACAGACGTGGGTGCGACAGGCTTGGGCGCACTCCTTCCTTTCCCCTTTCCTTTCCCCTTTCCCTTACCAGGTGGCGGTGTTGGTACCACCACTTCCTCCTCCTCCTCCTCCTCCTCCTCCTCGAGCAGAAGTGGGTCATCCACGTCCTCCTCACTGGATGAGGCCCACTCCCTGCTCACCATAAACTGCTTACGTACGCGTCAAGATCGTCCAGACAAGCACGAATGTCACCCGACGTGTCCAGGCGACGGCGAACAGGACGCCCAGGTGTAACACTTGGCACCGTAGGTGGCCCTCTAATGTCGCGCCGACCTGTAGAGGTACTCGGTAACTCTAAGTCTTTCTCCGTGTTCGCAACACTAACTTCACTAAGAACAGTATGACCTCTCTGCTTGAAAGCTCGGAATGGAATGATGCCCACTGTCACTGTCATACCCAAAATTTTGGGAAGAAAGTGACCCATTATCTCTTCAGAGATTAGCACCACAGACCCCTTTGTTGCGGGCAGCCAGCCACCCTGGATATCAGGTGTGAAAAGCCAACAATACAACATACAACACACGCAGCTACATTTATGCTTCTACGTGTGTGTAAATAGGCTAGAAATAGTCTGGAAAACATAGCCAATATTCTTTCTTGAAAACGCGACATTACTATTACTCCTTGTGTATACACGACTGCATGTATACATTCGTGTAGGCCTATGTATATTTTGGCTTGCGTCTCCATGAAGGCAGCGACCCAGTTTATCAGCTTCTCAGATAAACTGCTCGCACAGGCAGCCAGCTGCCCTGTATCAGGTGTGACACTGATAGCACACACAAGACAGAAAAACACGTCCCACTTGAGTACAGTGTGCGTATACACAGTACTACGCACTGTACACGGTGTATACAAGGTTGTGTGTGTATGTATTTATGTGTAATATACTGCATGTAAACGCCTAATATCAGGTGTGACACTGATAGCACACACAAGACCTGAAAACACGTCCCACTTGAGTACAGTGTGCGTATATACACCGTACTATGCACTGTACACGGTGTGTACAAGGTTGTGTTGTACGTATTTATGTGTAATATACTGCATGTAAACGCCTAATATCAGGTGTGACACTGATAGCACACACAAGACCTGAAAACACGTCCCACTTGAGTTCAGTGTGCGTATATACACAGTACTACGCACTGTACACGGTGTGTACAAGGTTGTATGTGTATGTATTTATGTGTAATATACTGCATGTAAACGCCTAAAATATTCAATGTAACTCTAAAATACTGTAAAGTCAAAATAAACTACATCATAAACATATTCCCATGCATATTAGGGGATACATTTGCGTATATACGCGCGTGCGGGCGCGTACGGGGCAACATATCATCCACAAATTTTCCTCTGTGTCTGGACAGAAGAGGAGGAGGGAGGGAGTGCGTGTGTATCAGTAAGGGAGGGCTACCTAGCGGAGGGAAGGGGACTGTAGTGGTGAGATGGGGTCCTTGTTGGTGGGGGTAGGTCTAGGCTCCACCCACCAGCATACGTAGTTGCCAGACACCACTACCACAGTCAAACCTTTTCTCAAGGACGTTAGCTTTCCATCGTTACCAACGCCAGCTCGCTAGCTACTCGCTACAGTTTTTTATAGGTACGTCGACATGTCGGTTATTCGGAGCGAACCATTAATTTTTTTATCACCGACATGTCGGTTGATCAGTCCTAAGGGGTTAAGTAATATCCAACAGTGCACTGGATGAGCAGTGTCAGGTTTTATACTGAATTGGTAGGTGTATACATGAACCAATAGTGAATTTCTACCTTCAACCATGACTTTTAAAAGAGTTCATATGGAAATGAACCTGGAGATGATTGTTCACGCTTAAAAGGATAAGCATATGTTAAGTTGAATAATAAATGTGAATTTACTATATATGAAATATATATATAATGAAACTTTAACAAACAATAACCATTTAACCATTACCTATTCAACCCCTCCCAGACAAACACATAATGAATACAACTTTACCCTAATTATTACCTAAAATACACTGAGCTACACTGAGATACACAGAGAGGGTTTTTTTGAGGATGGGTACGTCCGCAGGTGTTTCTGTACCCTGCTGGGTTGGTGGGAGAGGCAGCACAGCCTGATACAAGTTACATACGTTGAGTAAGGGTAGAATCGGGAACACAGAGAGATCTTGATGATTCTTGAGGAGGTGACTACCTCCCTCTGCCAGTGCTGGTCTGTCTCTTCCTCCACCGAAGCCACGTGGCTTGTGGTCACCTCGCATTTTCCCAACGAGAGCCTGAACAGCTCCTCTGAACCCTCTTGTGACACTACAACACTGTACCTGAACTATTAATATTGAGACATTAAACCATGATGTAAACCACGACACTAAATTGACCCATTGACACTGACAATATCAATAATTATGCTAACACTGAAAATAATACATGTATTATAATATACAATGTTATAAATTAATATCTATACGATAAATGGCAATCCATCTCTTTTGTCCTCTTATAACTCGAAAACGGTTACACCTACATCCCAAACCCATATATATTTGAATCACCATCAACAGGCGCAGGTTTTGGTATGACGTAACATGACGTAACTAGACGTAAAAATAACATCATCTACTATAAATCCGCTAAAAAAAACCGGTTTCACTCCCAAAATATTATATTCTGAATCAGTACCACCGGCAAAGGTTATTATGACGTAACATGATGTAACTTGACGTAAAAATTACATTAATATGTCAGATATTCTATTTATCGGTTAAAACCATAAAGAAGAGCTCGAACAGATTTTTTCCATTCGAGGTGCTAAAAACGCGCGCCAAATGTACAGCCATGGCTGATAGTGCTGGACCAGGGTCCAAGGAGTGTTGGAGAGCAACTAGACAGAGTTCGAACAGTGAATTTTTCAAACCATTCTCAATGTTGAGAGAGGTTTAGAAGACTCACTTTTTCGAACTCTGTTCAGTTGCTCTCCAACACTCCATGAACCCTGGTCCACTCCTATCAGCAATGGCTGTACAGCTTGAACGGAAATTTTCCGTTAGAGCTGAAGAAGGCAAAAAGGCTATTTGGAAATACAGTCAGTCTCGGGCCTTCAAGCTGAAAAGACGTATGTACTATATCGTCTTTATGTACAGTCGGCGGCAGAAGTCCTGTCGCCTCACCTTCTTCTCCAGTCTCGCTCCAACACTACTGGAGTGTAGATGTTCCTCCTGGCGCTCTGCCTGAAATCTTGTTTGTGTTGTTTTTACGCTATTGTTGGGGTGTTACTGTTGTGCATTCTTGTTTGTGTGTTGTTGTTTTTGTGGTGTTGCTGGTGTTGTTTGTCTGTTGTGGTTCTGTGTATTGTATTGTTGTGACTATCTGTGTGTCTGTCCTTGGCTGATTGAGTGTTCAGCTGTTCGTGTTGTTGTTTGCTTCCCATCTAGGCCTTGCATGGCCAGATGGAGAGCTCGGATTCGGATGTGGCTTCCTGCCTGGAGGCTGACTTGGCCATGTCGGAAGAGGATGAGTCTCCTATCGAGGATCACTGGCCTAAGCTGCCTTCTCGCAACCCTCTCCCCCTCTCCTCGGTCACTCCACAGCTCAGGTTGCAGCAGTCCACCTCCTCAACCTCTACCAAGCGACCCATTGATGCCTCGTCCGACTCCTTGCAGGATTCCGATGGTGTGGACTGTTTGCCTCCAGCTGCCAAGACTGCCAAGGGTGCTTCAGCTGTGCATGACGTACCTTCTCTGCCTCACCCTGGTGTTTCTTCTTTGTATACCAACTCCTTGCCCTCGTCCAACCTTCCTGCTTTCTCCCCAAGAAATGCCTATGTCAAGCTCTCCTTCTCTGGGAACCCATCTACGGACACAAAGTTGCGTTGGTTATCTGATGTCAACAGGGCCTTCCAGCTGCAGCGTGAACTGGCTGAATTGAAGATGGCTGCTGTCACCTCCCGGTTTGTCTACACATCTAGGAAGAGTCAGGACATCATTGATAGAGTCAAGGCTGGTGAATTTTTATCTCTGCCTCTCATTTTTGAAGACTCGCCTGACAGGCCTCGTAAGTTCCCCAGCTACATCCTCACCCGTTTTCCTATTGATGTTGACCCAAAACTTGCCAAGGGATACCCTGGTGTGTACTTTGCCCGTCGTTTTTTCCAAGATGGTTCCCCCATTAGTCGTATTGTTCTTGTCTGGAGTCATCCCGATTCCACCTCCAAATGAGATTTACTTTGATTTCCTCCCCTGTCTTCCACCGTGCGAGGTGAGGAAACTTCATAATGACCAGCCTTGGTGCTACAGGTGCTGGGGAGTTGGGTATATCTCCCGGTACTGTTCTGCCAGGCCAAAGTGTGCATGGTGTGCTGCCGACCATGATTCCAAGACGTGTCCTGTCAGGGGTGAACCATCACATCCTGCTGCCTCCACCTCTGAGCTTTCACCTCCTGAGGATACGTCTCGATGGAAGTGTCCACGATGCCTTCAGCCAGGGGTTAATGTGTGGCATGGATGTACTCGACGTCAGGTCCAGGCTCGTGTCTCTACTATTGCTCCGCCTCCACCACCGCCACCACCACCTTCCCAGTCTGCTCCTCCTACCAGCCCTGCCTCGCCTCCGGACCTGGCCCTCCGCAAGTCTATTACTACCCTCATGGCACGATGTACGGCTCTTGAAAACCAGGATTGATGGGCTGGTTGCCGCTCAGGCTGCTAATGACTCCAAGCTCTCCACCTTGGTCGAGGCTCAGCAGGCCATCATCTCAACTGTCACTAAACTTACCGAAAAGATGGATACTGTTGCATCTCGCCTTGAAAAGCTTTTCGAGTCAGTCCCTTCTCCTGGTCCATCTTCTTCTCCAGGTCGCTCATCTGCCCCCACTCACCGGACTTCTACCTCCAAATACAGAGTTCGCTAGTGATTGCCGGCTGGATGTCATCTCCTGGAATGTATGTGGTATCACCAGTTATTCTAAGCTCACTCAACTCAAGGCCTATGTTTTTCGTCATCATCCCAGTGTTATTTTTCTCCAGGAAGCATTTCCAGGACGGCCGCTCGCTGCTGGGCAAGCTCCTCCTCTCTCAGGTTATGTGCCATATGTTCATCTGGTAAGGAATGGTCTCCTGACTTACATACATAGCTCCTTGCCACATCGCCTTCTCCGTACCTCCACTGATCCTATGTGGCACCTCATCCATCGGGTTGTTAAAAAGACACCGGCCACTGCTCATCATCACACTCCCTCTGACTATGGCCAACAACTTGTCGATGCCTTGTCAGAACTATCTACCCCAGCCAGTCTACCCATCTACATACAAGATGCACTCGCTTCCCGTGCTGCTGTCCATTGGCTACGTCTAATGTCTGCTCTGTTACAAGATGATGACGATGATGCAGAGGAGATAACTGAGGAGGAGTTGTGCCGTGCTCTCTCTCGGGGTAGAGGTTCTTCCCCTGGTAATGATGGTATTACTTATGCTGTGCTGCACCTACTTCAACAAGTTCCAGGGAACCCTCTACTTCGACTGTACAATCTATGTCTTCGTGACCGTCGTGTACCATGAGCCTGGACCAGTAGCACAATAATACCTATCCCTAAGCCCGGCACTGCGAAGTTCACGCCTATTTCCCTTACTTCCTATTTTTGTAAGGTTATGGAGAGAATTTTACTCAATCGTCTCATGTACAGACTGCAGGATCGCCTTTCTCCATGGCTGTTTGGTTTCCTTCCCCAGTGGAGCACACACCACTGCCTGGTCGACTTGTACTCTCGCCTTTCCAGAGAGAGTGTGGTAGCCTTCATTGACCTTAGAAGTGCCTTCGATGTTGCTAATAGAGACTTCATTTTGGATCAACTGATTGACTTTGGGATAAAGGGTAATCTACTAAAGTAAATTCGGGGCTACCTGAGTAACAAGACTTCCCGTGTGTTTTTCAGTGGTAGTACCGCTACCTGGGTGCGCCAGTTAATATTTGGCTGATTCTCCCTGCCAGACCTCAAGACCATCCCATTGTCCAGGACTTAGTGGGTCGTCTCCAACGCCGACTTACACCACTTGAATAGCTCTCTAGCAACTCCTCAGACATCTCCATCCCAGTAGCCAGAACCATCTATATTGCTTTTTTCCGTTCAATTGTTGATTACCTCTCCCCTGCTTTGATTCAGCTTCCTAGAGCTACTCTGGAAACTTTAGAAAATTTTCAGAATAAAGCAATGAGAATAATTCTCGGCTGTCCAATGCCGACCAGGATAGTGAACATGCAGCGTGAGTTGCGTCTTCCCCCATTAATCGAGAGAATTTATTGTAATGTTACTTGCTTCACTGTCAAGTGCCTCCATTTCCCACATATTTTAACCCATTACTCTCAGTTATTCAGGACTTCTCTTAGACCAAACTCCCCTGTCCCTCCCATACTGCCTGCTGGACGTACTCTTATAATGTATGTTTCCTCTATGCTCTGTAGTCTTAATATAGATATAATGGTGGCAGACGTCCCCCCATGGCCCCCTACATGGATGCTACCAACACCTGATGTGAGCTTCACACCTACTTTCAAGTCGGAACTGCCTTCTCTATAGCGGCAGTTGGCTTTGGAACACATAGAAATAGTGTCGTCCTCCATCACAGATCCATACTGCCTCTACACTGATGGCTCATTGCAGGTGGATGGTACAGCAGGTTGTGCCGTTTTCTCACCTGATATGGAGTCACCTCCAGGCAATGATGCCAGATGCCCTTGACAAAATATCTGTAGATTCTAGGGTAAAATTTCTTGAGATTGAGGAAAATTTCTGTAGATCCCCTTTCGACAAGGGAAGGTATATATAAATATATGTAGGCTATACAATGAATGCATCGTTTTTTTGTTTAATAATACATAAAGCCTAGCAGTTTCTTTGAGCCGCTATGGAAACAGTATAGCCTAGTTGCATTAAATCCTTAATTTTCATATTTATGTTCAAAGATGAATAATTACAAAATTTATTACCATGAAAGAAACTATGAGTAAAAAATATATATAATGAACAAAGTGTTCTTACACACAAAATTAAGGGGGCAGCAAACTTGGTATTTTTCAATAAATTTTTTTTGTTTTGTTGTCGAAAATGAGTAACATATGTTGGGAGAATTCCTCTTCAAATTCCTCTACATGACTTTGATACATGTCCTTACCCATTAAAGAAACTAATTTGGTAGGCAGCTTGACATTAAAGCAAGAGCCATGTTGGGTAAAAAATCTCTTAGTGTGGAGCATTCAAGTAATTGTAGAGGAAGATAACCGAGTCCTATACTTGGTTTTCATCCTGTTGACTGCAGAAAATATTCGTTTTACAGTTTCACTGGAATGTGGCAAGCATAATATATTCAGCATAAAGTTTGATACACTAGGGAAGACAGGTACATTGTCTCCTGACTTTACATCTCACACAGCAACCCAGAACTTTACCTGAATTATACCTGCTTCAGTCCCTAGTTCTGTAACAACCTCCACTCAGTATCTATAGTTTGGACTGTCTCGTCATTCACTACTATCACTAGGGAAGGAAATGGCCGAAATGCTGTCATAGTGGAGCCAGTGATGGTAAACTCTTATTATTTTAACAGTTGTTGGATCTAATGCCTCTAAATCTTTCATAGTGGCATCACGAAGTGGGAATCTATTTAATATTTGAACGAATTTCTGTAGATTTTTCTTGAGAAAATCCAAAATTTCTGTAGATTTCTACAAAATTCGCCAAAAATCTTGTTTTCTGTAGACACCCCAAAATATCTGTAGAAATACAGATATTTCTGTAGATCCGGCAACTCTGCCTCCAGGGGGCTGGGTTGGCTGTCGTCTCTGTAACCACTCTAGCTCAACATTGTGTGAACTGTATGCCATTCTGGATGCTGTTAGTCTTGTTTGTCAACGTGGAGTGAATGCTGCCATTTTTTGTGACTCCAAACCTGCCCTTTATTTCCTCTCTATTGTTCAGCCCATACACTCTACTGTTATTCAACAGATTTTATCGTTTTTGACCTTATTGCGTCATTATAACTTGACTGTCAAATTTTTCTGGGTGCCATATTATGTAGGTTTACGTCACAATGGTACAGCTGACAGACTCGCAAAGGAAGCCTGCCATCTGCTTCCTGGTGGTGTTGGACGTCCTCTCTCCCTCACATGTTACCTATCTAGAGTTCGCTCCGCTGCTCTCCTCCCTGTACGGCGATTCAGGGATGCAGAGAGCATCTCCATCACCCATTACGAGTCTGTCTGCCATCATAAATATTCCTACCGTCGTCGAGGCCTCATGGTTCGGAGGCACAATGTAGTCTCTGCTCGTTTGAGGCTTGGCTACTGGCCACCGTGGCAGGTTGCTGGGATGCAGGGTGAGCCTCCCTTCACTGAGTGTCGCTTGTGTCGAGCGCCTTGTGCTAACACTATAGAGCACTATTGCCTGGCCTGCCCCACTGTCCGACACTTGCTGCCCCGGGGCCTGCCACTTGATGTGGTTTGTCGACACCAGCTGAACCATCAGGTTCTGGAGGAACTTCTGGTAAGCCACCCTCGTTTTGGTGGATTTAAGTAGATCATAATGTAAATATTTGTCTGTATGCTTGTGCTTCATTCTGTTATGTTTTCGTGATGTGTGTGTGTGTGTGTGTGTGCGTGTTTGGTTGTAGTCATTGGATTCTCATGAGTCCCGCCTACCCTTGTGTATTGTTGTCTGCCAAATGACTGACGCTACGGCACAATTAATAAAAAAAAAAAAAAAAGCTCCTATCATGAACGAAGTATGGAAGTATAAGCTTCACAGGCTTGTAAAATGAATAACCTGAGACATTAATGAATTTGTCCCCTAGATATCTTAATTTAGTATAACAAATGTTTTCTTTTTTTATGATTAGCCTTTATGTTATTCTTCAACAAGCACTGTGTCAGGCGACAGGGCTTTTGCCGCCGACTGTACATACATATATAGAGTGGAAAAGTAACCCTTTATTAAAAATTTATGTTTGCAAATGTTTACTGGGACGGGGAGATCACAAAGAAACAGGGAGCAGCGTACCAGCACATGGAATATATATATAGGAATACGGAGTGGTGCGTATTCCACCACTACAACGTCAAGCAGCTATGCACTACGGTACACTCGTGATACATAATTTTTGACCCAAGTGTGAGGAGCAGAAAGCTTCGAATCGCCTGGTATTGCTCATTTCCCCACCCAGTACACCTATAGAGGCTGAGTTCGAATGCAGGGAGTGTACTCGTATGGTGCCTGCCGTTCGTCTCTGGTCAGGGATTACGTATCACGAGTGTACCTAAAACAATAACTTCATATGTGAAAATTTAAACATTAGACAGCAAATTCTTTGAAATACCCATATGTGGATGATTATTATGGACCACGACTGTATGGTAATATGGTAATTATCGCTAGAGCGAACAGCTGAAAATACACCAATGCAACAGAAAACGAGGTTGCCACCGAAGCCTCAGTGAGCACCCTAACCCACACTCAATCCAACTGAAGGTCAATACTCAAACGGGTGGGGGGGGGGGGTAAGCCAGCGTCGACAGGGTAGGGGCTACTACTATTCCCTATTACAACGGAAAACAATAAAATGTCTTCTCATCACATAAGTACAACCCACTGGTTCTAATCTGCAGTCGACTACGAACCAACAAAGTAGTTCTATAGAGAGGCTGCTGTATAGTACATAAACCATTCCTTGGGATTCCACGACACCGCCCGGCAATATCGGAGGGTACAGTCGCGGTCAAATATAATCATCCATATAGAGGTAACTCACGTAAGAGTTTGACAGCTTCCCTCTGTTCCTTAGATGATAAACCTTCCAATAAATAGGTTAAGTACCATCTTTTAATTTAATACAAGCAGCTACACACTACTTAAAACAATAACATCATATGTGAACGTGAAAACATTAGACAGTAACTTGTTTGAGATACCCATATGTGGATGATTATTATTGACCACGACTGTACAAGTGCAACTACAATACAAAACAAGAAAACAGTGGTGTTAAATGTGGTAATACCACCCATATAAACAAAACTGTCTCCCACTTACGTACAAAAACACCGATGGTTTTATAAGAAACAAAAACGTACACGAAACATAATTATAAGTAAAAACATATAGAAAAGATCAGAAGAAACAACATGTGGGAAACAAAGATCATTTGTCAGGGAGGGAATCATCCAGCGGCTGGCAGCATGGTAGTACCGTATACCACAGGCCAATGCCTACACATTACACCAATGCCCAGAATTTTGGTACGGAATACGTGCTGGAATGATTATGGTTGAGGATAGTTGTACTCGTGAGTCGTCCACTTCAGCTTTCAGCGTACCTGTGGAAATACCTGCCGAAACTTTCACTTACAGTTGGGCTGGCGTAAAACTTACCACCCACTCGTCCTTGACTCTGAGAGCTGGCGCCAGTCAAATTCTACCCTTTGACTGAACTACCCACTCTCGTCTGGTCCACGGGAAACTAATGTAATTACTCAAGGTTTAGAGTAAACGCTTGGACTTGTCTCCATTTACTGAGGTATATCAGGTTACAAGATTACAGGTTATATCAGACAGCTTGTGTCTCAAAAATAGGAAGTAGATTATTTCTCACCTAGGGCAGAGCTATAACAGGCTTCTCTTCTGTCGTTCCTCCCTGACGTACCACATGTCTCGTACGTAACAAATTGCAACGAGGGTGTGGATAATGTTGAGTCTATATGTGAAATATGTACCTGCTATATACAATTTTATACAAGAATAATGTGAGTAAATATATATTGTCCCCTTCCCTACATACAAGATGACAATATAGAATTGATTATAGTTTAGAGATTAGCATATAAATAATTATAGAGTGAATCTAGCAATCAGTGGCTTCAAGTAGGACGCTGTCAGGTCAGCAAAATTTGAAGGATATTGTGTCTAGTGAAACTGGTATGAACTGCTTTCAACTCCTACGGCATATTCCACCACCATGGGTGTGTCATGTGTCGCGGGCGTGATACGGGCGCGGATACATAATGAGGATGAGCTGGATCATGGTAAAGTGGGTAGAGATGCTGTGCTATAAGTATGTTTGGCGTGGCTGCTCCTATGTCTTATTGTAGCCAAGATATCTGAGGGTATTCTCGACTTACTGTAGTGAATATGTCAAGTGGGGAGTAGTGGTGATTTTAATGGGTAGTGAAGGTGTTGCAGAGATACTGGTGTGGTAGTGGAGATGAAGTGGGTATCTCAGGTGATTTTGAAATGGTAGTCATACAATCTTACATACAACTCTGCTATATTATAATAGAAGACATAAGGAGAAATAAAGTGTTACTCAAGTACGCCAGTAACTTCTTGTTGTTCCCATAGACTTATTGAGGTATAAAGTTATACACTACAAACATTCCTCCCTTTTCTCCTCTCCAGCAGTTTGGCATCATGTCTGGGATTGTGAAGTTGATTTTGACGAGGGGCTTCCAGAGTAGAGGCTCGATACAGGCATTAATGGTCCGATCGCTGGTCACTTCACCTTCAAATACAGCACCAACCACAGCAGTGGCAGCAGAGAGTCAGCAGTCACAGCCAATCAAGTCCATTAAAGAAATGCCAGCACCCCCTCACTGGCCTCTGCTGGGAGTCTTACCTGGCTTTATGTTTGATCAATTAACTGGAGGTAAATTGATTAATCTTAATTAGATCATAATCTACATGGTAGCAGGAACTGTAATACACTCATACACCACCCACTACACTACATGGCAAAACACCCACAGATGGTTGATTCAGGTATAGATAAGTTACTCTTCTAAGCTATCATACACAGAGTCATTTAGATTGAGTTGCACCCTATATATGTTATTGAATTCCTCTTTCGTGCATGTGTCGCTCCTTTTGGACATGCTCTAAAAAGTCATCAAAGATGTTAGGGTATTAGTCATTGTCATTGTCAACTACATTCGTTGACTGCATCATCTGAACCGTACAGTGAGTATCCCCCACAGACAGAGAATCTTTTACCTCAAAAGCTGCTTTGGCATCCGCATTTGCATTAAAAGTTATATGACACCAATTGGATCTGCAATCACTGTCATAAGTGAGACGGATACGGAGAACCACTCCAAAACGCTTAAAAATGGTGTGGATAGCAACATAGAAAAGTGGGGGTGTTGATGGTATAACGGTTACCACACTCGCCCAGCACGCGAGAGATCCCGGATTCAATTCCTGGGTCAGTGAAATTGTTGGACAACTTTCTCAGCCCCCCCCCCCCTATGTCCCTGTTCACCTAGCAGTAAATAGGTACCCAGCTGTAAGAGCAAGGATAGCAACCTGTAGGCTAGGGGAAGATGTGTCGATGGCTGGAGGAAGATGTGTTGATGTAAACTACCCAGCACACTTCTCAACTACCCAACACACACTGGTGGGGGATGATGTGTTGATGTAAACTACCCAGCACACTTCTCAACTACCCAACACACACTGGTGTGGGAAGATGTGTTGATGTAAACTACACAGCACACTTCTCAACTACCCAGCACACACTAGTGAGGGAAAGATGTGTTGATGTAACTACCCAGCACACTCTGGTGAGGGCTGGTTCTATCCAGAAATGAGGAATCTGGCATCCTCTACCACACCCTGGCCTGTTTTATCTGTCTCTCTTACTATTTCTCATTCCTGCTGGGTAGCCGACGAGATCGCCCGATTGGGTGGCAAAACAAGAAAGACTACAGATGGTGTGTTTGTTGTCTTGGAGGTACATGCCCATGAGCCAGCAGACCACTCGTCTGTTGCCATCGAAGAAACAGATCTCACTATCTCCCTGGCTCCCTTTGGGGACCCGATCATCTGCGCGGCTACGGTCAACTAGACTCGGGACTGCTCGGCCGACAATCTGGGGAACTACAACAACAACTACAACAACAGGCTTTTTCGACACAACCCCTGACCTGCTGGGTCTTCTTTTGATAATAGAAATTGCAGCTTTCTTCAATCCTCCACAACCAGTCAAATACTGCTAGTCAGACAGTACATCGGTCGGGAAGGGCCTGCCATACAGCTGATGTCTCTGATTGGTCATGCCAGGACATGCAGTAAGCATGTCTATGATTGGTTCATCATATCTCCCTTACCCCTCGGAAGCGTCTGCAGAGAGTTGGCTCGTGCTTGCCGATGACTTTACTGGTTGGTCAAGCCAGCACATCCAGTAAGCACGTCTGTGTTTAGTGGATACAAGTATTCATTCATTATCAGTATAAAGTCTACTATGTATGCAGCAGTGATGTGATGTGGTGGTGTAGTGGTAAACTACTTAGTCTTATCTACCGTGGCAGCTCTGCCTTTATCCTACACTCGCAGTCACTATGTAAACAACACATTTGACGGCTAATAACTTGTAAATCACTCGCACTACGTCCTTCCACCCTCACTGCTATTTCAACACTGGCGGGAGGTGGGTAGCTGGACTATGGCTACTCCCTACAAACCCAGAATCAGTGGTGGTGAAATCACACTGGCGTGATGATCATAAACGGTGAATAAAACCCACTCCGTCCAGAATCAGTGTTGCCTCCCGGGACAGCCATGTTATGGGGCGTGCAATTTTTAAAACTGCATTGTCGAAATTTCTTGTCACCCACGGTTCTACACACTTGTTGGTGACGAGAATTTTCATTTAAGGGTTAAAGTGCCTGTGTGGAATGCTGTGATTGGTGGGTTCGAAGCTCCCAAAGGCACATATATATTTTTAATTGAAAATTCCTGGTATAGTAATTACACCTGACGTTCGGCCCGGTCTGGTTAAATTAGTCTAGGTTAGGTTAGGTTTGGCTTAGTTAGGCTAGGTTTAATTAGGTTAAATTGGAAAAAGGGGGAAGGGAGATACAATGAATCAATCATAGATGCGCTTACTGGATGTACTGGCTGGACCAATCAGAAATGTCATCAGCAAACATGAGCCAACTCTCTGCAGACGCTTCCTTCCCCCTCTCTCCACCCAAACCTACCATAACCTAACCTAACTAAGCCAAACCTAAACCTAACTACGACTAACCTCACCTAGCCTAGCCTAACTTAATTTAATGTCAAGTGCAATCACAATGCCAGGAAATTTGTGCCTTTCAGAGCTTCGAACCCACCAAGCACAGCATTCCACTATGCACTCTAACCCACTACACCACCATATCACTACATCAAACATAGTAGACCTTATATTTATAATGAATAAATACTTGTATCAAATCATAGACGCCCTTACTGGATGTGCTGGCTGGACCAATCAAAGACGTCAGCAGCAAGACATGAGCCAACTGTCTGCAGTCCTTACTATTAATTAGCAGTCCTACAATTAATTGTAGTGGGACTCCCCTAATTCCAACATTAAATCCCTGGACAGATAAAAAAAATATACAACTGCAACTTAAATTTTTTTTTATCAAGATACTTATGAATATGCGAGATTTGAATTAAAGCTGTCTCAGTTGACCTATTAAACGATGTGATACAGCTTTCTCATATATCTTACTGAATGCTTGGAAGACAGAAACTTGCCGAAAATTTCCTCACTTTTCTCACCTATCATCTCTCACCTAATGAGGGTATGAGAGTGTTATTTCATGCTACGAAAATAACATGGTGTTGTATGAGACTGCAATGTGATAACTTGTATTTGATCATCGGCGCTATAAAAAGGGGGCGTGGCCTATTGCGATTCTTTAAGTTGCATCAGTATCTGACTGTTATTCAGATACCTGCTCTCATACCATCAAACACTCAAATATGACAGTGGGTGAGGTGAGGCTTCATTGATTGTGGTCAGAAAATCTTCCAAACAACTTACAGCTTGTTTAATGTGGGGGGGAGGGGGAACTGGTGGGTACTGGATTTGATTGGACGGTGTGCTGTGAGCTGGCAGTTTTTTTTTATGTTTTTGTTTATTCATTGCACCGTGGCATCAATCAACAGACAAACAACAAAACATAAGGGTAGGCGGGACCCATGTATATCCAATGACTACAAACACACATACACACATATCACGAAAACATAACAGAATGAAGCAAGAGAATACAGACAAATACTTACATTATGATCTACTTAAATCCACCAAAACGAGGGTGGCGTACTAAAAGTTTCTCTAAAACCTGGTGGTTCAGCAGGTGTCGACAAACCACATCAAGTGGCAGGCCCTGGGGCAGCAAGTGTCAGACAGTGGGGCAGGCAAGGCAATATTGTTCTGTAGTGTTAGCACGAGGCGCTCGACACAAGCGTCAATCAGTGAAGAGAGGCTCAATCTGCATCCCAGCAAACAGCCACAGTGGCCGGTAGCCAAGCCTCAAACGAACAGAGACTACGTTGTGCCTCCGAACCATGAGGTCCCGATGACGGTAGGAATATTTGTGACGGCAGACATACTCGTAATGGGTGATGGAGATGCTGAAGGGTCTCTCTGCATCCCTGCGTCGCCATACAGGGAGGAGAGCGGCAGAGTGGACTCTATAGAGGCAACATGTCAGGGAGAGAGGATGTCCAACACCACGAAGAGGCAGATGGCAGGCTTCCTTCGCGAGTCCGTCAACTGTAGCATTGTGACGTAAAGCTACATGGGATGGCACCCATGAAAATTTGACAGTCAATTACGATGACGCAATAAGGCCAAAAGTGACAAAATCTGCTGAACAACAGTAGAGTATGTGGGCAGAACACTGGAGAGGCAATGAAGGGCAGGTTTGGAGTCACAAAAGATGGCAGCATTCACTCCACTTTGACAAACAAGACTAACAGCATACAGAATATCATACAGTTCACACAGTGTTGAGCTAGAGTGGTTACAAAGACGACAGCCAACCCAGACCCCTGGAGAGAAAACGGCACAGCCTTCTGCATCATCTACTTGCAATGAGCCATCAGTGTAGAGGCAGTATGGATCTGTGATGGAGGATGTCACTATTTTTACATGTTTCAGAGCCAACTGCCGCTGTAGAGAAGGCAGTTTCGACTTGGAAGTAAGTGTGAAGCTCACATCAGGTGTTGGTAGCATCCACGGAGTGGGCCATCTGGAGACGTCTGCAACCACTATATCTCTATTAAGATTACTGAGCATAGAGGAAATAAACTTTATAAGAGTTCGTCCAGCAGGCAGTATGGGAGGGACAGAGGGGTTTGGTTTAAGAGAAGTCCTGACTAACTGAGAGGAGTAGGATGAAAGACGTGGGAAATGGAGGCACTTGAAAGTGAAGCAAGTAACATTACAATAAATTCTCTCGACTACTGGGGAAAGACACAACTCACGCTGCATGTTCACTATCCTGGTCGACATTGGACAGCCGAGAATTATTTTCATTGCTCTATTTTGAAATTTTTCTAATGTTTCCAGAGTAGCCCGAGGAAGTTGAATCAAAGCAGGGGAAAGGTAATCAACAACTGAACGGATAAAAGCAATATAGATGGTCCTGGCTACTGAGATGGAGATGCCCAAGGAGTTGTTAGTGATCTATTGAAGTGGTGTATGTCGGCGCTGGAGACGACCCAACAAGTCCTGGACAATGGGATGGTCTTGAGGTCTGGCACGGACAACCGGCCAAATATTGACTGGTGCGCCCACGTAGCGGTACTGGGAACACATGGGAATGACAGTCCCTCCAATGGTGAATACTGGCTGAGCTTGAGGAAGGCGGCAGGTGAATAATCTGCTCTTATCTGGTGAGACGATAATGCCACAGTGAGAGGAAGCCACAGGGAAGGAGTCAAGAAATCGCTGGAGATCCCATGGTGAGGTAGAGTGAACACAGATATCATCAGTATTGCACGAAATTGTTGTTCCAGGAATATCAGGGAGAGAAGTGAGCAACCAATGCATCAGAATATTAAGTAAAAATGGGCTGAAAACACCCCCTTGAGGTGTATTAAGATGAAAACTGCACAAAGGACTGAGCACACCACCGAAAAACACAAGGGAGGTCCTGTTACTGAGGTAGCCCCAAATCCACCGTAGTAGATTACCCTTTACCTCAAAGTCAACCAGTTGATCCAAAATGACGTCTCTATTGGCAACATCGAAGGCACTTCAAAGGCTACCAAACTGTCCCTGGAGAGGCGAGAGTACAAATCGACTAGGCAGTGGTGTGTAGAGAAGGAAACAGCCATGGAGAAAGGCAATTCTGCAGTCGGTACACAAGACGATAGAGTAAGATTTTCTCCATAACCTTACACAAACAGGAAGTAAGGGAAATAGGCGTGAACTTCGCAGTGCCAGACTTAGGGATGGGTGTTATTATGCTGCTGGTCCAGGCTCGTGGTACACAACCGTCATGAAGACAAAGATTGTATTCCTTGGCCATGGATTGTACAGTCGAAATAGAGGGTTCCCGGGAATTTGTTGAAGTAGGCGCAGCACAGGATAATTAATACCATCATCACTAAGGAAAGAGGCTCTACCCCGAGAGAGAGCACAGCGCAACTCTTCCTCAGTTATCTGTTCTGCATCATCGTCATCATCTTGCAACAGAGCAGACACCAGACGTAGCCAATGGACAGCAGCATGGGAAGCAAGTCATCCTGCATGTGGATGGTTAGACTAGCTGGGGTAGATTGTTCTTACCAGGCATTGACAAGTTGTTGGGCATAGTCGGCAGGAGTGTGATGACGAGCAGTGACCGGCGTCTTTTTAACAACCCGATGGATGAGGTGCCATATAGAAGCCACACTCGTTTGCTGGTTGATGCTGTCCGTGAACCGCTGCTAAGACTCAGTGTGAGCACACTCCTGCAGGGTGACTAAAGCGTCCCTAGACATCTGGTAACGATGGAGCAGGTCAGGGGTTGGGTTGGCTTAAAACAATAGGCCATTACGTTCAGCCTCCTTCTTCGCCTCCTGTATACATGTATCAAGCGTCCAGGAGTGGGCAGTATGGCGATGTTGGAGGTGTGGCCGGGAGACGTATTGCCTATAAAAGTTATGAGTGGCAGATACAAGATCAGACTACAACTGTTCAGGTGAAGATATGTCAAATGAAGGGAATACATGGCCCATAAATAAGATGCACAGCAATATGCAAATGAGAGGCTGAAGCACTTGACCCAGCAGGTAGAGAATAATAAAACTGAAGAGCAACGTGATCAGAGAATAAATCTGGCATGGAGGAGCACCGGTCCTGAGATCCTATCAGGCCAGACGTGATGATGTAATCCAGAGTACCTCCCCGGCAATTATTGGCACCGCCAGTGTCCCAGCGTGTCAGATGATGCTTGCGGATGTATGAAAGGAGACAAACACCATTACGATTAATAGAGCCAGAACCATCAGCCAAACCAGAATGCTGAGAAATAAAATCTCCCATATACACCATACCATGCACTGATGGAGAAGGAAGAGCCTCAAGAGTGAGTCTTGCTGGGGAAGAATAGACATTACATAAATGGAGTACTCTATCCCCAGGTGGAACCTCAAATAGCTGAAAGGTCATGTCAGGATCAGAGGAGATACGGAGAAGGCGAGATGGTAAGGAGCTTTGTATATAAGTCAGGAGAACATTCCTTACTAGATGAACATATGGCACATAACCTGAGAGGGGAGGAGCTTGCCCAGAAGCAAGTTGCCGTCCTGGAAATGTTTCCTGGAGAAAAATAACACTGGGATGATGACGAAAAACATACATTCCAGTAGATGACATCCAGCTGGCAATTACTATGGAACTCTGTGTTTTGAGGTAGAAGTCCGGGGAGTGGGAGCAGAGGAGCGACCTGGGGAAGATGATGGACCAGGAGAAGGGACGGACTCGAAAAGCTTTTCAAGGCGAGATACAACAGTATTCATCCTTTCCGTAAGGGAGGTGACAGTCGAGATGATGGCCTGCTGAACCTCGACCAAGGTTGAAAGTTTGGAGTCAGTAGCCAGAGCGGCAGCCAGCCCATCAATCCTGGTTTCAAGAGTGGAGAAGCAGTTCTCGAGGACCTTACATAGTGCTATGAGGGTAGCAACAGACTTGCGGATGGCCAGGTCCGGAGGTGAGGCAGGGCTGGTGGGAGGAGCAGACTGGGGAGGTGATGATGGCAGTGGTGGAGGCGGCGCAATAGTAGAGGCACGAGCCTGGATCTGATATCGAGCCCATCTATGCCACCTGGCTAAAGGCATCGTGGACACTTCCATCGAGACGTATCCTCAGGAGGTGAAGGCTCAGAGGTGGAGGCAGCAGGACGTGATGGTTCACCCCTGGCAGGACATGTCCTGGAATTATGGTCGGCGGCACACCAGGCACACTTCGGCGAGATATGCCCAACTCCCCAGCACCTGTAGCACCTCACACGGTGGAGGTGGGTCGGGTAGACTCCAGACAACAATACAGCTAATGGGGGAACCATCTTGGAGAAAACTACAGGCAGAGTACACACCAGGGTATCTTTCGGCAAGTGTCGGGTCAATATCAATAGGAAAACGGGTGAGGATGTAGCTGGGGAATGTACGAGGCCTCTCGGGTAAGTCTTGAAGAATGAGAGGCAGACAAAAATTCACCAACCTTGACTCAGTCAATGATGTCCTGATGCTTCCTAGGGATGTAGACAAACCGGGAGGTGACAGCAGCCATCTTGACTTCAGCCAGTTCATGCTGCAGTTTGAAAGCCCTGTTGACATGAGACAACCAACGTAGGTCTGTGTCTGTAGATAGGTTCACAGGGAAGGAGATCTTGACATAGACATCTCTCATCTCTCGGGGCAAAAGCAGGAAGGATAAACGAGGACAAGGAGTTGGTTTACAAGGAAGAAACACCAGCATGGGTCGCTTGGTAGAGGGTGAGGATGTGGACGGCTGCAACCTGAGCTGCGGAGTGACCGAGGACGGGGGGGGGGGGGGGGGTTGCGTGAGGGCAGCTCAGGCCAGTGATTCTCAATTGGAGACTTGTCATCGTCCGCCATGGCCAAGTCGGCCTCCAAACAGAAATCCACGCTCTCCATCAAGCCAGGCAAGGCCTAGATGGGAAGCAAATAACTGTACACTAACAACTGAACACACAATCAGCCAGGGACACCCACACAAACAGAACCACAACAAAACAGAACACAGAATAACAACAGACTAACAACACCAAAAAAACATGACAGAAACAACAACATAAACAACAACACAAACAACTATGCAGGCAGAACGCCAGGAGAACGTCCATGCTCCACCAAGGTTGGAGCGAGACTCTGAGCTGGCAGTGGCTTTACACCATTGCCTGGTCAGAGACTATTTGCTGCGACTGTACCTCTCCTTTCCAAAAAAAAAAAAAAAAATTGTATTAGAATGATTGGACTGTCAGTAACTTTTATTGTATGAAAGAATTATAATTCTGATAAATATGCTGTGTAATTTGATTTGAAGAACGCTAATCTAATTCTCAATAATTGTATTCGGACTTGAATAGTTATCTAGCATGAGCTAACCTACTGTAAGAATAGACCCTAAATAAATTTATCTTTTCACAGAAATGAAGGGAAACAAGATTCATGAGTACTTTTTGAAGCTACACAAGACTTACGGTCCTGTCTTTAGAATGGAAAATCCATTAAACCCTTCCATGGTGGTTGTGACAAGGCCTGAAGACTGTGAAACCATGGTGAGGGCCACAATGGACAACCCAGTGAGAGATGCCTTTACTTCACTCAAGAAAATCAGGGAAGACACTCTGGATGACTACTTTGAGGGCAAGAGTGGCATACTGGCCGAGTGAGGATTTATTGAAATAATTTCGAACATAGATAACTGTATATCTGAACTTGACATAAATATAGCTCTTTTGTAGTAACGAGCCCTAAGTAGGTATTATAGTGTAGGTAGGAGAACACTGCAGAGGAATGTGTCAGAGGAAGTGGAAGAGAAAATATGTATGTATGTATGTATGTATGTATGTATGTATGGGAGAGATGAAAGCCAAAGTGAATGGCTTGGGGGTGAAGTTGAGGCTGAATGAAGCAAATTGGTCCTTGGTGGCAAGTTTATTTACGGATGATACTGTGTTGATGGCTGAGAGTGAAAGGAAGTTACAGAGAGTGGTAGACGAGTTTCAGTCGGTGTGTAAACGAAGGAAACTGAAGGTGAATGTTGATAAAAGTAAAGTGATGGTATTTGAGAGAGCAGAGACTGAAGTGATTGAATTTGCTACACATTAAAGAGTGGGAGTACCAACTGGGACGAAGTGTGAGTATGGAAGTGAAAAAGGGACTACGAAATAGTATAGTCCTCCCGACACTGATATATGCGTCAGAGACATGGACATGGAGAAGGGCTCATCAGTCTAAAATATGTGCAGTGGAAATTAGTTACTTGAGAGGAGCATGTGGACTTACTAGATGGGATGGAGAAAGTAATGAGAGTGCGTATGTGAGATGTGGTATGAGTGAGAAGGCAATTGGTATTGAATGTGGAGTGGTTGAGAGAGTGAAGCATAATACATTGAGATAGTTTGGACATGTGGAGAGAATGCAAGGTGTGGAGTTTGTAAAGAAGGTGTATGGAAGTGAAGTTGTGGGACCTGGTGTGAAAGGCAGACCTACAGTTAGCTGGCAGAACATAAGAGTACGGTATGTAAAGGAGAGAAACGTGAGGGGCAGAGGAGGGCTTGACCAAGTAAGGAGGGAGTGTTGGAACAGGGAAAATTGGAGACACTTCTGCCGTGACCACACCCTTTGTCCAAAACAATAAGCAATAATATATGGATAAAGATAAAAATCAAGCCTCGGAGGCCTCTGATGAAGGACCAGTAAACTCCCCTCTGCCTATACCCTTTGTTGACGTCCCCTGAGATGCCCTGGACCATTGCCTGACTCTCTCTTTATTAACTTTTACAACATTCGTGGTCTTCCCTCCAACTTCTCTTCTGTTGAACACCACCTCTTCTCCACTAAACCTCATCTTCTCTTCCTCACTGAAAACCAGTTCTCAGCATCAACTGACAGCAAACCCTACTCTGTCTCCGTTTACTTTCTCTATCCTCAGTTTCGTGCCAAAGGCTGCTGTTGCATATACGTACGCAACGACCTCACTTGTTCTCGTGTTCCCGAACTTGACTCTTCTGAATTCTCAACCCTCTGGCTTCGGCTCACCTGTCACTCTCTCTCAAACTAAATACATCTGTGCTGTATATCTCTCTCCTAACTCTACTGACTATCCAAAATACTTTGACTATCTTACCTCAAAAGTGGAACACATACTATCCCATTCTCCTTTCTCATAAATCTCCATTTTAGGAGATTTCAACCTTCACCACCGCTTTGGCTTTCATCTCCCTTCACTGATCCACCTGGTGAACAAGCCTTCATCTTTTCTATCCTGAACGACCTAGAGCAATTAATTCAGTACCCTACCCGTATTCAAGGCCGCCTTGGAGATCAGCCCAATATCCTTAACTTATTCCTAACCTCTCATCCTTCTGCTTATACTATTGAACTTTTTTCTCCATTGGGCTCCTCAGATCACAATCTTATTTCAATATCCTGTCTTATCGCTTCAGTAAGACCTTTGGATCCTCCCAGGAAGCGGCGTCTGTGGCACTAAAGCACTGCCAACTGGGATGATCTGAGGCAGTACTTTCAAGATTTCCCATGGATTGATATTTGCTTTCGTGGCCGGGGTCCCTCTGAGTGTGCTCCACACATCTCGGAGGTGATCCTCTCGGGCATGGAGGCATACATTCCATATTCATTCCCTCTTACTAATTCACGAAACCCTTGGTTTAATTATGCTTGTTCTACTGCTGTCCACAACAAGGAGGAAGCTTTCAGAATGTACCGACGCCTTCAAACTGATGAATCTCGTACTCTGTATATCTTTGCCCGGAATCGTGCCAAATCTGTTCTCGACTAGCCAAAAAAATACTTCATCCGTGCCAAGTGCAATGACCTGTCCAACTCTTTCACCTCTCGTTCTTTCTGGCATCTAGCCAAAAATCTCTCCAGTAACTTTACTTCTTCCTCTTTTCTCCCTCTCATCCTTCCTGATGGAAATCTGGCCATCTCTTCACTTATAAATCTGAACTCTTCTCTCAAACTTTTGCCTTTAACTCCACACTGGATGATTCCGGCTTTGTTCCTCCAACTCCGCACCCATCTGATTTACTTATGTCTGTCATCAGAATCTCTTCAGAGGAAGTATTTTCTGCCCTCTCTGGCCTTAACACTCGGAAGGCGTACGGGCCTGATGGGATTCCTCCTGTTGTTCTCAAGAACTGTGCTTCCGTACTGACACCCTGCCAAGGCAAACTGTTCCGTCTATGTCTATCATCTAACACTTTTTCTTCTAGCTGGAAGTTTGCTCTGATCCAACCTGTTCCGAAGAAAGGAGACCGCTCCCAACCCTCCAACTATCGCCCCATTGCTTTGACCTCATGTCTATCTAAAATCTTCGAATCTATTCTTAACTCCAAAATTTATAAGCACTTTACTTGTCACAACCTTCTTTCAGTTCGTTCCGTCAGGGATGCTCTACTGGCGATCTTCTATCCCTCCTTTCTGACACATGGGCATCCTCTTTTCGGAACTTTGGTGAAACTTTTACTGTTGCCCTCGACATATCCAAAGCTTTTGATAGAGTCTGGCACAAAGCTTTAATCTCCAAACTGCCCTCATTCGGTTTCTATCACTCTCTCTGCAGCTATATCTCTGATTTCCTTTCTGGCCGTTCTATAGCTGCTGTTGTAGATGGTCACTGTTCTTCCAAGTCTATTAATGGTGGTGTTCCTCAGGGTTCTGTTCTATCACCCACCCTCTTTCTCCTGTTCATTAATGACCTTCTTACCTGTACCTCTTCCCCTATCCACTCCTATGCCGATGATTCCACCCTACACTACTCCACTCACTATGACAACCGCCCATCCCAGCAGCTCTTCTCCACATCACGTGATGATGCAGTAGCACGCCTGACTTCTGATCTTTCCCTCATCTCTAACTGGGGCAAAGAGAACCTTGTTGTTTTTAATTCCTCAAAAACACAGTTCCTTCATCTTTCAACTCGTACTAATCTAACTGATGACTATCCCCTCTCTTTCAATGACACACAACTTGACCTTTCCCCCTCTCTTAATATTCTTGGAGTCTCTTTCTCTCATAATCTCTCTTAGAGAGATCACATTACCTCTCTAGCTAAAACCGTCTCAAAGAAGTTAGGTGTGCTGCGCAGATTCCATGAATTCTTCACTCCCACACAGTTGCTGTCTCTGTACAGGGGTCTCATCCGCCCCTGTATGGAGTATGGCTCTCATGTGTGGGGTGGCTCAACATTCACAACACTCCTGGACAAGGTGGAATCAAAGGCCTTTCGTCTCATTAACTCTCCTCCTCTTACTGATTCACTACAACCTCTCTCTCTTTGCTGCAATGTTGCATCACGTTCTCACTTCTATCGCTATTACACTGGACATTGCTCTTCTGAACTCTCTCAATGTATGCTTCCTCCCCTCAGGAGAGCATGCAACACTCGTCAAGCCTCTCGTTCTCAAGCCTTTTCTATCCAACTCCCTAATGCAAGAGTTAACTGGTACTTTCAGTCTTTCATATACATAACTGGTCAACTCTGAAACACTCTACCATCATCCATCTTTCCACCTTACTACCCCCCCCCCCACAACGGGAACTGCCTTGACGTGGTGGGGGGGCTTGCGTGTCTCTGAGACCTGGCGAGCTAGACTAGAGGGGGCTACGGCCCCTGCTCTGCCCCGATTTCAGGGAGAGAGGGCTTCCCATGCTAGTAAGGTCGCCAATGAGAGACCAGACTAAATGGTTCCCATGCATTAGGGTGCCTGTACGGGCCAACAGTGCTGCCCTCTTGGGGCCGTCCTATGTTGGATGGTTGGGTATCTGGGCCGGGAAGTATTGGGGAAGGGGTCTCAGCAACTCCGTGGGCAAACTTGCGAGCCATTGGTTCTTCTTTTTAAAACGAGTTGCCCCGCCCACGGCGACCAGAGCTTGGTCCACTCATCTGCCCGGTAGGTAGTAGCTCTTGGCTCCTGGGGCCAAAAACACCAAATCAATGATATATGGATAACAAAAAGCCCCAATCTCTTCCTCGAGCGGTGGTCGACCAGGCCCTCGAGACGTCACTCTCTGGTCGTGGTAGTATGCAGAAGGCTGCAAATAAGAGTAGACCTAGCAGGTCAGGTGTTGTGTCGACGAACCCTGTTAGCGGTTTGAACACGTTAATGTTAACGAATGTACTTGCATCCATTTCCTATGGCGCTATTCACTCAATTTTTAAGTGTTTGGGAGTAGTTCTTCGTATCCGAATCACATATGACAGTGACTGTACGTCTAATCGGTGCTATATTACTTTCAATACAAATGCTGCTGCCAAAGCAGCTTTTGAGGCAAAAGATTCTCTCACTGCAAAGTTCAGATGATGCATTCCACAAATGTAGTTGACAGTGACAATGACTACTGCCCAAAATCTTTGATGACTGTAGAGCATGTCCCTAAAGAACGTTGGGTTCCTACACCCTTTTGGCTTGTGGCTTACTACAGGGAGGGACGTCGTAACCTTATCCATGCTTCCCGGTATCTGGAGAAAGAAATTGTATTACTACCAATGGGACACATAAAGAAATAGGGTAAGGGCGTTTTAATCAGAGCCAAAGATCTTACACAGGCCATGATGCTCCTCAATCTCCCCTGTCCTTCTGATAGCATGTTTGAATCTATTAAACCACATCGAACATTTAATTATAGCAAGGGGCGTATATATAATGAGGACCTGTATGAATTCTCTGAAGAGGACATTCTCGCTATGTGCGCAGACAGTGTCCAACGAGAAACAAAGATGAAAGTCAGTAAAAATATGATCATCCTCACTTTCTATGGCTCGCATATCCCAGATCGCATTAACATTAACCCCACCTCCTTTGTTGAGCGTCCCTTACAGTGTTTCTGTTGTTATGAGTTTGGTCATAGGAGGAGGAACTGCAACAACCGTTCCCGGTGTGGTAATTGTTCTGCCCTTGACTAACATCTTACTTCTGAGTGTCGGTCAGAGATTTACTGCTTTTACTACAGGGATGCTCACCCCTTGCGTTCTCGCCAATGTAAGATGTGCCTCCTTGAGCAGGATATCCTCCACTTGGCTAATACCCAATTCATTAGCATTGGTAGTGCCAAATGGCAACTCAACTTCAGGCGACAGAAAGATGGTGGTGTGAAGACATACGCCTCCTCCCTTCCCCCTAAATCGGTTGCAGCACCCTCTCAACTCTCTCAAGAAGCAGCTAGCCGGCTTCCTTTGCGAGTCTGTCAACTGTACAATTGTGATGTAAACGAACATAGAATGGCACCCATAAAAATTTGACAGTCAAGTTACGATGACGCAATGTCAAAAACGATAAAATCTGCTGAATAACAGTAGAGTGTGTGGGCTGAACACTGGAGAGGGAATGAAGGGCAAGTTTGGAGTCACAAAACATGACAGTATTCACTCCACGTTGACAAACAAGACTAACAGCATCCAGAATGACATACAGTTCACACAATGTTGAGCTAGAGTGGTTACAGAGACGATGGCCAACCCAGCCCCTTGGAGGTGACTCCAGGTCAGGCGAGAAAACGGCACAACCTGCTGTACCATCCACCTGCAATGAGCCATCAGTGTAGAGGCAGTATGGATCTGTGATGGAGGACGTCACTGTTTCTATGTGTTCCAGAGCCAACTGCCGCTGTATAGAAGGCAGTTCCGACTTGGAAGTAGGTGTGAAGCTCACATCAGGTGTTGGTAGCATCCATGGAAGGAGCCCTGGGGGGACGTCTGCAACCATTATATCTATATTAAGACTACGGAGCATAGAGGAAACAGACCTTATTAGAGTACACTATGATTGTTCGTATCCCAGTGTTAAATTTAATAAAAATGACGCATTTCTCTGGGACAAGTGCCTTAATTATTCACTTTTGATAATCCATTATAGTGCCAAAAATTAGCGGAAGATGTGAAATAACCCGTGGCAAAACATCATACTGATCCAACCTTCAGTTTCAGAGTTATTCCCAAAAATCAGTGCGATGATCTGTATCACCAATAATATTGGGTAATTTTTAGTTAAATGAATAGCCAATGGCTCTCAATCATTGTAAAACAGTATTATAATTTTGTTATTAACATGTATGTTGTGTAAATTACCTAGTACGGGAAAATATTATTATAAAATTAAACAATAAACAATACATTATTCAAGTGACGGGAGAAGGGTAAGGAAGGGGAGGTGGGGATGCTGGGGTGAGAGTCAGGGCAGGTAAGTAGCCTAATAATAAGGATAACATTATACTCACCTCAACTCCTCTATTTCACCTTTAATAGTCTTGGGTGACGTGCTCACTCTACAAAATTTGTGTTATCATGAGAAATGCAATATATCCTACCTATTAACTGAAAATATGACTCTGAAAACTGGCAGATGGCGATCATTCAACGACAAGCAAAACTTCCTTCCCGAGATCACCACAAATTCATGGAGGAATTCGTAAGTGTTATATATAACTCACACATATTCCCCGAAACAAAAATAATGACTTTACAACTTTTCAAATATTATCTGATGTTGTTTTCAGATCATCATATCTATTCTCTCACAGTAGCTCTGGATAATTTTGGAAAAAAATCGTCGAAGGTCAGTGTGAAAACACGGGTATACCCTTGCTTTC
This sequence comes from Petrolisthes cinctipes, assembly GCA_033782935.1. Classification (NCBI taxonomy): domain Eukaryota; kingdom Metazoa; phylum Arthropoda; class Malacostraca; order Decapoda; family Porcellanidae; genus Petrolisthes; species Petrolisthes cinctipes. The sequence continues at coordinate 50,006 of JAWQEG010002797.1, read as the reverse complement.
CCTTTGACCAACCTATAGACCTTTGTTCCAGTAACGACACTGACCTCAACCTCTACCAAGCGATCCGTTGATGCCTCGTCCGAGGTCTTGCAGGATTCCGATGGTGTAGACTGTTTGCCTCAAGCTGCCAAGACTGCCAAGGGTGCTTCAGCTGTGCATGACGACCTTCTCTGCCTCACCCTGGTGTTTCTTCTTTGTATACCAAATCCTTGCCCTCGTCCAACCTTCCTGCTTTTGCCACAAGAAATGCCTATGTCAAGCTCTCCTTCTCTGGAAACCCATCTACGGACACAAAGCTGCATTGGTTGTCTGATGTCAACAGGGCCTTCCAGCTGCAGCGTGAACTGGCTGAAGTCAAGAAGGCTGCTGTCACCTCCCGGTTTGTCTACATCTCTAGGAAGCATCAGGACATCATTGATAGAGTCAAGGCTTTTGAATTTCTCTGCCTCTCATTCTTGAAGACTCACCCGACAGGCCTCGTAAGTTCCCCAGCTACATCCTCACCCGTTTTCCTATTGATGTTGACCCGAAACATGCCAAGGGATACCCTGATGTGTACTCTGCCCGTCGTTTTTTCCAAGATGGTTCCCCCATTAGCCGTATTGTTGTTGTCTGGAGTCAACCCGATCCACCTCCAAATGAGATTTCCTTTGATTTCCTCCCCTGTCTTCCACCGTGTGAGGTGAGGAAACTTCATAATGACCAGCTTTGGTGCTACAGGTGCTGGGGAGTTGGGCATGTCTCCCATTACTGTTCTGCCAGGCCAAAGTGTGCATGGTGTGCTGCCGACCATGATTCCAAGACGTGTCCTGTCAGGGGTAAACCATCACGTCCTGCTGCCCCCACCTCTGAGCCTTAACCTCCTGAGGATACATCTCGATGGAAGTGTCCACGATGCCTTCAGCTAGGAGTTAATGTGTGGCATGGATGTACTCGATGTCAGGTCCAGGCTCATATCTCTACTATTGCTCCGCCACCACCACCTCCCCAGTCTGCTCCTCCTACCAGCCCTGCCTCGCCTCCAGATCTGGCCCTCCGCAAGTCTGTTGCTACCCTCATGGCACGATGTACGGCCCTCGAGAACCGCTTTTCTGCCCTTGAAGCCAGGATTGATGGGCTGGTTGCCGCTCAGGCTGCCAATGACTCCAAACTCTCCACCTTGGTCGAGGCTCAGCAGGCCATCATCTCAACTGTCACTACCCTTACCTAAAAGATGGATACTGTTGCATCTCGCCTTGAAAAGCTTTTCGAGTCAGTCCCTTCTCCTGGTCCATCTTCTTCTCCAGGTCGCTCATCTGCACCTGCTCACCGGACTTCTACCTCCAAATAGTGATTGCTGGCTGGATGTCATCTCCTGGAATGTATGTGGTATCACCAGTTATGCTAAGCTCACTCAACTCATGGCCTATGTTTTCGTCATCATCCCAGTGTTATTTTTCTCCAGGAAGCATTTCCAGGACGGCCGCTTGCTGCTAGGCAAGCTCCTCCCCTCTCAGGTTATGTGCCATATGTTCATCTAATAAGGAATGGTCTCCTGACTTAGGGGAGGTGGCCGAGTGGTTAGTGTTCTAGACTCATATCCTAGAGGTCGGGAGATCGATCCTCTCAGGTGAGGGCCTGAGAATATTTACCCTTCCGATTTGAGTTTGAGGCACTAACTATAAGGACACCAAACGTCGTAAAACACCCTCGCTGGTACCTTAACAGCTGCAGTATTTGGGAATAACCCTCACTTCCCTCCCTCTGTGGCTGGGTACCAGTTCGGAAGTCGTGACGTGTCTGTATGAGCAGCAGTTGACCTGGGCCACGGTAACGGGCTTGATTAAGCCTATGTCCAGTGTCGGAACATATATAAAAAAAAAAAAAAAAAAACATAGCTCATTGCCACATCTCCTTCTCCGTACCTCCACTGATCCTAACATGACCTTTCAGCTATTTGAGGTTCTACCTGGGAATGGAGTATTCCAACTATGTAATGTCTATTCTGCCGCAGCTAGACTCACGCTTGAGGCTCTTCCTTCTTCAACAGTGCATGGTATGGTGTATATAAGAGATTTTAATGCTCGGCATTCTGATTTGGGTGATGGTTCTGGCTCTATAAATCGTAATGGTGTTCGTCTCCTTTCATACATCCTCAAGCATCATCTGACACACTGGGATACTGGCGGTGCCACTCATTGCTGGGGAGGTACTCTGGATTACATCTTCTCGTCTGGCCTGATAGCTTTTCGGGTCCAGTGCTCCTCCGTGCCAGACTTATTCTCTGATCACATCGCTCTTCGGTTTCATTATTCTCTACCTGCTGGGTCAAGTGTTTCAGCCACTCGTTTGTGTATTGCTGTGCCCCCTAAATATTGCCCGACTTACATCTTATTTATGGCCCATGTATTCCATACATTTGACATATCATTAGCTGAACAGTTGTACTCTGATCTTGTATCTGCTACTCATGACTTTTATAGGCTATACGTCTCCCGACCACACCTCCAGCATCTCCCTACTGCCCACTCCTGGACGCTGGATGCACGTATACAGGAGGCAAAGGAGGAGGCTGAATGTGATGGCCTATTGCTTCAGGCCAACCCAACCCCTGACCTGCTCCATCGTTACCAGATGTCCCATTTCTTTTTCGCTTGCTTCTTATACAATATTGTACTTCATCATTCCACAACCAAATCTCCTTGGCTTCTTTTGTCTTTCCTTCTCGATGTCAATCCAAGTACCTTCTGTGCTTTCTCCCTCACCACTTCAGAGAAAGCTGCCCATCTGTCCTCCTACTCACCCAAAGCCTGGCTCACCTCCCTCTTAACTTTTCTAATGTAATCTCCCTCCTTTAGTTTCCAACACATAATCCTTCATTCAGTCCTCATTTTCGTCTTCACCTACACTTTCAGACTCATCTTACCAACCAATACCCTATGTTGAATTGTTACACTCTTCCCTGTCACTACCTTGCAATCACTCGATTCTTTCAATTAGCTTCTCCTACAGGATATAGTCTACTTGTGTACTCCTACCACCACTCTTGTATGTAATCCTATTTGCCTCCTTTTTGAAGCAGGTGTTTACTACAGCCATATCTGTACTGTAACATTATGAAAAAGTCAACAATTATCTGTCCCTGTGTCTTCCACCCTCCCACTCCGTACCTACTCATCACCCTCTCATCAGTCATCACTGTTACTGTCCCTCTGTCTTCCACCCTCCCACTCTGTACCTACTCATTACCCTATCATCAGTCATAACTCTTTCCTCCCTGTGTATGTTCTGAACCACATACTCTACTTCACCCTAGAACTCTTCCTTCTCCTCCAACTCACATCTCACTTACGGGGAATATACACTGATGACATACATCAGTACTCCTTCAATTTCCATCTTAAAGTTCATTACTCTGTACGACACCCTCATTACATCCAATACACTTTAAATATGCATTTTCTTCACTACTATCCCAACACCGTTCCTCCTGCCATTCACACCAGGGTAAAACAACTTAAAACCTTCCTTAATTAATAAACCTCACTTTACTACCCTGGCATTTTGATTCCTGTATACACAATACGTTTAACTTTCTCCTTTCCATCACCTCTCTCACTTTACCAGTCATTGTACCAAAATTCAAAGTTCCCACCCTCAACTTTACTCGTCTACCATCCTAGCTCTTCCTTTTTCTGGAGCTGTTAACATCCTTTACTTCTTCCCTTCTTTTGTCCACCATTACCATAATTTCCACCTGTACCATGCTGGACCGGTGTGGGTCGTTGCTGACCCAAACCTTGACGGATCCTATGTGGTATTTTCATTCATTGTGATCAGTATATTGATTTGGTAGGTTCATACACTGGATGTCATTCCGAATCGTTCATTGGTGAGGGGGAAGAGTGGGAGAGTGTAGCCAGGGTATGTCTGCCACCAGTGTGAAGTTTGGTGAATACATACTACAATACATTCTACAATACATACTACACTACATAGTACAATATGTATTACACATGTGAAAACTTAGGTTATTAACTTAGGTTTGTTTTATAGATAAACTGAAACATTCCCTTTTTATTGGACACATTAGTGAGTTTGAAAATTCACCTATATATGTAAGTAAATCACTTGATACATGTGATCCAGGAATATGAAGATATCCACAAGGAAGAAGAAACCCGAAGTCCCATATACATGAATGACACTACTATCTCTGTGTTCAGGTAAACATTCACTGGAATTTCCATTTATTGTCAGTGCTGGACGTCTGACAAATGTTCGTAGGTGGAAGTGTTGGTATGTTATAATTATTTTGGATTGACAAGGAGAAATGATATAATATCCCATCAAAAACAACCTTACCTAACAAAATATGACCATACTAACAATATTATGAGTTGATTCTCAAGTTTATCATACCTGATAATATAATTTACACATTCCTGGCCATTATAAGTCTGTCTGCAGATAATCCATCTGGTGATTGCCACCTTAATGCCTATCACCCTATTTGGGGTATTAAGGCATCCATTCATTTTCTCTTTTTCTGTCTCCCTTTTTTGTTGGCAAAGCCATATTGTTGGTGACTTTTGTTGTATATAGGGCGAAACTGGTCCTCGGTGTTGTCCTGCTTGACCATACTTCCCTAATCTGGAAGATGTCGGGGTCATGGTGAGGAAGGATATGTTGGTGGAATAGGTTGATGCGAAGAGAGGCGGACATCCACCAGTCCCCGGTGACAGTGGGTGGTGGCTTGGTCGGTGGGCTGACAGTCATCCTCTTCCTCCTCCTCTTCCTTTTCTTCACCGTCTGCCATTCCCCTTCATCTTCCATTTCCTTGTAGTCAGAGTTGTCTTCTCTGGTGGTGTTGGAGCAGGAACTGGTGTCTGTGTTCTCCTCTGTTTGAGAGTCTAATTGGGAAGGTTCATGTGCTAGTGGTGCCTTCCCGCTGTTCGCCGTGTTGAGTGGGCGAGGCAGCATTAAACGGTGACGTGGGTGGGCAGGAGGGGGTGGTGGTGGCGGCACGTCCACTCTGCTATTGCCCCGTCGTGCAGGCTTGCTGCCTCGTTTCCTGGTGGTGGTGGTGGTGGTGGTGGTTGTAGATCATGAGAAATGGCTATTGGTAGCAAACCATTTCTCCTGAAGATGTCCAGGAGGAGGTCAGAGAGATGACCTAGCCCTTCTGGAGCTAAGGCAACAGCAGTCTTGGTGCAGACGGTGAAGATGTCTGCCTCCTGCTGTCCTCGCTGCTGTGGTTGAGCGCCAGCTGTCTTCCTCCCATGGGCATGGAGTGAGTCTGGGACCTGCCCACCATCAGGTCCGGCTACGTTGGTAGCCTCCACGCCCCTCATTTCCTTCACAGGGAAGGACACTTCCTCTCCGTTCCCCAGTGATGGTGGCGAGGTAGTGGCAGCAGAAAGACAAATACCCTTCTTGTGAATGAATAAGTCTTGCTCGTCGCAGATAACAAAGCCATAGCCCTTCAAATGGTTAAACAACTTCACTCTGCCAACAAGAAGGTCGGCAGGGGAAGTGGCAGTGTTGGTGGTAGGTGTTTACTGGACCATGTTTGGTTGTAGAATCCTGCACGTTAATGCTCACTCCAGCTCTGATTGAGTGTGGACTTTCCTCTCCTCCTCAGCTCTGTGTTGTGGATTCGATACTGTTATTGTGTCCGTTGTCTGCTTTCTCGTGTTCTCGAGTTTTGTCCTGTAATGAATGTGTGTGTGTTCTCGGTCTTGTCTACCTTCCATGTTTTGTTGTTGATATGTTGTCTGATGCTATGCCTGACAGTTTCTAAGGTGGTCACTGACAGCATGAAGTAAAGATGCCTGCAGTCACATCCCGGTTCATCTTCAAAGCTTCAACTAAAGGTGTATACGTATTAGTGCTTCTTCTGTACCTCCATTGATCCTGACAATCCTGATCTTACCTTGCATACATAGCTTCTAGCCACAACGCCTTCTTCTGTACTTCCACCGATCCTGACATGACCTTTCAGCTTCGGGAAGGTACTCTGGATCTCATCCTCACATCTGGACTGATAACATCTCAGAACCAGTGCTCCACTGTGCCAGTTTTATTCTCTGTTCATGTCACACTTTGGCTTCGTTATATTCTACCTGCTGGGTCTACTGCTCCTGCCACTCGTTTACATATTGCTGTGCCTGTAAATCATTATATTCTACCTGCTGGGTCTACTGCTCCTGCCACTCGTTTACATATTGCTGTGCCTGTAAATCATTATATTCTACCTGCTGGGTCAACTGCTCCTGCCACTCGTTTACATATTGCTGTGCCTGTAAATCATTATATTCTACCTGCTGGGTCTACTGCTCCTGCCACTCGTTTAAATATTGCTGTGCCTGTAAATCATTATATTCTACCTGCTGGGTCTACTGCTCCTGCCACTCGTTTACATATTGCTGTGCCTGTAAATCATTATATTCTACCTGCTGGGTCTACTGCTCCTGCCACTCGTTTAAATATTGCTGTGCCTGTAAATCATTATATTCTACCTGCTGGGTCTACTGCTCCTGCCACTCGTTTACATATTGCTGTGCCTTTAAATCAAGAGCGGGATACCTTTGTACAGTAGGGTGAATGTCAGATGAGACTTTCTGGAGCATGTCGCAGGCAGCAGTGACAAACGAGGACCACAAAGAGGCTTTGTACATAAATTGTATTGAAAAAAAAAAAACAGAAATTAGTAAGATGGCTTTGTGACATTGTTCATTGAAAAGTGTTCTTGGTAAACATACAAATTAGTGTGATGGTTGGTTTTACTTGCCATAAACAATTGTTTCAATGTTCAGTTCAATGGATAAGAATCACAACAGAAGAATATCATTGAGGTGACAGTCCGAGAGCTAATAGTGAAGGTGAGACTTGGTGACCAGAGTACCAAGTAGCCTTGACTTGAAGAGAGTGCAGGGTTGACAACAATATTTGTCAGCAGATAGTTGGCTCTTGGCAAATAATAATTGTATTTGGCTGGAGTTTTGTGGGCCGGATTGCAATGTAATGCCAATCATTGTCTAGGACCGGACGATAGGCCATCATGGGCTGCATCTGGCCTGCGGGCTAAGGTTGGCCACCCATTGCAGGCCGGATTCCATTATTAATTCGGAGTATGTTCACGGGCCACACAATATGCTTCTGTGGGCCGGATGTTACCCGCTCCTACTCTAAATATATGCTGATGGACATCTTATTTATGACTCATATGTTACTAACTATTTACCTTTCTTTGCCGGACCAGTTATACTCTGATCTTTTCTTTGACAGTCATGTCGTTTACAAGTTATTTGTCTCCTAGACACACCTCCAACTTCGTTGGATGCTTTACACAAGAGAGTTTTATACAGAGTTGTTGACAGTAACGTTCTATTCTTGTCTCATGAGAGAGAGAGAGAGAGAGAGAGAGAGAGAGAGAGAGAGAGAGTATTTACACGTGTGACAGACAGAAAGAAGATAATCAAATCTAAACAGGAAAAATGTGCTTACTGTGTGATGAAACACACTCACATTAAATCAGAGCAATGACATGTGACAAGGAATAAAAAGAGAAACAGAAAAACGAAAGAAAATGGTTATTGACTGGCAGGTGTGCAGTACAGAAGAGTGTATGGAATTATGATAGTGTGTCAAATTATAGGACATGAAATATTATAGAGCGTTTTTAGCCCATCATATTGGTGGAATGTGAAGTTAATTTGTGGGGAAACAAACACACACATCTCTGCTTGGGGTCTTTACTTGGGCCCCGCTTCCTTTCTGCTACACATGGTCCAGTGTTCGGTCCTTGCTCGGGACACCATAAAAATCTTTTACTGGTTCCAGAGGTTACCACCCCTGTGAGCAGGGCTGTCTCAGTGAGGTCTTCCTACTTACCCAGCTATAGCCGAAGCTGACTCGGGTCTCACGTGAGTGGAGAGGTCTCTGGGCCACTCATCATCCTTGTGATGCGTGCTATTGTAGTATTTCATACAGTCTAGTGTGTGCTTCACTCTGTCCCATTGACTACCACTCATAAGCGGACCTTTAACCTTTTATTATTAATCTGAGTAAAGTTGTGAGCATCAAAATTATAAGGTTTATGCCTATTACTATTTTAATGTTAGTACAATGACAACATAAAACTCAGACTATATCAGAGTGAGTATGGTATAATAAAGACAAGTCTGTGAAATTAAATCGATAGGAGAGATTGGTGATTGGTAAGACAAGAAAGAAACAGAGTCCAGTGTGGTCATAAAAGAAACGAAAGAGGGAATGATTGATAGAGACAATGGAAAGAAGAGTATTTGTCACACTGTATTACCCGTGTTAAACAAATGGTAACGAATAATGTTAAATCACAACAGGGACGAAATATTCATGTTACTAAAATACATATTAAAGATTAAATTAATACTTAATAGCAACGGAGGTATAAATGGAAGGTTACTTAACATTGAATGGGGAGAGGAGAGGCGAGGAGGGGATGTACTGTATTTATAGAACAAAAAAAAAACATGTTTTGGTATAACACACACTGCCATTATCTATGTTGATGACGTGTGTATCTGACAACGTTATTTTATTCTTGCAACGTTACCTCTATGACTGAAAATGCTTGGTTATATTTAATAAACAACTTTCTGGCAATGTTATATATACTTCTGTGTGTTGGTATCTGTAAACAAAAATCTTCCTGCACCAATATCATATATTTCTCGATAATATTATAATTCCACCTTCTAAACATATAAAGTATAATTATAACTTTGAGGAATTTCTTGTTAAATTATTATAGTTCACATATGGTCATCTGTAATATCATACATTTAAACCATATATACCTGTCAATGCTATCACATAGAATGTTCCCTGATTAACAGGAACGTATCATGGACTAAGAAAGAGAAGCTTCTGGTATTGACTGTACAGCTGTGTTTATGATTCCCTGAGACACATCTTATGGAGGGAACTTGACCTTCTCTATCCTAACTGGACAGTAGGTAGTTGAATCAAACTGTCTGACCAACACACACAGTGAAGCTAACAATAATATTATATGGAGGAAACTTGACCTTCTCTATCCTTACTGGACTGCAGGTAGTTGAATCAAACTGTTTGACCAACACACACAGTAAAGCTATATATACATATGTATATATAAACATTTATTTATTTATATCGGTATCTTTGTGACGGTGATGCGAGATGATCGATAATTTAATTTATAATATGATAATTATAAACTTACCTTGCCCGGTTAATTTATGATCTTCGTTGGTTGGCTGCAGCGAAGAAAAGAATCAACCACCCCCGCACATAGAATTTTTAATGTTCTGGGGTTCTTCCTGATATATATGTATTTATATAGATAAACAAATCTACTGGTGCATTCAAACAACCAATTGCAATTTTCTATATTCATTCAACTCCAGTAGCCAACATGAATAATTAAATTTTTAACACACACGCATGCGCTTACACAATGCTAGCTAGCTAACCGCGCTCTCGCTCGCGTCGCTTCGTCCCGCTCGTATACGTGACGATTCTCTAGCGATAGTCTAGCTTACGTTAACACTGTAATACTTCTATCAATGCTAACACTCAATTTATATATATGTCACAGGTGCTGTTTTCTGGACCTCCTACTCAATTACTTTAATATCAATGAATTTTCGAGCTAACACAAGTTTGGAATATTTTCTAATGTCTCACACTTGGTAATTATTTTCAGAGTCTCGCAACACACACTCGTAATTTTTCAAGACCAGCTCCCCTCTCACCTTTAATTTTTACTGATCACTGTCGATGCGATTGACCAGTTATACAACTATAAAGCCTTGTGAATCGTGGTAATATCCAACAACTCGGCGTTTACGTTGTTCACTTCCCCACTCAACACGTGGAGGTTAATTAAGGCAAGCAAGAAGCTAGCTACACGAGTGTGTCTCCTCAAGTGTCCTTTCCAAACTGACTATATTTTTCAACATTAACTGAGAGGCTGGAAGTTCAAAATTTTCCTGACTCCTCCCCCTATCTGTATTCGTTTTTCCTAACTGGCTACGATTTACATTTCATCCACTCATTCCTTAGTTATACATGCAATTTCAATTTACCTATGGCGTACTATTAATTCCCGATAATTTCCCTCCATTTCACGATCATTTGCAATACCATAAGTTACCCTGGTAGCATAGTTAACCTACGAACACCTTATAGGACTGGATGTGGCAAATTTCAGTTGAGACCTGATCTTCCTTACCTTTTTTAATTAAGCTACTACCTGGTCTATTTTAGGTTGCGGATTAAGACTGCACCCACATATTAACCCACTCCTACATCCTTTGTTCCTCTGCATGGAAACTTCCACTACTCTAGAACATTCTATGCCTTGACACAAATATGGAATTTTCCCACTCTGTCAGCCTATCAATTATGCTTACATACGCGATAATTTAAATTACGTTACGAGTCTATGGCTGACTCGTGACATTCGTACACACAAAAAGACATTGCTCTATGCGATGTTTAATAGATTCGTGAAGTGGTAATGACGCCTTTGTATGTATAACTTTACAATAATAATTCATCCACACTTCACTCATTCGTGTATGTGTCAATTACTATCACCAGTTACGTGTTCATTTTTGCCAATGAGTGGAAAACTCCCAACAGTTACTTTAGCTTTTCAATCTTAGGAAGAAACTCCGAGACAAGAATTAATATACCTGGTAATTTCTGCTCAGTACAATTTGTACACATTTAAGCAATATATATGTGTGGTGTATGTAATGCATTGTGTATTTGTTACATAATATGTAGGAAATGCAACAATATCCTGGAAAGCAATTTTTTTTTTTTCATTAATTCCTGGAAGGCAATTTATTGTTAGTAAATTATCCAAGCCTTGGAAAAGGAAGCCTCTCTGAATCTAAGTCTTGGATAAGTTTGCACAAAATGCGATACATATAACATCGGATTTCCCCAACAACACTAGGAACCCCTTTGAATCTGAATCGTATAAGGTTCGTGCTCGTTGCGCTCGGAGAGGTAACAATTAACGAGCAATTTGACCCGGAGAACACTTCTTCCGGCCGATCTACAAGTAACAAGCAATTTGACCCGGAGAACACTTCTTCCGGCCGATCTATGCATGAATATTTACTCGGTTAACTCTAATTAACAAGCAATTTGACCCGAAGAACACTTCTTCCGGCCGATCTACGTATGAATATTTACTCGGTTAACTCTCCTTCAAGCAATCGTGACATAAGGTCTGCCCCGACATTAGCACTTCCCTTTATGTTTCGCACTGTGAAGTTAAACCGTTGCAAATAGAGGGCCCAACGCATAAGTCGTGCGTTGGCGTTCTTTGATGTACGCAAACTCTCCAGAGGCATGTGATCAGTTTCTAGCACAAAATTATCACCATACAGATAGTAGTAATATTTCTTAATACCTTCTACTACTGCCAGAAGTTCCTTTTCCACTGTACTGTAATTTTCTTCAGCAGACTTCAGTTTGCGACTGTGATATGCTACAGGGAATATTTCCCCATCCTTCTCATGGAATAAAACTGCACCAAGACCATACTGAGAAGCATCAGTCCTAAGTATAAATGGCCGTTGGTTGTCAGGCAACTGCAAGATCGGTTCCTTGCAAAGAAGATTCTTAAGTGAAACGAATGCTTCTTCTTGCTCTGACCCCCATGAGATTTTATTAGGACCGTTCTTTCTTAAGAGCTCACTAAGTGGATGTGCAATGACAGAGCAGTTTGGGATAAACTTACGGTAATAACCGGTAAGACCCAGGAATGAGTGCACCTGTTTTTTTGTAACGGGTCGGGACGCATCCTTGATTTTCTTTATCTTGTCATTCTGGCACCCACAACGTCCCCCACCTACATTGTGACCCAAAAATTGTACCTCCTGCTGAAACAATTCCCACTTAGATGGTTTGACTGTCGTTGTAAGACCGCTTGCAATATCACAATGTGCTCCTCAAACGTGGTTGAGTGCACGAGAACATCGTCAACAAAAGCTTCAACCCCTTCAATGCCATGCAATACTTGACGCATGACACGATTAAACACGGCGGGAGAATTAGTGAGTCCATAAGGTAGTACCTTGAAATGATACAGCCCATTTGGCGTGGATATAGCTGTGAGGAGACGACTTCGTTTCTCCAGTGGTATCTAAAAGAAACCCTTAGCCAAATCCATCTTAGAGAACACCTCAGAATTGCTAATCCTAGCAAAAATCTCTTGCTCATCACACATGGGTTCTGCATCGACCCTAGTAACAGCGTTGACACGCCGGTAATCTCCACAAATGCGCACACTACCATCCTTCTTCCGAACCACAACAATAGGGCTAGAATAAGACGAGTCCGACCTTTCAATGATACCGGCTGCGTCCATGTCATTAATTTCCTTACGTACTGTATCAATCAGCCGTACAGGAATAGGATATGGTTTCACCCTCACTGGTGTGTCGCTTGTAAGCTGAATCTCATGACAGGCTACGTTAGCAATAGCAGGCCTGTCAGAGAACACACGTGAATATTTTGCCAGTACCGCATTGACTCTTGCAAGCTGGTCTGGTCTTAAATTCTCCGAAACGGAGACCTCAGCTACTGTCTCACCTTGACGAGCTTCAGTCGTCTGCAGAGTATATCCCTCTTCACCCTCGGGGATTACCACAGCAGCGCTAACCATGTCTACTGCTGGGGAAAAATGACCACGGACTAGACTTAACACTTCACTCTGTTCTGAGGTGATGTTACAACAGCCTGCCCCAACTGTGGTAACAATGGAAGTACACCCCTGTTGGGTGGTGTAATACTCCTTAAGCATATTAATATGGAACCGCTTGGCTTCACCTTTGATTTTAACTATGTAGTTAAGGTCATTCACCTTTTTGACTACTTCAAAGGGACTCTTCCACTGAGCCAACAACTTATTATGAGCTGTTGGTAACAGAACGAGGCACTTCCCCCATACCTGTAGCGTTCGAAGCTTAGTTTTCCTATCGTAGTAGGACTTCTGAAGCTCTTTCGCTTTAGCTAACTCCTGCTTTGCAATCTCGCAGGTTTGCTGTAATCGTTCCGCCAAATCAATTACATAAGAATAAGTGGTTTTCACCACGGGATCCGATTCCTCATCGTCCCAAAGTTCACGTAGAACCTGAAGTGGTCCTCGAGCAGGTTTACCATACACTAACTCGAATGGACTAAATTGCAACGATGCCTGAGGTGCTTCGCGATACGCGAACAGTAGTGGCGAGATATACCTGGGCCACTCCCTAGGTTGTTCTACTGCCATCCTCCTCAACATTTTCTTGAGAGTGCCATTAAACCTCTCACACAACCCATTACACATTGTATGATAAGGTGTTGTCCTCAACCCCTTAACTGAGAGTAATCTCCACAATTCCTCCATCATAGCGGAGGTAAATTGACTGCCTCGGTCGGACAATACCTGCTTTGGTATGCCGACACGACAGAATATATCCAACAAGGCTTCAGCCACTGTAGTGGCTTCTATATCACGCAGAGGCACTGCTTCAGGCCATCTGGTCGCGAAATCCACACAGGTAAGAATATACTTGGCACCGTCCGTAGCCCTCGGAATAATCGGTCCAACGATATCAACCGCTACCTTCTCAAATGATTCTGAGATAAGCGGTAGTGGTTTAAGAGGTGCGGGCTTCACCCGACCTCGGTCACACGTTTTCTGACAAACGTCACATGACCTCAACATTCTTCCTATCTCTCTCCCCATACCTGGCCAATAGAAATGAGACTGAATCCTATCAATTGTTTTCCTCATCCCCATATGACCCCCTAATGTAGAATGATGACCCAGGGTGAACACAGCCTGTCGGTATTTCTCTGGTACGAGAAACTGAACCCTCTCTTCCCCATCGGGGTTTACTGTACGTCGGTAAAACCTGTTTCTCCTCCTGACATAACTGGTTACAATACCATGTCGATCTCTACTATCACCCTCAAGTGCCTGCTTGCGAACAAGTGCCAATGAAGGGTCACTTGCTTGCTCTGCAACTACATCCTCGCAATTGACGAGGTCGGCGGCAGTTGTCACTTGAAGTGGAACAACTGTTTTCTTTGCCTGCGCCATACCCCTGGTTACAGCAGCTGCACCAGTCTGTGTGGAAACTTCCACTGAACAAGCATTCTTAACCCCTGGTATATTTCCTATTACCAAATCTGACACAGGATTTTGCATGACTGCTGCAATTACCTGGCCTGTATAGAATGGGCTCTCCACTGCAACTTTAGCAAGTGGATAGAGCCTCCTGGTACCATCAATCATAGTGATAGTTACCTGCTCCCCTGTAAAATCATTAGAAGCAACCAAACCATCAGCGACACAACACCCAGATGACCCATTATCTCGAAAGACTTCAACAGATATCCCGTTAACAATTCCGGGACAAATATGGAAACCAGACTTACCTTTCGAGACTCCTGTCGCGTTCAGTCAAAATTCATGAGGTTCGTGAACCGACTGAGGCACTCGTGGTTCTACCCTAGGTTGAACCGTCACAGGTGAATATTGTGGTTCACCATGTGTTGCCGCTGCCGACCGCTGATAGTAACTCTTATTTCCACCATGATTATTACTATTTTTCCAGTTACTCTTTCCTTGGTAACGGTACTGATTTGACTGCTGCGAATAATGATTATTACCTTGTTTCTGCGTATGATTAAAATGAGGGTTAGGTTGCTGACGAACAATTTGACCCTACTGCTGTGAATGATTTTTACTCGACTGGTTATATGAAACAGCAGAGTTCTGGGAAGGCTTATTCGACGGATTAATTTTCTTATTAGACTGAATCCGCATGTGATAACCATACGCGGTAAAATGTGCGTCTGACATTTCCACCATCGTTTCCAACCTTTTCACCTTGTTGGTTTTCAGCTGAGCCGACAATTCTGGAGGACAAGACTTCTCCAACTGTGTGCGAAGCAACAAGTCCTTTACCCCCTCCAAAGTCTTAGGTGTTTCGGCCTTCTCCAACCACTGATCCAGGTAACTGGTCAGACGTGCACTAAACTGTGCAACAGTCTCCTTATCCTGTAAGAATGCACGCCAAAACTGATTTCTAGCGTCATCGACCATCAACCCATATGCCTGTAACAAAGCCTTTTTCATGTTCTTGTAGTTTCTGGCGGTAATGTCGAGTTGGTGGAGAATGCTGAGCGCTTTCCCATTGAATAGATTAATAAACTCGAGCTTCTTTATATCATCATCTAATCTATAAGTGTCTGCAACCATTTCGAATCGCTCAATAAACGGCTCAATATCTTTTCCTTCTACGTATTTTGCCAGTTGTAATCTTGGGGTCACGGTGGTTGAACTTGCAACATTACTTCCACTCGAGCTTTGACCTTCATTCGCACGTATTTGCAGTGTCAATAATTCCTTTTCATGTACCCATTTTAATTTTTCTACCTCTCTCTGTTCCCTTTCATTTTCTCTCTGTTCCCTTTCATTTTCTCTCTGTTCCTTCTCTGCCTCTCTTATACTCGCCCTTTCAAGCCTTTCTTCCTCTTGACGGCGCTTTACGTACGCTTGAGTTTCGGCCTTATCTTCAACTCCCAAGATTCGGGCCTCTTCCAATAAATCTTGTACGTTAGACATTTTTAATTTATTTTCTATCGTTTCTGTTGCCTTAATTTTTGGGCAGTTATGACTATCTACTCGTGAAACTGTGCGCGTGTGTGACTGGAATTAATACAACGAATCAGGCCCCACGTTGGGCGCCAAATATGTGACGGTGATGTGAGATGATCGATAATTTAATTTATAATATGATAATTATAAACTTACCTTGCCCGGTTAATTTATGATCTTCGTTGGTTGGCTGCAGCGAAGAAAAGAATCAAGGTTATTTCCCCGTTTAGGCCTCAACCACCCTCGCACATAGAATTTTTAATGTTCTGGGGTTCTTCCCGATATATATGTATTTATATAGGTAAACAAATCTACTGGTGCATTCAAACAACCAATTGCAATTTTCTATATTTATTCAACTCCAGTAGCCAACATGAATAATTAAATTTTTCACACACACGCATACGCTCACACAATGCTAGCTAGCTAACCGCGCTCTCGCTCGCGTCGCTTTGTCCCGCTTGTATACGTGACGATTCTCTAGCGATAGTCTAGCTTACGTTAACACTGTAATACTTCTATCAATGCTAACACTCAATTTATGTATATATCACAGGTGCAGTTTTCTGGACCTCCTACTCAATTACCTTAATATCAATGAATTTTCGAGCTAACACAAGTTTGGAATATTTTCTCATGTCTCACACTTGGTAATTATTTTCAGTCTCGCAACACACACTCGTAATTTTTCAAGACCAGCTTCCCTCTCACCTTTAATTTTTACTGATCACCGTCGATGCGATTGACCAGTTATACAACTATAAAGCCTTGTGAATCGTGGTAATATCCAACAACTCGACGTTTACGTTGTTCACTTCCCCACTCAACACGTGGAGGTTAATTAAGGCAAGCAAGAAGCTAGCTACACGAGTGTGTCTCCTCAAGTGTCCTTTCCAAACTGACTATATTTTTCAACATTAACTGAGAGGCTGGAAGTTCAAATTTTTCCTGACTCCTCCCCCTACCTGTATTCTTTTTTCCTAACTGGCTACGATTTACATTTTATCCACTCATTCCTTAGTTATACATGCAATTTCAATTTACCTATGACGTACTATTAATTCCCGATAATTTCCCTCCGCTTCACGATCATTTGCAATACCATAAGTTACCCTGGTAGCATAATTTATTAATACAAGATGTAGTTAACCTACGAACACCTTATAGGACTGGATGTGGCAAATTTCAGTTGAGACCTGATCTTCCTTACCTTTTTTAATTAAGCTACTACCTGGTCTATTTTAGGTTGCGGATTAAGACTGCACCCACATATTAACCCACTCCTACATCCTTTGTTCCTCTGCATGGAAACTTCCACTACTCTAGAACATTCTATGCCTTGACACAAATATGGAATTTTCCCAATCTGTTAGCCTATTAATTATGCTTACATACGCGATAATTTAAATTATGTTACGAGTCTATGGCTGATATGTGACAATCTTTCTGCCCATCTATTTACCATTGATGAAATACATTAGTTGTTGTGTGTTCATAATGATACGAGTGGAATGGTGATGATGACAGGTGTTACATTACACTCTGCTTTGACATTTTATTCTCCCCTTTCTTATAAGTTTCAAAGGTAGGCCATTATCTCCCACACTCCCTCCCTCCCTCCCTTTCTCCCTCGATTTCGTTCTCACTCTCTCTCTCACTCTCTCCATATTTGATTAAACCTTCGTCTCTCTCTCTCTCTCTCTCTCTCTCTCTCTCTCTCTCTCTCTCTCTCTCTCTCTCTCTCTGTTATGACTCAGGAAATCCCCATCGTTGAGGCAAAAATGGAGTGAGTTTATTTCCTTTCTGTCCAAAGTTGATGTCACCAACGAGAACTTTTGGGTGTAAGGTTACCCTCCATACACACGGGTCTGGGACTACAAACAATATTATAGTAAGAACAAAGGTTTCTTATCCCCTTGTTTTGCCAGTATATAAATATTATCAGGTGTCTCAGACCAGTTATTACACGGAAGAAAACAAGTTATTAATTGTAATTATAACACACACCATGTGTGTGTGTGTGTGTGTGTGTGTGATCCTACAAGTTATCCACTCATAGATTCTAGTGTTCTTCCCTACATCCTGAAAGTGTGTATGGTAATAATATACAACCCTTGTCAAGGGGAATTTGAAAGTTACTATATTGATTTGACAAGATGTAATAACACAATTATTTACAAAGGATTAAGTTGTTCGCAGTACACTGGAATTCATTATCTAATATGTTTTATCTCTTCCTCCACTGTCCCAATGGATGACGTCATGACACTTTCTGTGTGCGTAGGTGTATGTGTGTGTGTGGTCAGTACTGGATTTGCAACCATCCTGTAGTGTTGTGTTTGTATAAATCCTTCTCAACTTCAGCATTACAGTGCTTCAATCTCTGGAGTTTATTATCAAGAAGAACCTTCCACATATTGGGTAAAGTGTTTTGTTGCTACTATTAATATTAAATCCTGCACTCAACTATTTTGGATTGTCTTCCTTTGAAATGCTCTGTATTTCTTCATAATCTCTCCCTCTCTTTTTATCACTTCCTATCTTTCCTCTCTTATATTCTTTGGTCAGGTTTCTTCTGTGGCAACATTCTTTTCTGTACTGAACATTTCCACCTTGCAATCCTCCCTCAATTCTTCTTTGAGTAATAATAAGTACACTTGGACATTGTGAACCAACACTACCAACATTAACCATCACATTGTCAGGTGATATTTAATATTTAATATTGATCATAATAAGTTATTGGAGACCAATTTAGTTTTAATAAATAACAAACACTACCAACATTAACCATTACATTGTCAGGTGACATTTTAATATTTAATATTGATCATAATAAGTTGTTGTAGACCAATTTAGTTTTAATAAATACAGTAATGGTAATATTAGTAATGTATAGTAAGCCCCTCACCCAGGTCCGTGAGTTTAAGGGGGTGCGGGAGTAGGGGACAGGCTTGGGGGGGTTTTGCGGGGTGCGGGAATAGGGGGACAGGCTTGGCGTAGGTAGAAAGCCTGTCTCCTATTCCCACACTCTCCTAACCCCCCCCCCCCCCAGAGCCTGTCCCTCTACTCCTGCATCCCCCTAAGCCTGTTCCCCTACCCCCGCGCCCCCTAACCCCCCAAAGCCTGTCCCCTTACTCCCGCACCCCTCTAACCCCCCCCCCCAGCCTGTCCCCCTACTCCCGCATCCCCCTAAGCCCCCCCCAAGCCTGTGCCCCTATTCCCTCACCCCCTTAATTAAAACTGTTTGCTGAGGGGTTACTACCATGGCTGGGAGTTGGCCTGGCCTGGCTGACGTTCATGGAGATTATCTCATCACAGGAAGAAATGAAGAGAAACTAGATATTGAGGGAGGGAAGCAGGGAGAGGGAAGGGAGAGAGAGTGTTAGAGAGGGAGGGAGCGAGAGAGTGGACAGTGAAGGAAGAAGGAGGGAGAGGGAGGGGAGAGAGTGTGTGAGGTAGGTAGGAAGGGAGGGAGGGAAGGAGGAGAGAGAGTGTGAGGGAGGGAGGGAAGGAGGAGAGTGTGAGGGAGGGAGGGAGTGAGAGAGTGGACAGTGAAGGAAGAAGGAGGGAGAGGGAGGGGAGAGAGAGTGTGAGGGAGGGAGGGAGAGAGTGTGAGGGAGGGAGGGAGAGAAGGAGCCTTTGTGCAATTTTATATATATATATATATATATATATATATATATATATATATATATATATATATATATATATATATATATATATATATATATATATATATATATATATATATATATATATATATATATATATATATATATATATATATATATATATATTATATATATATATATATATATATATATATATTTTTTTTTTTTTTTTTAATTCTACGGTGAAATGGTAAACTAATAATAACATTGACAAGGGTTCCACTAAGAACACATATTATTATAACCTGATTATTATACCTATTATAACCTAACACACTAACACTATTACAAGGCTACACACTCATTAACACACATACACTATCACAGTGCTACACACACATTAACACACATACACTATCACAGTGCTACACACACACATTAACACACATACAGTATTACAGTGCTACACACACATTAACACACATACATTATTACAAGGCTACACACACATTAACACACATACACTATCACAGTGTTACACACACATTAACACACTCACACTATCACAGTGCTACACACACATTAACACACTCACACTATTACAAGGCTACACACACATTAACACACATACATTATTACAAGGCCACACACACATTAACACACATACAGTATATAAAACCAATAGAGACTTAGATCTATGTCTTTCATGTATGTTTATCTTGTCTTGTAACACTACATAATTATATTTTCTCTGTATATGTGACATGTATTATTTTATTGCATTATATTTTGTCTAATAACATTGACAAGCGTTCCACTAAGAACACATATTATTATAACCTGATTATTATACCACCTCAGTTTGTCATGAGAGAAAAAGATTATTACTTATATCTTTATATTTTAATTAAATATTAATTAACATTTCAGTATGAACATAATACATCTAGCATGCAGTATGTGTGTTCTTTTATATCAATGTTTGGGATATGACACTTATATTTACATATTGTCTATCAGTAATATTATTTATTGTTGGTAAAATTAGTATATATTCCTTACTGTTACAGCAAAGTTTAACTCTCTCTCTCTCTCTCTCTCTCTCTCTCTCTCTCTCTCTCTCTCTCTCTCTCTGTAAGGTCTGTTGTTGTCTGTGTTTCTATGTAACTAACTCTCTCTCTCTCTCTCTCTCTCTCTCTCTCTCTCTCTCTCTCTCTCTCTCTCTGTAAGGTCTGTTATTGTGTGTGTTTCTATGTAACTAACTCTCTCTCTCTCTCTCTCTCTCTCTCTCTCTCTCTCTCTCTCTCTCTCTCTCTCTCTCTCTCTCTCTTGTGACAGTGGAAATGTCCTGATAATCTGCAAACTATAAATATATTAATTTTTTGGGGTACATCCTGTTATAAGTTGTGCAGGCAGTGTTATGTACTGTGTAATGGTGGGTTGTGTGTGTGTGGGGAAGGGTAGGGTGTGTGAGGGGAAGGGTTGGGTGTGTGTGGGGAAGGAGGGAGGGTTGGGTGTGTGTGTGGGTAAGGAGGGAGGGTTGGGTGTGTGTGTGAGAGGAAGGAGGGAGGGTTGGGTGTGTGTGTGGAAGGAGGGAGGGTTGGGTGTGTGTGTGTGGAAGGAGGGAGGGTTGGGTGTGTGTGGGGAAGGAGGGAGGGTTGGGTGTGTGTGTGGGGAAGGAGGGAGGGTTGGGTGTGTGTGTGGGGAAGGAGGGAGGGTTGGGTGTGTGTGGGGAAGGAGGGAAGGTTGGGTGTGTGTGTGTGTGGAAGGAGGGAGGGTTGGGTGTGTGTGTGGGGAAGGAGGGAGAGTTGGGTGTGTGTGGGGAAGGAGGGAGGGTTGGGTATGTGTGTGGGGAAGGAGGGAGAGTTGGGTGTGTGTGGGGAAGGAGGGAGGGTTGGGTGTGTGTGTGGGGAAGGAGGGAGGGTTGGGTGTGTGTGTGGAAGGAGGGAGGGTTGGGTGTGTGTGTGTAAGGAGGGAGGGTTGGGTGTGTTTGGGGAAGGAGGGGGGGGTTGGGTGTGTGTGTGTGTGGAAGGAGGGAGTGTTGGGTGTGTGTGGGGAAGGAGGGAGGGTTGGGTATGTGTTTGGGGAAGGAGGGAGGGTTGGGTGTGTGTGAGAGGAAGGAAGGAGTGTTGGGTGTGTGTGGGGAAGGAGGGAGGGTTGGGTGTGTGAGGGGAAGGAGAGAGGAAGGAGGGAGGGTTGGGAGGGAATGATGAGGTAAGCTTTAGGAGGAGAGGGAAGAGGAGGGATGAAGGAAAGGGAGGAAATTAAATGAAGTGATAGGAGAAAAAGGATAAGGGGAAGAAAGGGAGGATTGGGGATGGTAAAGGAGAGGAAGGGAGAGGGATTTGAAGCTGTAAAGGAAGGGAGGGGAGACTAAGGAAAGGGAGGAGAGGTGTAGGGAAGGGAGGGGAAGGGTAGATAGGGCAATGAAAGGGAGGGGAGAAGAGAAGAAGGGAGGAGAGGAGTAGGAAAGGAAAGGGAAGAGTAGGGTAGGTATAGTAAAGGAGGGGAGGGGAGAGGAAGGGAAGGGAGAAGAGGGATAGGGAAGAGAAGGGTAGGTAGGGTAAAGGAAGGGGAGGGAGAGGAGGGGAAGGGAGGAGAAGGGAATGGGAAGGGAAGGGTAGGTAGGGTAAAGGAAGGGAGGGGAGAGGAGGGGAAGGGAGGAGAGGAGTAGGGTAGGGAGGGGAAGGATACGTAAGGTAAAGGAAGGGGAGGGAGAGGGAGGGTACAGGAGGGGGAGGGAGAAGAGGGGTAGGGAATGGAAGGGAGAAGAGGGAAAGGGAAGGGTAGGTAGGATAAAGGAAGGGAGGGAGAGGGACGAATAGGAGAATATAAAGGAAGGAAAAGAAGGAGGGATAAGAGACGATAAAGCAGGGGAAGGGAGAGGAGGAATACAATATTAATGTATATAATATAATACAAACAGTAACAGATCTGTTGGTCCTTTAGAGGCTGTTTTGATTCTAAGGTGCTAACTACTAGTAGAGATAATGAATAAAATAATAACGATAATAATAATAATGAATAAAATAATCCTTGCAACAAATCTTGAACCATTACAAGAAAAGGTATCAAAATTGGGTTTGTTGTCTTTGTTGTTGTTGTTGTGGACCCAGACCAATTAAAGGTGTAATATACTTATGGTTCATTGGATCACTTTGATTCCTTTGAAGTATACCAACAAACAGGACCACATTAACATTAATAATGGTGTTCTGTTGTTTAGAATAGTGTGTAGGAATCAGTTGTTCCAGATTTACCAACACTGTACTACTCCTCTTTAACTTCCTGGCTATCTGTTCCTATATTTATAAAGACAATTTATTTATTTATTAATATAAGTAACAAGGAAGCACTACCATCTTGTATTACCATTATAATGTTATATTTCATTCAATATAATTAATTTATTGTAAAATATAACATTGTGCAAAATGTGGCAACAACTTAGTGAACAGGAGTGAGCCATCACGTCCAGCTGCCTCCATGTCTGAGCCTTCACCTCCTCTTCTGTCCAAGTAATTAATAAGAATGTACTGCATTACAGGAAATTACTAAATATTGTCATGGTATGGCAGTCGTAGCTCGGTATCATATGTAATTATTGAGTGTATCTATGTTATCTCTCTTCTCTGTGTTGACCAGACCACTCATACCAACTCCACTGATTGCCATCTATCCTCTGTTGTTTCATCCTTCACACCACATATGATTAATTAATTGATATAATGACTGACTGACAGAATGACCATTTGTGTGCCATAATACGGGGAAAAGGTGAATGAAAATGAATTGGTGAGTGAGGCGTGTGTGAAGCATACAGACAAGAGGGAGGGAATGATTATTCTATACTGTAAATCTCTGACTCCCGGACATACGCAGGACTGATAACACTGAATGTAATGTATATTTATGTGTCTGATTTTATATACGGTCACACAGCTACGGAAGAGTAGGAAAGGGTAGGTAGGGTAACGGAAGGGGAGGGAGAGGGAAGGTACAGGAAGGGTAGGGAGAAGAGGGGTAGGGAAGGGAAGGGAAGGGTAGGTAGGGTAACGGAAGTGGAGGGAGAGGGAGGGTACAGGAGGGGAAGGGAGAAGAGGGGTAGGGAAGAGAGGGAAGGGTAGGTAGGGTAGGTAGGGTAGAGGAAGAAAGGGAGAGGGACGAAAAGGAGAATGTAAAGGCATTCATTTCGTGTTTGTCATCTTGGTTTGTGGGAAGGGAAACACACTGAAGATGCTACAACTTGATCACAAAAGTCACTTATCATTCAACATTGTTTGTCTCTCATACAACCTCTTTTCTCTGCCTAATATGTTACCAAGTCTCCCCTCCGTGTTCCTATCCAACGTGACCTCACTATGTAACAAATTGGACACACTGGTGAATACAGTGAACACGATCAGCGCTAATATAGTTTGTGTTACGGAAGCCTGGTAAGTTATACCAGAGTTGTGTGCCATTGAAAACTACGACCTATTCCACTGTCTTAGAACCCAAAAACGAGGAGGTGGACTTGTGATGTTTACACACACAAAGTACAAAGCCGAGCACCTGAACGTTGAAACCCCCAGGGAACTTGAGGTCATGTGGGTAAGATTAACACTGCCAAGTTACCCTCGCCACACTGCCTCCATCATTTGTGGTTTGGTGTATCACCCACCACGTGCACCCACCCATGCCCTGCTCGTCGACCACATCATCGACACCTGTGACACTCTATAGGCAAGATATCAATCTTCTAAAATGGTTATATGTGGTGACTTCAACCAACTAGATACAAATGAAATAGAAAACCAACTGAGCACCACCAAGATTGTCAACTTTCCCACCCACGAACAAAACACCCTAGTCTTCATTATCACTGACCTGGCAGACCAGTACCTACCACCTCAACCACTGCCACACGTGGGAAGAAGTAACCATCTCTCCATGTTTTGGGCCCCTGCCACTACCACCTCACACCACCAAGATGACCATACCACCAAGATATGCAGCCCTACACCTGTCTCTGCTATCAGACAGTGTGGACAGTGGCTGATACAGTACCTGTGGACTGAGGTACTAACTGTTAGTGACGTTGACAGGAAGTGGGATAATTACCAAACTACTATCACTCAGGCCTACTACCACTTCTTTCCTACCATGGATAACACCACCGATTAAGAGGCTGATGGAGCAGCGCAACAAGGCGTTCTATAATGACAGGAGGAGGTATAACACCCGCTGGATAACAAGGTCATCAGAGAAATTAAAGCTGCCAAGGTGTACTACCCAACAAAAATTCACCACCTTAAACAAACCAACATCAATCAGTGGTACAACAAATTAAAGGACCTGTGTGGGATGGTGAAAAAGTCACCTTCTATTCCCTGTGTTGACGGACATACCAGCAAGGAAGTAGCTAATCTTATCAATGACCATTTCACCAGGATCTGTCAAACCCTGCCCAGACTGGACTCAGCCCAATAACCAGCTTACCTACCCTCCATCCCTCCCCCACAAATTAATGAGCACGAGGTCTACTATAAGCTCTTAATTAAGCTATAAGCTCAAACGCTCCACTACCCATATTGACCTTCCCGTGAGCTTGCTGTTGAGCTTGCAAAACCCATTTGTTCAATAATTAATGCATCACTTAGTCAGAGTAAATGCCCACAGGATTGGAAGACAGCTTCCGTTACTCCAATACCAAAAGTTTCAAAACCCCAGTCACTTAATCAATTAAGACTCATTGCTATAACCCCCCTCCCGAGCCTGTTAGTGAAAGCTTTGTGTTCGACTGAGTTTCAGCCAACATCTCAAATGCAATTGACCCCCAACAATTTGGAAATATGAAGTCATCATCAACCCCCCATTGTTTCATAAGCCTGCGACACTTTATATACAGTAACCTGGAAAAAAGAAAGACCTCAGTTGCCCTTATATTCATAGATTTCAGAAAGGCTTTTGATCTAGTAGACCATATCGTAGTACTATGAAAAGCTCTTGATATGGGAGAGGAGCACAGTCTAGTGGCATGGCTGGCAAACTTCCTGTGTGACAGACGTCTGGCAAACTTCCTGTGCGACGACAGACGTGAGGTAGTGCGTCACCAGGGTGCAGTATCTATACACCAACATCTCTCGTGTGGTGTGCCCCAGGGGACCAAGATGGGACCCCTGTGCTTCCTCATCCTAATCAATGACGCCTTAACTGACACAATTTTTCGCTGGAAATATGTGGATGACTCAACCGTTGGGACAGTCATCAATAACTTGTCTCCTGACTACCACCTCCTGCAACAACACCTCACCAACCTCCAGACGTGGACCAACAACAACAACGTCTCCATCAACCACGGCAAGAAAGTAGTGATGCAGTTTCACACGGCTATCACACCTCCACCACTACCAGTGATAACACTAGGACAGCAACAACTACAAATAGTGGACACCACCAAACTATTAGGTGTCATGCTGGATGACAAACTGAACTGGAAAAGTCATATCAGCACCATCATCCAGTCAGCCACATACCGCCTGTATATACTAAGACGACTCAAGTCCCTAGGCACACCCCAAAAGGAGCTGGTAGGAATACACCACACCTTCATCATCCCCAAGGTGACATACGCCTCCCCCGCCTGGTCTTCATCCATCAACCAGACACAGAGGCAGCAGCTGGAGGGGGTACAAAAGAGGGCATGTCATATAATTCTGGGTACGGCATACATCACCTACCAACAAGCCCTGGATACCCTCAGAATACCATATCTTGTCACCAGACACCAGCAGCTCCTCTGGGACTTCAGTAAACAGTTGCTAATCCACCCACGCCATAGAGACCTCCTCCCACCCACCATTCCCAAACCCCGCTACGTCTGTCACTACAACCTACTCAAACCCATCAGAGCTAGGACAGACAGATACAAAAATAGTCCCATCCCCACAATAGTCTCTCTAATAAACCAAAAGCACATGTAAATATTTGTACTATGTCCATGTGTGAGTGAACATGCGTGATTGTAATTGTGTACGTCTGTGTGTTGGTTTGGTATTTATTTATGTCTGTTCATTTATAGGTATCTATAAAGTATAACCTATTTGCATCACCATTTTACAATGTATATTTTCAGCCCTTGGCTGCCTGTACCAAATAAACATATTATTATTAATGTTGTTATTATTATTATTATTAATATACCAAAATATTATGCATAAATATGTATTACGTTACGTTACGTTTATGCAGTCCATCGTGGCCGATGACGACATTCGATGTCCCCCGATGATTTCAAGGATGAATGGTGACGAACCAGTGAGAACTTGTCAATTCATGGATGTTGTTGTCTTTGTGGTCTCCGATGAGAGTTTGTGTGGCTCAGGAAGCCTATGCGTGATTTGCACACCTTGCCACACGTTGCACATATTAGTTGAGGGTCTGGAACTGCAGCAGCAACTGGCCCGGCGTGACGCTGTTGTCTCTTCAGGGTACGGTGTGTTCTCCAGGCTTCCTCCAGTGTACCAACTCCACCCTTTATTTTTGATCGCCATTGTGTCTTGTCTGTAGCTAAGGCTTCGAGTGTCCCAGGGTTCATATTGCATCTCTTCATTGTCGTTTTTGCTTGGTCCTTGTACCTTTTCTTAGGTCCTCCCGGTCTTCTTGGACAATTTAGTAACTGACCATACAGTACTTGTCTGGGAAGCCGATCTTCTGGCATCCTTATGACATGGCCAAGCCAACGTAGCTGCCTCTGTGCTACCATGGGTTCAATGCTGGTGGTGTTTGTCCGCTCAGTTATCTCCGTGTGTGGAATACGGTCTCTCCAGGTGAGACCTAATATCTTCTGTAAGCATGAGATATGGAAGCGTTGTAGTTGCTTCAAATGGTACTGATAGTATGTCCAAGTCTCTGCACCGTACAGAAGGGTGGATATACACACTGCTTATAGTCCAGTCAATCTAGGGTTTGACCCAGGGGAAATTGCAATAGTTTTCATTTATGTCTTATTTTGATCCGTATGCACATACAAACAACATATTAAAAATGTACCATAATATATTTAGTGGAACATTGCTAACTAGAGGGTCGAAAATTACCCCCTTGCCCTCTATGACGTCCAGAAATTAAGTCCACATCTTAACTTCTAGACATGGTATTTTCAAACTTTGGGTGTCTATTCCTGGGTTATTTGGGATGCCCAGTCAGATTAAATCACCAGATGGGAGCTATGTTTCATATAAATATGCAAACTAGGGGTACCCCTACCCCCAAAATGCAGAATCGGGCGTTTTTCCACAAGTGAACGTCTATTGCAAGCATACTTCTCATCATGGAATAAGTGAGCACGGACACTCATCACCAATGCCCAAGACACACTAACTGCATGCAAAATGCCAACTGCATCCTCCCGAAGAAATGAATGAAGAACAAGAAATTAAGCATTTTTGAAAATTTCTCCTGATGGTTGACCCCAACCTCTGACGTACGCACACGTAGGCCTACGCAAAATAGGCCTCATTTTTCAGACCCCCACCCCCCTCCCGTGCGTACGTACTAAAAGTATGGTCCCCTACGTCCAAGCCTTTCACTCAATGTCTTCCGAGTCGTCCTGGTGATGACTGCACATATTTGCACATGCACCCCTGCACTCCAAGCAGGCAAGTGTACAGTCAAGTCCCTGACGCCGGCACGGGCAACGCATAGTGCTGCAACCAGATTTGCATTTGCAACGGACTAGTTCCAACAGAAACTGAGGAGCAGGATCCTGATCTGAGTGGATTGGGATGAAGTGCCCATCTTGTATTCTCCATCCCCATTCTTCTGGTGGAAGCGAGTTTCCCATCCATTCCTGAACCTGATGGTATACTCTGAGGCTGTGGAACTTGGTGGAAGAAGATGTCGGCGGGAGGTTACGTGGATGGATGGCGGTCTTGTTGTCAGTCACTTGAGCATGGAAGCGTTTCAGTCTCAGCTCATTTAAACTATCTGTCACTCCTCCTTTGCAGAGCAGTCCCATTGCCTTTTCTCCAGCAGCAATGATTTCATCCTTTGTAGCTGAAACCTTTCGAAAAACGCTTGCCTGTTCCCTGAATATGGGACTTTCTTGAACCAGACGTAGTGAGACTGACTTCCCAACTCCAAATACCCTTGATGTCGTGTCACAACCCAATATTGCATGTGTAAACAGAATGTTACTTGTGACATCCTGAGCCAAAATACCACACGCCCTTCCAATGTTCAAATACTTGTGACTAGATGATGAAGATGACTTCCTCGGTTCAGACATGAAGTAGAGCTCTCCACATTGGTAGAGGTGTAACAAGAGAATGAGGAGATCAGTGTCGTCTCCAACGAGGACAGTTCGGTGCTTTTTTGCTGCCATTACAGCGGTTTGTGCTATCAGCACATCTGCGTCCCCGTCTGCGTTGTGAACCTGAAATCCTGTACGCTCAAGACATTCGCTCAACATGTTTATGAATCGCTGCTTGTTGTCATTGTTCGAAAGAAATTCTTGTTTTTTCATTTTCAGTGGCATGGCTGACGTGAAGGAGACATTGCGACCAACTGTCTTGTTCCTTTGTGTGTGAGTGCCGTCTTTTGTTGAAGGTTGGTTGGTGTACCCATCAAACACGATTATCACTGATGGTCCATAATGTCTGCTGACGTACGAACAGTAAGAGTCAAGTATTGACGTGTACGTTTTCCCCGTCTGCCAAGGGAGTCGATGAAGAAGGGCCCCTCCATCGAGGACGTAAAGGCCTACTAACTGGTAGTTGCTTTCATTCTTACATTTGGGACATTGTATGATTCCTTCAAGTCATAATTACATCAGAATGTCACATTTACATGGGCAAAGTTTCTTTGAAACAAACATGTTGATGGTGCTGCCACCCTGTGTGAAAACATTTGGGAGGTTTCATTGTTTCAATACCCCTCACAAATGATTGTCAATACTGTAACTGAGCTGGATCAGAAGCTTCAATCATGAACCATCAGGAAAGTAACAAGTAACTTTTAACAGTTGCTGCCACGTGGATAATATTTCATGAAAACATCATACAAAATCTGGATGGTTGACCTCTCTCCTTGTGGAAACTGGAAGCCGAAGGACGGAATGAAGTAGAAAAGAAAATACATAGGCCTATTCTTTAGAAGAATATAATCCTGATGTAATGGATCATAATGCAGAAACTGATATACTACCAGAGATACAATCCAGTTCATCACCCTGGTTGCTGAAGGTAGGCTAACACATATCGGTATATACTTGTTATAGGCCTACAACATCTGAGCTTCTTAATCTTATTTCTCTTAAGCTAAACAGAATTACATGCTGCAAATGTTAGACATGTCCATAAAGAACAAATCACAACAGAATTGATGTGTATATTACCATAGTGGCTTCTTGGCATAAACGGAGCGAAAATTATTGGCGAAAAAAACGAGTTTGGGGGTAGGGGTACCCCAAAAGCGGATGAAAGAAGTGAATATATCCTCTCTGTAAGTATCTTATGAGAAAGAACGACCTCGAAAACCTACAAAAAGACGCCTAGTTTGTTCTGAAGGTCCACCTAGAAGTAAAAGAATAATCACTTTTGCGTTCGAGCTGTATTCCTCTGAAACACCGAGACGGTCTTTTTGTCCTTAAAAAAGAGGTTGTTCCACTAAATATATTTTGGTACATTTTTGTAAAATGATGCAAGGGGTTATTTGGACCAATAAAAACCACATTTCATAACTATTGCAATTTCCCCTGGGTTGGGCCCATTTTTGACCTAGATTGACTGGACTATTAATACACTTTAATTTTAGTTTCTAGTTTCAGATGTTTATTTTGAAATACTCGGTCCCTTAATCTGCCAAATGACCGCGCTGCTTTGTTGATGTTATCGAGGACATCTTCGTCTATTCTGCTGGATGGGGTTACAACACTGCCCAAATATTTAAAATTTGAGACAGTTTGCAGTTGTGTACCATCCAATGTAAATATTGGCACCTCTTGATTGGGATCGGTATTACAAATCATTACTTCTGTCTTTCTGGCATTGATCTGCATCCCCAGTGATCTATATATATTAGAAAAGACATCAAGGATGTGCTGCAATGACTGGGGAGTGTGGGAAATAATGGCAGCATCATCAGCATATTGTAGTTCTATAATCTGGCGTATGGAGGTTTTTGTGTGGGCTTGTAGTCTACGGATGTTGAAGAGACTACCATCAAGCCTATACTCAAGTTGTATACCATCCTCAGCATATAAGGAGTTCTGTGCTAATGTCATTATAACAGAGACAAAGATGTTAAATAGTACAGGGGCGAGAACATCACCCTGTTTGACTCCTACCTCCACTGGAAAGGGTGGAGATTCCAGGCCACCAATACATACTTTAGCTTGCATGTTATTGTGAAATTTTTTCAACATGTTTAAGAATTTAGGAGGAACTCCGTATTTAGTAAAAATTTTCCATAGCAGATCCCTGGGCACAGTGTCGAAGGCTTTTATCAAGTCAATAAATACAATATAAAGGTCTTTGTTTTGTTCCATACATTTTTCTTGTATTTGTTTTAGAGTAAATATCATGTCTACGGTGCTCCTGTTCTTCCTGAAACCACACTGTGAATCTGGTAAAACTGCTTCTGATATGTGAGTCACAAGACGAGAGAGCATAACCCGAGCAAGGATCTTACCTGCAACCGAGAGGAGAAAGATTCCTCGACTGTTGTTGCAGTCTTCTCGATCTCCCTTGTTTTTATATATAGGGATGATATTAGGGTCCACCCATAGTTTGGGCAATTTCTCGCCCCTCCACAAAGCACATATAAAATTGTGTAGCTGTAACTTCAATAAGTACCCACCATACCTAAACACTTCCCCGGGGACACCATCTGGTCCACACGCTTTTCCATCTTTCAGGTGTTTGATGGCATTACAGACTTCATAATATCCAGGGATCGTGTCCAGGTTCTGAATGAGAGGTAAATCCGGTAACAAATCTAGGATGAATTCATCCACGTCATTGTGGTGATTGAGTAAGGTATGAAAATGTTCAGCCCACCGGTCCAGAATTTTGCCTCGTTCTCTGTGAATGGTCGTACCATCTACAGACCGAACTGAATCAAGCCGGTTTCTTCTGGGTCCATAGACTGATTTAAGGGCATTATAAAAACCTTGCATGTTATTGGTATCCGCAAAGGCTTGTATTTCTTGAGCTCGCTCGATCCACCAGCAATTTTCCATCCGTCTAAGCTGTTGTTGCGCTTCTGCCCTGAGGTCCTTCCACCGTTTGGCCAGTGTTTCTGATTGAGGGTTGGCTAGGAAGGCATCATGGGCTCTTCGCTTTCTCTCTAATAACTCATGGATATGTGTTGAATTTTGATCGAACCAGTTCTTTCCTTAAGGCCTAATGTTTCTTCTGTGGCTTCCTTTATGATGGAACAAAACCGTTCCCATTCTACATCTGGGTCGTCGATGTCGTCTGCATAACCGTTGACTGCAGTAGCTAGTTTGTCCCCAATTTTTCCCCGTAATTGATTTCTTGTTTCGGGACTCTTAAGTGCAGCAAAATTTAGTTTTTTAGCTGGTGCCTGTCTACGTACAGGGGGTCTAACTTTCATTCTCATCTTAGATCTGACAAGGCGATGGTCAGTCCAGCATTCTGCTCCTCTCATTACTCGTGTGATGGTTATGTCACTGATATCTTTCCTTCTGGTGATGACATAATCCAGCATGTGCCAGTGGCCTGATCGAGGGTGTTTCCAGGTGTTTTTATATTTGTCTTATTGTTGATAAATGGTGTTCGTTATAACCATTTGGTGCTCGGCACACAGTGTCAGTAGTCTCAACCCATTAGAATTCATGCTGCCTGTGCCATGTTGTCCGATGGCACCATCCCATAAGTCCTTGTTTCTCCCCACGCGTGCATTAAAATCCCCATCAGTACAACTTTGTCACTCCTATTGATGTTATGAAGCACTGTGTCCAGGGAGCTGTAAAATCTGTCTTTTGTGTCTTCATCAGAATTCAGCGTTGGAGCATACGCGCTTATGAGTGTGATATAACGGCCTTTAACAAGGGGTATTCTCCAGGTCATTAGCCTCTCATTTATGGCGGTTGGGCCCTCTGGTATGTTGGTAAGAAGCTTAGTTTTAGCAGCAAACCCCACCCCGTGAATCCTGGGCTCCTCCTCATTCAGCCCCCTCCAGTAAAAGGTGTAACCTTCTCCAATCTCCTCAAGAGAGTCTTCCCCAGGAAATCGAGTCTCACTTAATGCAGCAAAATCGATGTCATATCTGCGCAGTTCATGTGCAACAATCGCGGTTCTTCTGGCTGGTCTTGTGCCATTGGTAGTTTGGTCCATCAGGATACGCACATTCCATGTGACTAGATTTACATTAGATTTATACTGTTTGCTATCGCTTTGGGCGTTGACTGTATGACCGCGACAAGCCATCTAGTCCTTGGCGGAGGGACGATTTTTAGGCAACCTTTTCTATGCCCTTCCCTGATTGAGGGAAAGCTGCGCAGACCCTAAACAGGACAGCTTTGTCGCGACATACGACTGCCGAAGATGAATGCCACTCCTTCCCATTCATCAGCGACCATATGGCACGCGCCGCCTCCGTGCAGAGCTCAGACTAAGGGCCTCCAGCACCAACGCATGCCTGCCCCCACCGTCCTGCTCCATCGCCAGAGGACTTTTGGGTGTCGAAGGATGAGATATGAAAGGGATGAGTTGTGAAAGGGAACAAAGTGCAAGCCCATGTGAGTAGATTAATGTGAGTAGTAGGCTTGGGCTTTCCTATACTCACAGCCTTGACAGAACCAGCAGTAATCAGATGGCAAGTGAACCTCGACGATCTGTCTGCTAGCACCGCTGCAGGGGAATCGCCGATATGACAGAAAGTAGGTATTCTGTCATCCGCCTCAATGCACATCCCCAGTGCATGCTCTTTCCTCGGGGGAGCACCCGAAGCCCTTGTCTCAGCAGACTATCCCACAGGGCATTTGGGTCCCCTCACTTGGTTTAGCCCATCAGCCGAGATGGTTAACCGGGGTGTGGCGCTAGGAGCCAGTCAAGTGAGAATTGAGGAGTCAGTGACGTCCAGTGTCCTGTGGCCACCCATACGGGTGCGGCTGGCCCAGTGACAAAGGTACTACGCCTCCTGACATCCCCCATGCACCCCATATATATATGTATTAACACATACACACACACACATACCTAATAGAATATACACACATATGTATTAACACACATACTCATACATACACACACGTATGTATTAACACACATACTCCTACACACACATATGTATTAACACACACACATATACACACCAATACCCTAATAGTTAAAGTTGCAGGGTTTTAGTTCTGGTATCTATCTCTGATGAGATACTCTCCAGAACGTCAGCCAGGCAAGCCCAACTCCCCACCATGGTGCCCAGCCATGGCAGTAACCCCCCAGTAAACAGTTTTAAACTCTTGGGCCTGAGTATACACACATATGTATTAACACACACACACACATACACACGTATGTATTAACACACACACATATACACACACATACCCTAATACTATACACACATATGTATTAACACACACATATACACACACAGAATGGTAACAGTAGTAATAACTCAACCTTTACTTATTATGGTGTGAAAATTTTTACTAAGTTGTATAGATTAGTGAACAGCAAGTTGATGTTGTGGTTTCATTAGAGAGAGAGAGTTGTGTGTGTTGGCATGGGTGTGTGTGCCTGTGTGTGTACATCTGTGTGCTTGTGCGTGTGCGTGCCTGTGTGTGTACGTGCGTGTGTGTACGTATGTGCCTGTGCGTGCATGCATGCGTGTGTGTTCGTGCTTGCATGCACGTGCGTGCGTGTGTGTTTGTGGAGGGGGGGATCTGATCGAGGTGGTAGGATAATTTGTACATGGATGACTTCCATTCATCCCTGGTTTTGATCTGTGACCACAATATAATTAATAATTAATTGGTTGTTGGTGAATCTGACATTACATGATAACATTAATATTAATATATTAATATACACCTTTATATGTACAGTCCTCAGGGACATCTGAAACACAGTACATGTTTCCAATATTAATAAACACCTTTATATGTATAGTGCTAACCTAACCTAACCTAACCTAACCTAACCTTTATATGTTTAGTGCTAACCTAACCTAACCTAACCTAACGTTTATATGTACAGTGCTAACCTAACCTAACCTAACCTAACCTTTATATGTATAGTGCTACCCTAACCTTACCTAACCTTTATATGTACAGTGCTAACCTAACCTAACCTTTATATATACAGTCCTAACCTAACCTAACCTAACCTTTATATGTACAGTCCTAACCTAACCTAACCTAACCTTTATATATACAGTCCTAACCTAACCTAACCTAACCTAACCTTTATATGTATAGTGCTACCCTAACCTTACCTAACCTTTATATGTACAGTGCTAACCTAACCTAACCTTTATATATACAGTCCTAACCTAACCTAACCTAACCTTTATATGTACAGTCCTAACCTAACCTAACCTAACCTTTATATATACAGTCCTAACCTAACCTAACCTAACCTAACCTTTATATGTAGTCCTCAGGGTGTGGCTGGACATCTGAAACAACGGGTGAAGTTCCACTAGACCGGTCCATCTGTGGCCTGGTGGTCACAAAGGAAAGGTAAGTAACACACAGACACACACAGACAACACATGACCTATTCACTGGTCCAAGTGTTCTTATCCCTGGCCATTATCACTCTCAACACACACACAGACACACACAGACAACACATGACCTATTCACTCTCTCCCTCAGATAATAAAATATATCTATAAAAGAGAGGCGTCTGTCTGTGTGTGTTTGTCTGTGTGAAATTTTCTCCCAAACCAAAAGAAATAGACGGAACAAACCATATATATATATATATATATATATATATATATATATATATATATATATATATATATATATATATATATACCTGAAAGGGCATGACCCAGGGAAGGTTAAGGTACAGTAGGCTCCACTTCTGCGTTTACCACTTACCACTACCAATGTTGAGCCACCCAGAAATTAGAATCCCTAACCACGTGTGATCCTGATACGAACCACTCACTACAGAGTGAGATGGAAAGAGTGGTTTGGTAAAGGAAAGTGTGTCTCATAAGGTGTGTGTATGAATTTAACACTGTTCTCTCTGACACTTGTGATGGTTCTCCAACACCTGATTGTCTGGCCTAGACATTACTATCTAATGACTCCATCTCATTAATATAATATCCTACCATATTGTATGCATTGTAATTGCATACAAAACATAACAATATTTATTTTCAGGTCCTGTTTGCATAATTGAACTAATCATGTTTGGCCACACAAAATGACGTTGGAGGTATTGAGAAGGAGAATGTGGTGGGGAAATGAAGGAGTCGAGTGAGTACTGGAAATGGGTAAAGGAGAAGGGTAATGGAAAGAGGATGTGGTCGAGATGTGGGACAGAGTGTGGAGAAGTGAGTGAGTGATCATTGGGTAGTTAAGTCACACTCCACTACAAAACAAAATCCTTTGGTAACCAGTAACACAAAGTCATTAATCAGAAAATGTCTTGACTGAGTTCAAGTAACAAAATTGGCTGACTTGTAATATATTGCAACAATAAATAGAGGGTGGAAGGTTTCATTGCATAACATGGTAATATATTGCAACAATAAAAAGAGAGTGGAAGGTTTCATTGCATAACATGGTAATATATTGCAACAATAAATAGAGGGTGGAAGGTTTCATTGTATAACATGGTAATATATTAACAATTTTAAGATACATATAAAGGTTTGGCCCCCTTGCAGACTTAAGCTATTCCTTTGAAATACTTCAACTGTCCCTTTTTCCTTCTCTTTCCTTCTGGTTGCTGTATGGCTTTCTTTCTTCCTCTTCATTCAATTCAAGATACTCAAACTCATTCATTATAATTGAATTGTATTGAGCACATGCATATCATACGTAGACATGAACGTCACTCTTTTATCTTCCATTATTCGAAGATACTTACTATATAACTATACGAAGGAAGAGAGCCGGAGGAATGTGTTTTCAACTTGTATAGCCTTTTGTGAACTCCTCACGAGGCAATATTGACAAGGTATATATTGGTAATAATTCATTACACAAACTTTTTAAGGAACTTTCATTACCACCAGGTTATTCTTCCTCGCCATACTACAATTGTCTACCATGACAAAGTTAAAATCATAGTGACAACAAAATAATAATCATAAAGTGGGTGGTGCACGAACACAATCTTTAAGGGTTATGGATGTTTTGGTATTGATTATTCCACTTTCTCTTTATTAGTAACTGGCAGGATAAAAATGACTTACTACATGACTCATATATATATATTTAATAAACAATTGCTGGCATGTAAATTATACTGTGACATAAATTCTATATCAATTTTGTATAATACAGCAAATAACACTACTCGATCACTGTTGATGCTTTAGCATTTCAACTCAACCCCTGTTTCCATTTCACTCTGTAATGATTGGTTCGCCTCATGATCACACGTGGTTCGGGATTCAAGATTCTAGGTGGTTCAACATTGCCAACGTTAACTTATATACGGTACGCGGAAGTGAAGCCAACTGTACATAAAAACTTCACATTTCGAAGATTACAATATCCTCTGAAGCTGTCATATGGAATGACTATTAATAAGAGCCAAGGTCAAACCATGACATCTATAAGGCTTAATCTCTCTGAAAATCCAGTCTTCACACATGGGCAGCTCTATGTTGTACTTTGACGTGTTGGAAATGCAGAGAACATCTATATATTGACTCCAAACCAAAAGACAAAAAAAAAATTGTGTACACTGAAGTTTTGCAATGAAAGTTTGACCATAACACAGAAAAGTTTATGCTGTTTACGTTATATACAGTTTTTTTCAGTACATTCTTTACCAGCCGCACTACGACATCAGCTTAAAAATTGTTTTTTTAAGCTGATGTCGTAGTTCGGTTTAGAGTCAATATATTGATGTTCTCTGTATTTCCAACACGTAAAAGTGCAACATAGAGCTGCCAATGTGCGAAGGCTGGATTTTCAGAGAGATCAAGGCCTATAGAAAGGCCTTAAGAAAATAAAGAAAACGCGGCGGGTAAACGATTGAGCAAAAAACCTTGTACAGTCACGGTCAATAACAATCATCCACATATGGGTATCTCAAACAATTTATTGTCTAATGTTTTCAAGTTCACATATGATGTTATTGTTTTAAGTAGTGTGTAGCTGCTTGTATTAAATTAAAATATAGTAGTTAACCTATTTATTGGAAAGATTATCATCTAAGGAACAGAGGGAAGCTGTCAGACTCTTATGTGAGTTACCCCTATATGGATGATTATATATGGCCACGACTCTATGTAAACCATGCTGAAAAAAAATAAAATAAAATTGATTGTTGTTACTCCTCCTTCTGGCACCGTACCTAACCACTTCAAGTTTGGTTGGACCAGCGAAGCGGGCCGGCTACAGCTAGTTTGAAATAATATAAGGTAAGTCATTTTACGAGCCTGTGAAACTTATATTTCCATACTGTATTTCATGACTTGGCAGATGTGACGACTTGACTTTTGCCTCTGACTGTACAAGTTTGTTCACTGCACTGATTCCACTGTTATAGTGTGGAAAGGACAATTATGAACTTTTCTGCTACTTGTTCAAGTTTGAGAAAGTGGTTTGGTTTATTATATTTCATATTCCCATTGGTATAGATTAATTAAGGGACCCAGTTATGTAGTCAGAAAATTGGAGATAAATGAGTCCTTCAAATGTTGCCACCAAACACTATATAATTAAAGTATCTTGTTTCGTGGCATAGGCAGGAAGAATGAAAAGCCACCAGATCTCATACACGATTACAGGGTCCCTTTATATATGAGTGTTATGTTGGTAGTAAATGTATGACGGAGAACAGCACCCTGGTGAAGGACATTACAGGGTCCCTTTATATATGAGTGTTATGTTGGTAGTAAATGTATGACGGAGAACAACACCCTGGTGAAGGACACTAACTTGTGGTGGGTCTCTCTCCTGGAGGAAGTGGAAGGGTGTAACTCTTCTGTGTGTATGTATGTGTGTATATATGTATTTATGTATGTATGTATATATATATATATGTATGTATGTTTATATGTATGTAGGCTGCAGGCTATCAGTAGCCCGTGACTCTTGCGAGGCCCCGAGATTATTGGGAGTCGCACTAGATGAGACAGTGGAGCTTCGTGGTGATGTTGGTCACTCACAGCATCTTGGAATATGCTTGGGCATCTTCTATGTTGTGAGACGATGTAGGGGGCATTTTCTTGACGTGTTGGCGTAGCTAGGATAATTGACGAACAGCTGGACCCAATTCACCTCTGAAAAATCCTAGATGTTTTCTTGTGGATTCGAACCCGGGTACTTGACATTCGCAGTCCGTCACTTTATCCACTCTGCCGCCGCCTCCCCCAGTTGTTTGCTTCCCATCTAGGCCTTGCCTGGCCTGATGGAGAGCGTGGATTCCTGCTTGGAGGCCGACTTGGCAATGTTGGAAGACGACGAGACTCCAGTTGCAGATCACTGGCCTGAGCTGCCCTCACGCAACCCTCCCCACCTCTCCTCGGTCACTCTGCAGCTCAGGTTGCAGCCATCCACCTCATCAACCTCTATCAAGTGACCAGTTGATACCTCGTCCGATTCCTCGCAGTATTCCGATGGTGTGGAATGTTTGCCTCCAAATGCCAAGACGGCAAAGTTTGATCCAGCTGTGCACGACGTACCTTCTCTGCCTCACCCTGGTGTTTTTTCCTTGTATACCCACTCCTTGCCCTCGTCTAACCTTCCTGCTTTAGCCCCGAGAGATACCTATCTCAAGCTCTCCTTCTCTAGGAACCCATCTACTGACACAAAGCTGTGTTGGTTGTCTGATGTCAACAGGGCTTTCCAATTGCAGCGTGAACTGGCTGAAGTCAAGATGGCTACAGTCACCTCCCGGTTTGTCTACATCTCTAGGAAGCGTCAGAACATCATTGATAGAGTCAAGGTTGGTGAATTTTTGTCTCTGCCTCGAATTCTTCAAGACTCACCCGAGAGGCCTCGTAACTTCCCCAGCTACATCCTCACCCGTTTTCCTCTTGATGTTGACCAGAAACTTGCCGAGGGATACCCCAGCTGAGCACACACCACTGACTAGTCGACCTGTACTCTAGCCTTTCCAGGGACAGTGTTGTGGCCTTCATTGACCTTCTAAGTGCCTTCGATGTTGCTAATAGAGACATCATTTTGGATCAACTGGCTGACTTTGGGATAAAGGGTAATCTACTATGGTAGATTCGGGGCTACCTCAGTAACAGGACCTCCCGTGTGTTTTTCAGTGATGCTCTTAGTCCTTTGCACAGTTTTCATCTTGGTATGCCTCAAGGGGGTGTTGTCAGCCCATTGTTATTTAGTATTTTGATGCATCGCCTGCTCACTTCTCTCCCTGATATTCTTGGAAATACAATTACGTGCAGATTTTATCATTTTTGGCCTTATTGCGTCATCATATCGACTGTCAAATTTTTATGGGTGCCATCCCATGTAAGTTTACGTCACAATGGTACAGTTGACAGACTCGCGAAGGAGGCCTGCCGTCTGCCTCCTCGTGGTGCTGGACGTCCTCTCTACCTGACATGTTACCTTTTTAGAGTTCGCTCCGCCGCTCTCCTCCCTGTACGGTGACGCAGAGATGCAGAGAGGCCCTTCAGCATCTCCATCACCCACTACGAGTCTGTTTACCGTCACAAATATTCCTACCGTCGTCGGGGCCTCATGATTCGGAGGCACAATGTAGTCTCTGCTCGTTTGAAGCTTGGCTACCGGCCACCATGGCAGGTTGCTGGGATGCAGGGTGAGCCTCCCTTCACTGAGTGTCGCTTGTGTCGAGCGCCTCGTGCTAACACTATAGAACACTATTGTCTGGCCTGCCCCACTGTCTGACACTTGCTGCCTCGGGGCCTGCCACTTGATGTGGTTTGTCAACACCTGCTGAACCATCAGGTTCTGTAGGAACTTCTGGTATGCCACCCTCGTATGTGAGACCTCTGTACCATGACCCATAATACCATTACCACACACACACACACACACACACACAACACATGACCTACTGTTATCTCCATGGTAGGTTAATATGGTACCCATGTGATACCTCTGTACCATGACCCATAATACCACACACACACACACACACATACACACACACACACACAACACATGACCTACTGTTATCTCCATGGTAGGTTAATATGGTACCCATGTGATACCTCTGTACCATGACCCATAATACTATTACCGCACACACACACACACACACACACATGACCTACTGTTATTTCCATGGTAGGTTAATATGGTACCCATGTGATACCTCTGTACCATGACTCATAATACCATTACCACACACACACACACACACACACACACACACACATGACCTACTGTTATCTCCATGGTAGGTTAATATGATACCCATGTGATACCTCTGTACCATGACCCATAACCCCCCCCTCCCCCCATGCCTATTCCTGCACCCCCCTAATCCCCCCGCACCCCTCTAAACACACACAACCCACCCCCAAGCCTGTCCCCCTATTCCCGCACCCCACTATACCCCCTTCGCACCCCCCAATAGCCCCAAAAACACACACAACCCCCCCTTCCTAAGCCAGTCCCCCTATTCCCGCACCCCACTAAACCCCCCCGCACCCCCCTAAACCCCCCCGCACGCACTCATGTCTGTATTTACTACACTGAAAATAATATTACTACACCAACACCAATCACATGATTGGAAACTACAAAGAGTTGATCAATTCCACAACGAAAGAATGTCAGCCGTGTAAATGACTTCTGGGTGAATTGTTTAATGAATTTGGTGAGTAAACTATACAGTAATTATTATTATCTAACTGTTGGATAGATTTTTTGTGACTGTGGAGACTCACCTCTTGGTTAATAATGAAGCCTTACAAATGTGGTTGGTTGGGAAGCTAACAAACGAGTACCACTGTGAAATCAACCCTAAAATAATGAAGCCTTACAAGTGTGGTTGGTTGGGAAGCTAACAAACAATTACCACTGTGAAATCAACCCTAAATTAATGAAACCTTACAAGTGTGGTTGATTAGGAAGGTAACAAACGAATACCACTGTGGAATGGACCCTAAAATAATGAAGCCTTACAAGTGTGGTTGGTTGGGAAGTTAACAAACAAATACCACTGTGGAATTAACCCTATAATAATGAAGCTTTACAAGAGTGTGGTTGGTTAAGAAGGTAACAAACAAACACCACTGTGGAATGGACCCAGTGTTATTGTTATTGTTATATTACAGACATCATGTGTATGTACAGTTGAGCAAGTAGAAAGTGCAAGAAAAATATGGCTGTTTATGGCAACATCTGGCAGTTCTTTGTAGTAAACCCTCGTATCTTTATGAATGAATCACTGGGAACCCAGAGCCAATGTAAGGTGGAACGTGATTGGCTGAACTTTGAGTGGTGGTGAAGTAAATCTTATCATCCCATTTTACGTAAAGTAATATGTGGTAGGACAAATTGTAGGAAGTAATACTACAACAGTTATGTATTGAACAATGTTAGAGTAACAATGGCGTAATTTGCATTATTGATCTGTAAAACGTTAATAACAACACAGCACAGGAAAGCAGCATTGGTTTGTTGGTTGTTTCGTGTTTTCACGATATTCGAATATGAATCAGATTCGAAGGGAGAGAAACGACATTGCTCCTGTAATAAATCGGATGCTGAGCATATGTTTTGTCAATTTCTGTGGTCATTTGCTCTGGCACACAATGACTGTTACAATGATTTGGCAATAAATTAACAATTAAATTGTTCTAGCTGCTAGGAACACAGGGAGTTAGTATTTGTTATTAGTACATTAAAACACGTTGATAATGATACTGAACCAACGACTTGAAGTTCATTCATTGTGCTACATCAGTAAACGAAGGTGATGAGGGAACCTCATATCGCAGCATACAAACAGAAGCACAGGAAGTTCTGACAGTGTAAGATGGACCGTCGTAACGTGCAGAAAGTTGCTCAGCGAGCGAGAATGGTGGGGATGCACGAGGCTGGTTTATCACCACACCAGATTGCTGCCGACCTTGGTGTTCACGAAACCACTGTTTATCGCTGGCTTAAGAGGTGGGAGGAGGAAGGTGACTTAACAGACCACCGTCGACCTGGACCAGCAAGAAAAACCACAGCAGAGGAAGATCGGCGTTTACAAGAGTATATTGAAGCACAACCCTTTTCCAATGCTGTGGCAGCTAGCCGAGATCTTCAGCTTCCTGTGACGTCAGAGACTGTAAGGAAGAGATTGGTGGAATTCGGTTACCACCACCGAACACCGGCAA
Source organism: Petrolisthes cinctipes (assembly GCA_033782935.1). NCBI lineage: Eukaryota > Metazoa > Arthropoda > Malacostraca > Decapoda > Porcellanidae > Petrolisthes > Petrolisthes cinctipes. The sequence goes on along the minus strand of JAWQEG010002797.1, from coordinate 7,226 downwards.
AAAAACAAAAGTTAACGGAGAGACACCGGGAGGCACGCCTACATTTTGCTCAACGATACTTGGACCATGACCTGGACTACTGGGGGAGAGTCATCTTCTCCGATGAAAAGATATTTAGTTCTACCAACCATGGGAAACTTCATTGTTACAGGATGAACAATACCAGGTAAGTTATAGTAGTTTTAAAACCACTTAGCGTTTTGACTACACTGTATTTAGCAATTAAAACAAATGAAGGCATAAACAAATTTCCATACATTCAGAGTTATTGCACGTTGTACAATTCTATCACTGTGTAAGGATTATGTCGACACTAATGACAGTAAAGGATAATTCATGTAGAGACCCATAACCAATACCTTGAAAACTATACAGTTATGAAACGTGGACTTCAAGCTTCATGACTATGAAAGCCAGTGTTTAATTAGTAAGCTTGTTATTTTACAATGCCGCTCGGTGGCAGGCATTTCTGCCTCATTTTATACAGGTTTGTATCCCTTGCTTGGCAGATTTTCTTGGAGAGTCCTTTCATTCTTTGGCAATGATATCCAAAGTTTCCTATAAGTCCGAAGACAAATATTAGTGAATAACTCACACACCTCGCTAAACATTGAGTTGTCACATCTGAAAAATTCTCCCTTGCCAACCTAAGTTATAACTATTTATCTGAAGCTTCTTATCAGACACCCACACAAGGTGTCAAGCGTTGTTATCAGATACCATAATATATTTCCTCATACCCTGAGGCAGAGGGTTTTGGCGAATGGAGGATTATTTATTCCCACGACTGTTAATTTTTTACCTTTTGTTATATTACAAAACTGACAGGATTTTATTTAACAGATATGTTCAGGAGCATATATACGCAGAGGCACGCAGTGGTCACGTAACCTGTAATGTGTGGTGCTGGATTAGACTTCATGGTGTTGGTGAGGTCACTGAGATCGAAGGGAGGTTCACGGCTGAGCAGTATTTAGAGATATTAGAGGAGGTGATGCTGCCGACTGTCCGCGCCTACACCCTGCCTTATCCGGAGATAACTGTCCCGTGCACACAGCAAACATCGTGAGAAGGTGGATTGAGGATCAGCGCCAACTGGAGGTTTTGCCATGGCCTAGTCACAGCCCTGACTTAAATCCTATCGAGAACGTCTGGGCTAATATTGTTAATGTCTGGGAACCCGAAGAGGAAAGGACACGACAGCAACTGCTTAATCATATGATGAGGGAGTGGGAAGTCCTCAGGAGGAAGCCACAAATCATTCACAACCATGTGACTTCTCTATCTGACCGCCTTCATGATGTGATTGCCAACAACGGTCTGTGGACAAAATACTGAATGGAAATGTCATTTTTGCATTAAATGGTTTCAGGTCCCTATAGAATGACTGTTTTCATAAAATATATTATTTTTTCGGTGACTGTAATAAAACTGGGTGAATATTTATTTTTCTTGTATTGTCTATTGTCCTATTGTCTTATGCTGTCATGAGAAGGTGGAATTTTGTCTGAGGAAAAGCCATGGTCTTAATATACTGAGAGATGTTGAAAGAATTAATGGTTGAAACATATAAATGACTGCTAAGAAGGAATTTTCTTGGAAAATATCGCAGTAGTTAAAACCTAGTTGTTGGAATCGGCACTCCCCAGTCTTTGCAACTATATGGCACATGACAGACATTCTGACTGTCGTCAGTGCATGACTGTAGGAGTATATATATAATATATATATTATATACAGTACTGTATATATTATATATATATATATATATATATATATATATATATATATATATATATATATATATATATATATATATATATATATATATATATATATATATATATATATATATATATATATATATATATATATATATATATATATATATATATATATATATATATATATATATATATATATATATATATATATATATATATATATATATATATATATATATATATATATATATATATATATATATATATATATATATATATATATATATATATATATATTATATAATATGTGTTGAATGGCCTCGCAGTCCCAGTTCTTGGTTTTAATTCTAATTTTCATTAATCAATCATTACATCAGTGCATGACAGAAAGTGAAATATGAGGAAACATTTATGCATAAAAGAAACATTATCTTATCAAATTCAGTAGGGCTAAGGGATAGCATGAAACATTAAACTTTAAAAAGGCCCCGTCCAAACTAGAGGGCAGAACCGACTGTCACACAAGTGTTGCTAAATCACGGTGTGGACAACACAAGCGTGCTTGGTGTTATTATCTGATCGATCAGGTGACAGTGGTAAAGAACGAGGGATATTTCACACAAAAAGTAATCCCCGTCAGGCATGCCCGATACAGTGAGGACGGGGCCTTAGTAATTACATAATTAATTTAGATAACTATTACCATGCCAGCAAAATTTATATCTGCCGCTGTTTACGAATTTGCTAACCACCTCATTCCACTGTTTTCGACGTAGGCTCAAACCTTCTCCTCCATACGAGTGTAAAAGAAAGAGGTCTGGGTTAGGTATTGAAAAATGAAACTATAATATTGGTTTACTAGTCCTTGTTTAATAATAAGATAAATTCACAGTGCTGTGAAAGTCAGAATAAAAAAAATAAAAAAAATACAGAGAAAGCAGTAGTTTATTGAGACGACAACAGTTTCGTCTACATCGCTTAACCCTCTTCAGATAAGAACCTAATATTGTAGGAGAACAGATTATATACCGCTCATAGAATGGGAGATATGGAAGGGGAGAGGCGGACGGGTCACATGAGAGTTTGTCCTCTTACCCCACTTTCCCCAACTCCTCCCTTCCCCTAACTCCCCCCTTCATGCCCTGCTAAGCCTCTCCTTCCTCCTACGTGACCCCCCCCCCTCTTGTCCCTTTCTCCCACCTCTTACGTGACCCTTCCGCCTCTTCCCTTTCCCTTTCTATTTCTCCCCCTCTTTGAGCGGTACGGTATATAATCTGTCCTCCTACGAGATTTAGTTCTTATCAGATGAGGGCTACGCGATGTAGCTGGCCCTGTTTTAATTTCAATAAACTACGGCTTTCTCCGTGGGATTTTGCTTTACTCCCTGTTTGGTATTACAAAAATATATGTTATACATCAGTGAATGTGAATTCACATAACTTACAGGAGTCTTGTCTTACAATTATACGGATTATATCAGTAAGAGTTTGTAATTTTAATACATCACATCTATAAAGAGAAGAATTTTAAAAGCTAGCAGCTAGAAAAATTTAATTGTTAATTTATTGCCAAATCATTGTAACAGTCATTGTGTGCCAGAGCAAATGACCACAGAAATTGACAAAACATATGCTCAGCATCCGATTTATTACAGGAGCAATGTCGTTTCTCTCCCTTCGAATCTGATTCATATTCGAATATCGTGAAAACACGAAACAACCAACAAACCAATGCTGCTTTCCTGTGCTGTGTTGTTATTAACGTTTTACAGATCAATAATGCAAATTACGCCATTGTTACTCTAACATTGTTCAATACATAACTGTTGTAGTATTACTTCCTACAATTTGTCCTACCACATATTACTTTACGTAAAATGGGATGATAAGATTTACTTCACCACCACTCAAAGTTCAGCCAATCACGTTCCACCTTACATTGGCTCTGGGTTCCCAGTGATTCATTCATAATGATACGAGGGTTTACTACAAAGAACTGCCAGATGTTGCCATAAACAGCCATATTTTTCTTGCACTTTCTACTTGCTCAACTGTACAATGATAGGGTGTGTGTGTGTGTGTGTGTGTGTGTGTATACATTGATAGGGTGTCTGTGTGTGTGTGTGTGTACAGAGGTTATTATTATATTACAGACATCATGTGTGGACGGAGTGTAATACTGATGATGATGATGATGATGGTGATGGTGGTGATGGTGTTGGCTCTCACACCACCTGTTGATGCTGGAATACGTACTGGTAAGTTTGGTTATTATTATTTGTGTGTGTGTGTGTGTGTGTGTGTGTGTACAAAAAAGAGAGAGGAGGGAATAAGTGTGTGTGTGTGTGTGTGTGTGTGTGTGTGTGTGTGTGACAGTGTTGTGATAAATAGTGTAGTAATAACCATATAGTGTATAATACCAAAACAATGTACTGTACAATTAGACAAATACCATTGAGACAATGTTGATTAAAATTACCCAAAAATATTAAAATTACCAATATTAAAAATACCCAATATTAAAATTACCCAATATTAGAATTACCCAGTATAAAAATTACCCAATATTAAAATTACCCAATATTAAAATTACCCACAAATATTGTCCCCTAAGTTAATGGGTTACTACATACAGCGTTGGTTTTAAATCTGGAGCCACTAATTCCTCCAAACTATTCCAAGCAACAGACAACCATTACTTCTGTTGATATGGTCCTGATGTTTCCTGGCATACTTTGGAGGAATTAAGGTGCTCTAATGTATAAGAGACAGGAAATGTCAGAGTATGAAGGAAGAGAAGGAAAGGAGAGGAATAGATGGTGTATGGAGGAGGTGAAGTAAAGAGAATAAGAAGGAAACGAAAGTAAAGTATGAAGAAAGAGAAGGAAAAGAGAAGAAAAGATGGTGTATGGAGGAGGTGAAGAAAAGAGAATAAGAAGGAAACGAAGGTAAAGTATGAAGGAGGAGAAGGGGGTGGAAGGGAGACAAGAAAATAAATAGATAAAGGGGTAATGAGATGAGAAAGTACAAGGGTAGAGAATGTAGGAGAAAAAGGAGGAGGAACGGAGAGAAGAATGGAGAGAAGGAGTAAAGGAAGAAAGGAAGGAAGGAGTAAAGGAAGGAAGGAAGGAAGGTGGAAAGAATAGAAGAATAGAGAGAAGAAGGAGAATAGGATAGAAGGAAGGAAGGAATGAGAGAAGAATGGAGAGAAGGAGATAGGGAAGGAAGGAGGAAATATAGAGGAGAAGAATAGAGAGAAGGAGATAGGGAATGAAGGAAGGAGGGAGAGAATGAAAGAGGGAAGGAGAGTGAAATGGAGAGAAGGAGTAAAGGAAGGAAGGAGGAAAGAAGAGAAGAATGGAGAGAAGGAGATAGAGAAGAATGGAGGAAGGAAGGAAGATAGAGGAGAAGAATGGAGAGAAGGAATAAAGGAAGGAAGGAGGGAATGAGAGAAGAATGGAGAGAAGGAGATAGGGAATGAAGGAAGGAGGGAAGGAGAAAAGAATGGAGGAAGGAGATAGGGAAGGAAGGAAGGAATGAGAGAAGAATGGAGAGAAGGAATAAAGGAAGGAAGGAGGGAAGGAGAGAAGAATGGAGGAAAGGAGAGAGAGAAAAATGGAGAGACGGAGCAGAAATGTTGATATAAATAATAATCCACTATTACCCCTAAGAGAGAGAGAGAGAGAGAGAGAGAGAGAGAGAGAACACAGTCATCACTAACAACTTTCCTCTCTCACTAGAATGTCCCGCCTACAACCGGTCATCCATAGTGCCTCAACAACCATTAGAGATGAACAAAATCGGTGAATTTGTCCTGGAGACTAGGTTTCAGTTGTCTCCTCCACCTGATAATATTACCAGGTGGGGGACAAGTCTACACATCAAACAAACTCTGGCAACACTCGACATTGATCACATTACCGGACCTCATAACCAAGTCAACATCAAGTGTTCCTGTACTAGTGAAGATGATCATTCCAGTGTCAAAACCATCACAGGACCAGACGTCATCACCAAGCTGACACTTCAAGACTTTCTCCAGCTTAGGGTTGGGTGTCATCACGTGTACTACAACACCTACACCAAGATGACCTACCGATTGTCATTCACCCACTACAAGTGGGAAAAACAACCTAAATATCTCAAGAAGAAGGTCAGTTGTTCTCTTTATTAGCAATGCATATAGATAAAATCATGACAATTATTACCATAACCTTACATAACCTAACCTAGCCTAGCCAACCCTAACCTAACAAAACCTAACTTTAACCTAACTTAACCCTAACCAAACCTTACCTAACCAAACCTGATCAAACCTAGCCTAAAGTAACTTAACCTAACCAATCCTAATCAAACCTAACCTAACCTATAGTATCCTAACCTAACCTAACTATTACCAGATTAATATAATAATGATGTGTGTTATTATTATTTCAGGGAGGAGAGTGTTGGGTGGAGTTGTCAACTAACAATGATGATGAGGAGGATAAACAAATATTGGACCACAAGTGTCCCTACAACTTACCAGAGTTCCCACAATTTCAACTGACAGTCAAGTGTCCAGATAATGATGAACAATGTGCAACCATCAACTTCTGCAACACCGGTTAGTCTAATTCATCAACTTATGTTTATATTCTTTAATTAAATGATTTACTATATTAGTATTATATTAGATGTCAGACAAGGATTTTTATAGCATTAATAATGAATGAAAAGTTATTTACAACCATCAATTAAATATCAATATAAGAGAATTAAGCATGTAACACCAAGGTAAGGGTATTATACACTTGTGGTACATTGGAGTGCCTTCATTCCTTCAAAGAATGTCAAGAAACAGGAACAGCAGTTAAACCAATACACTAATGTCCTGTTGCTTGGAATAATTTGGAGGAATCAGTTGCTCCAGTATCAACACTCTCACTGGTACCATAACACCCTCACTGGTACCATAACACCCTCACTGGTACCATAACACTCTCACTGGTACCATAATACTCTCACTGGTACCATAACACCCTCACTGGTACCATAACACCCTCACTGGTACCATAACACCCTCACTGGTACCATAACACTCTCACTGGTACCATAACACCCTCACTGGTACCATAACACCCTCACTGGTACCATAACACCCTCACTGGTACCATAACACTCTCACTGGTACCATAACACCCTCACTGGTACCATAACACCCTCACTGGTACCATAACACTCTCACTGGTACCATAACACTCTCACTGGTACCATAACACCCTCACTGGTACCATAACGTAAAGTACAATGTAAATGGTAAAGTACAATGAATACTGATTAAAACTATTTTAATTTGTATTGACAAATGGCGGTGAGCGTCGGAGGAAGTGGTAGCCTAATATGGTTTTCGGACCAAAGAGGCCTTATTTATTTCATCTTAATAAGTTTTATCATGATTGCAATATTTATGTGATGTTCTATAACGTACATTGAAACATATTTTCAATGCAGAGGGATAATA
>JAWQEG010002796.1:90000-127500 GCA_033782935.1 Petrolisthes cinctipes | reverse complement strand
GAAACAGGACCAGATTAACAAAAATATTGGTGTCCAGTACGTTGCTTAGAATTATTATGAAGGTAACACATCAACCAACCTGTCTTTATGTGTGTGTGTGTGTGTGTGTGTGTGTGCTGGGAGTATGATGTGTGTGTGTGTTGGGAGTTATATGATGTGTGTGTGTGTGTGTGTGTGTGTGTTGGGAGTTATATGGTGTGTGTGTGTGTGTGTGTGTGTGTGTGTGTGTGTGTGTTGGGAGTTATATGGTGTGTGTGTTTGTGTGTGTTGGGAGTTATATGGTGTGTGTGTTTGTGTGTGTTGGGAGTTATATGGTGTGTGTGTGTGTGTGTGTGCAGGAGTAGGGTAGATGTGTGCGTGTGTGTGTGTGTGTGTGTTGGTTTTAAAAGTGTGTGTATATGTGTGTGCTACGAATATCAGGGAGATGCTGGCTGGCTGGTTTGATTGTGTGTGTGTGTGTGTGTGTGTGTGTGTGTGTGTGTGTGTGTGTGTGAAACTTGACCACTGAGGGTGCGAAAAGTTGGGTCGTGTCACTGTAGTTTACGAGACTCACATGACCTAGCTTGACCTTTTTATTTGTTTAACTCTTTTCCCCTGACCTCTACCATTTTTTTTTCCACCTTCCTATTTTTCTTCCTTCCCTCTCCTCTTCTTCCCTCTGTACAGTCACCGCTAAGGGTCGATTCCACAGTGGTTGGTATTGGTTTGTAAGCACGCAAACGAAAGAATGTATGTTAGCCCGTTTAAATGACCTATGGGTGAATTATTTAATGAATTTGGTGATTAAACTATGCAGTGATCATTATTATCTAACTGTTGGATAGATTTTGTGAATGTGGATACTCAGTTTTGGAAAATAATGAAGCGTAACGTATGTATAATCACTGCCTGCAACTGACACACACACACACACACACACACACACACACACACACACACACACACACACACACACACACACTCACACACTTGGCCCGACCCCTCCCCAAACGCTCAACCCCCCAAAAAAAACACATTCAATTCACTGCTACACACACACACACACACACACTCAACCCCCCCCCCACATACACACACATACACACACACACACTTGGCCCAAAAAAAAACTGGTAACATAACGGATACAAACCGCGAGCATCCGTGCAGAGTGGACTCATGTTATCTGTCCCACTAGTACTACTACTACTATTATTGTCACTGTTATTACTACCGGTACCACAACTACCACCACCACCGCTACTACTACTACTACTACTACTACTACTACTACTACTACCGGTGCTACCACAACCACTACTACTACTACTACTACTACAACCATTACTGTCACTGTTACCACTACCACCACTACTAGTACTACTACTACCGTTACTGTTACCACTACCACCATCACTACTGTCACTGCTACTACTACCGGTACAACTACCACCACCACCAATACTACTACCACTACTACTACTACTACTACTAATAATAATAATTGTTATTACTCTTATTAATTACAATGGCTCACCACCACCAGCATAACACAACACAACACCACCAACACATAACACTAATACACAACACGACACGAACACCACTAACACACAACACAACACACAACACAACACACAACACAACACACAACACAACACAACACAACACCACTAACACACAACACACAACACCACTAACACACAACACACAACACCACTAACACACAACACACAACACCACTAACACACAACACAACACAATACCACTAACACACAACACAACACAACACCACTAACACACAACACACAACACCACTAACACACAATACACAACACCACTAACACACAACACAACACAACACCACTAACACACAACACACAACACCACTAACACACAACACAACACAATACCACTAACACACAACACACAACACCACTAACACACAACACAACACAACACCACTAACACACAACACACAACACCACTAACACACAACACACAACACCACTAACACACAACACAACACAATACCACTAACACACAACACAACACAACACCACTAACACACAACACACAACACCACTAACACACAACACAACACAATACCACTAACACACACTACCAACACAACACAACACCATCAACACAACACAACACAACACCACTAACACACAACACAACACAACACGAACATCACTAACACAACACACAACACAACACAACACCACTAACACACAACACAACACAACACAACACCACTAACACAACACACAACACAACACAACACCACCAACACAACACACAACACAACACAACACCACTAACACACAACACCACTAACACACAACACAACACAACACCACTAACACACAACACAACACAACAAACAACACAACACAACACAACAACACAACACAACACCACTAACACAACACAACACCGCTGACCGTCGACTCGTGCCAACACCACCACGGTTCGCGTAATCCAAATCCGCGCTAATCCGGATCTCTCTCTCTCTCTCTCTCTCTCTCTCTCTCTCTCTCTCTCTCTCAGTGATGTATGTATGCGGTTTGAGGGTGCAATGCATTTTGTACATATGTGTGTATGTGTGTGTGTGTGTGTGTGTGTAATTAAGCAAGCAGTGAACACAAATACATTCCTACAAAATATCTCACCAGTTCTTTTTTATTTTTTTTATTATTAATAAAGGAAGTTGCGTGATTGGTTCGGTTTGTGTGTGTGTGTGTGTGTGTGTGTGTGTGTGTTAACAGAATTACGTACAGTACAAGTATATATATGTGTATTTTCATGACAACACACACACACACACACACACACACACACACACACACACACCCGGAACACAAAGCGCATAAAACATTTACAGGACGAATACGGATGTGAACGAACGGAAAAAACACGCACTCAAAAACACCTACGAACGCAAAAAATAAATACGCACACCAAAACACATACACACGCAAAAGTACACATGCGCGCAAAAACACGCACACATAAAACCATGCACCCAAATAACAAGCACACATAAAACCATGCACGCAAATACACATGCGCGCAAAAAACATGCACTCAAAAACACATACGCACGCAGAAAACACACGCAAAAACACATACACACGCAGAAAACACACGCAAAAACACATACGCACGCAGAAAACACATGCAAAAACACATACGCACGCAGAAAACACACGCAAAAACACATACACACGCAGAAAACACACGCAAAAACACATACGCACGCAAAACAAACAGAGAATCAGTTTTGTTGCACAGGTTATATAGACGAAGGCACTGAAAATAAATAATATTAGGCTCGTTATATTCTTCTATTTACGTTTCAGCACTGAAAATAAATAAATATTAGGCTCGTTATGTTTTTCTATTTAAGTTTCAAGGTCAACAATTTACTCACAAATATACGGATTATCTCACTGGCACACACACACACACACACCCAAACATTTGCACGCAACCTAGTCACACGCGCGTGCACATAAACATACACAGCATACACACATACTGCATACACACATTCGTCATATCCACATTGATACCCATGTGTGTGTGTGTGTGTGTGTACGTTGATAGATACACACACTTTTTCTCTTTCACACACGCACACACACACACACACTTTCTTTTACACATACACACACACAAATTTTTTTTTACACACACACACACACACACACACACACACACCAACGTTTTCTCTATTACACACACACACACACACACACACACAGATTGATATACCGACTGTGGTTTATCAAGGACTTTGATCTTCACACGTGTATGCATGTATGCGTGTATGTATGTATGTGTGTGTACTTGAGTGTGTGTGTGTGTGTGTGTAAATGCATAATTGTGGATATGTGCTTACTTGATTATACCTTTGTATCTCTGTATGTGTCCCTGTGTTCAGAGAGAGAGAGAGAGAGAGAGAGAGAGAGAGAGAGAGAGAGAGAGAGAGAGAGAGAGAGAGAGAGAGAGAGAGAGAGAGGTTGATTAATTGATATTAGGCGTCGCAACAGCTAGGTCATATAGCGCCAGAAGCAGGTGATAGAGAGGTGAGACAACAAGCAGGAAGGAAATAGAAAGAAAAGAGGGACATTTGAAAAACAGATAGAGTGGCTGGAGCCGAAGGGGCGACAAAACTCTTAAAATATTGCCCACATCACTACAGGCAATACTCACCTATAAGAGAGAGAGAGAGAGAGAGAGAGAGAGAGAGAGAGAGAGCTAACCACAATATTCTCAACAGTGTCCTCTCGTCTGAAACTAATTACTCCCTGACACAAACTTTTTCTCTTCTCTGTATGATTATCTCCGTGAAGAAGAGTGGGGATCGAGTGGGTGGGGAGTGAATGGGTGGGGATCGAGATGGTGGGGAGTGAATGGGTGGGGATCGAGATGGTGGGGAGTGAATGGGGATCGAGTGGGTGGGGAGTGAGAGAGTGGGGATGGAGTGAGTGGGGAGTGAGTGGCATGCTTTGGAGGAATCAAGGTGTTCTAATGTCCAGAACCAAAAGTGTATTACAACCTAATTTTTTTTTTTTTTATTGCATATTTCCATTTTGCTTTGCCCAGTTTACAGTACAGTCACGAGCACTAATACGTATACACAGCTTGGGCAATGGAGATCTTACTGCGTATTTATTTACTGTCTCTAGCTAGGTATTCCAAGTGTACAGTCATGAGCACTAATAAGTATAGAGTTTTGGTTGAAGCTTTGAACAGTCCACCAATTCACCAACGAAATAATTCCAATGGAGATCTTACTGTGTATTTATTTACTGTCTCTAGTAGGTAGGGATTCCAAGCACACTACAACACAACACAACACCACTAACACACAACACAACACAAAACAACACCACCAACACACAACACAACACAACACCACTAACACACACCACAACACAACCAACACACAACCAACACAACACAACACCACTAACACAACACAACACCACTAACACACAACACAACACAACACAACCAACACACAACACCACTAACACACAACACAACACAACACCACTAACACACAATACAACACAACACCAGAAGCACACGGCTCGTAATTGTTACATCCAATTTTTTCCCCACAACAGTGAACTCGTGAAATTTCTATGATTGAACCATGCATCCTCTCTCTCTCTCTCTCTCTCTCTACACGATACAAAAACTCTACCACTGTACAACAGGCGGCACAAATCCTGTCGCTACATCTGCCAAATCATCAAGTTTATTAATTATATTTATAAGTATGGAAATATATAAGCTTCACAGGCTCGTAAATTGGAAGAACTCTACAGAAGTACTTTAATAAATATTGCCCCATGGATACACGTGTAATAATTATGTGTATGTGTGTGTGTGTGTGTGTGTGTGTTCGATTATTATTATTTAAGTTATCCTTCAAGAAGTGCTGGCTGAGTGAGGAAACACGACTTTTACAATTGGCAAAAGTCGTGTCGCCTTCCTCAGCACTTCTTGAATTATAATATAAATGTTTATCATCAAACAAACACATACACCATACTATATTACATTATCCATGGGGTAAATTCGTAAACTTTTCTGGTTTTTCAGTTCAAGAGCTTGTGAAGCTTATAATATTTCCATACTGTACTGAATGCCTTGATAGATATAGCGACAAGACTTTTACCGCCAATTGTACCAACCATTGTCACAGTGTTCATGCATTAAGGGGGAAGTTTTGTATTGGTAATTCTGGAGCAAATGAATCCTCCAAACTATTCCAAGCAACAGAACACCATTACTTTTGATATTCTGGTCCTGTTTCCTAGCATACTTTGGAGGAATCAAGGCACTCCAATGTAGCAAAAAAGAATTACCCCCTTAAGGCTCCGTTGAAAATATTGCATGGGAAATAAACACTTCAAAATATTGGCTTATGTAAGGTATATTGTTACCGTGCATTCCGGAAGGAAGTTGTCTATCTGTTCCGGTGGTCACTGCATGCATGGATGTATAATATAATCCATAATGTTGACTTTTTACCACATTGGGATAGGATAGGATATGATAGGTTAGTTTAGATCAGTCCGATTAGGTTAGGTTAGGTTAGGTTAGGTAAGACTGATTAGGTTAGACCTTTAGATCAATCCGGTTATATAATGTTAGGTTAGGCTGATTAGGTTAGATCAATTCGATTAGGTTAGGTTAGGTTTACAGGTCAGTCCGATTAGGTTAGGTTTGGTTAGGTTAGGTCAGTCCGATTAGGTTAGGTTAAGTTAGGTGAGGTTAGGTCAGTCCCAGTAGGTTAGGTTAGGTTAGTCCAATTTGGTTAGGTTAAGTTAGGTTATGTCAGTCCGATTAGGTTAAGTTAGGTTAGGTCAGTCCAATTAGGCTACCATATACTAGTTTAAATTTGAATATACATGTCCCCGTGAATGTTTACATGAACTGCACAAGTTGTTTATCGAATATATCATTACAGATGTACACCTTCCTATATAACTATTATGTAAGAGTGATAACAAAAATCTCAGGTCTTCACAAGTTCACTATATCAGAGAGCAATGACTATATAACTTTTTATCAGTTGAGTGTACATTTGAGAAAGTATAGAAAGTGCAAGACAAATGTGACTGTACTTGGCAACATCTGGCAACTCTTTGTAGTAAGACCTCGTATCTTTATGAATGAATCACTAGGAACCCAGAGCCAATGTAAGGTGGAACGGGATTGGCTGAACTTTGAGTGGTGGTGATGATGTTGCCATATATATAGCCAGATTTTTCTTGCACTTTCTATTAGCTTGCACCATAGATTTTACCCAACTATATATTGCTACTTTTCTCCTACTTATTAATGTATACAGGAATTAAAGTACAGTACACTCGGATACCATAATAGTCTAGTCCAGCTGAGTCGAAGCCCGGCCGAGATCTGAAGCAGCTAGACGGTTTCTGGACAACAGCCCACCCAAACTAACACTAGTCTACACACACACACACAGTCACACACCTAAATCGAAGCCCGAGATAGCAGGAGGTTTCTGGACGATACATGATCACAAGGTTCTTAATGACTTAGAAAATGAGCAAAGGATAACTAATTAATGAATAAACAATGAACGGTTTTGTTATTGAATAAAAATAACACACCATTTGGTTAGGTTAGGTGTGTCAATCGAATTACATGGACCATATTGTGTGTTAAACAAATGTTACGTTGTTTTAATTCATACTTATAAAAAAGCAATGTTGTTTAATTGTTTGAAGAGTATCCCATCTGCATGTAAACTCCATATCGAGCTCTACCAGTGTTTACATATTTCATCAATAAAGCAAGAATGAAATTTATGAAAATACGGTATCTACTGACGATTAGTTCCAGTTATATGATTGTAAGCCAATAAAACAATTACATGGTTTGACTAATGTAACTCCTCTTAATTGCTAATTTACTATACCTGTTAAATTTAATACATTATAGTACATAGTTTAATTGAACGGCTTGGTCACATGACAAAACAATAATGCAACACAATTCAAACTTGTTGCAATGGGCTATTGAATATCAATTTAATACATTATTGTCTCATAATTAAAGAGAGCGATTAATTTATGTGATTGAAATGTATATCCACAAGTGGTGTAATTGAATAAATCCCCGTGAATAATTGAAATGCCTGCCATATATATAATTATAGCCTATACCCGCTAATACCACCACACACACATACCAACACTAACTATAACATATATCAGTTTTCCTGTAGACAACCAAGCAAGAAGAAAACGCTTGGGACAAATCAATAACAGTGTGTCCAACTAATAATTAAATTCTCCACACTGGCTGGTGTAGGCTACTTACCCTGAGAGACATTATGAGACGATGTAATGGTAATATTAATCCCTCCTTATCCACGCACAAAGTGACACTCCGCGAGCGAGCGTTGCACCAATACAACCTGCCATTGCCTTTGTTGACAATCCACTGAGGGAGGGAGTGAGTGAGGTGAGCAAAGCCAGGGTCCAAGGGAGGGACTACTAGGGAGGCACCACCACCGGAGCAGACGGCACTGGTGGTGGTGGTGATGGTGATGATGGTTGGTGCGCAGGTGCCATAGCTAACCCTCCCCATCCACCTACCCACCTACCTCCCTCCCTCGCACCACCATCAGAGCAGACGGCACTGGTGGTGGTGGTGGTGGTGATGGTTGGTGCGCAGGTGCCATAACCAACCCTCCCCACCTCACCTCACTCCTCCATGGCCAACCCTCCCCACCTCACCTCACTCCCCATGGCCAACCTTCCCCAGAATCCCCACTTCACCTCCCTCCCTCCCCACCTCTGGCGGCAGCTCTACTAATCTTTACCCTCCTCCCTGCCGCAAAAAGGATGCTCAATGAGAGTCACAAACCCCAATGTTCACTCCCTTGGGCCCTCAACGCTTGATAGACAAGAGATGGGACAATGGCATACAATGTACTATATAAGGGTAGACTAAGATGTTACCCATTTGGAAACTACGAATTCCTCCAGATTAGCCTATACCAACAGATTCCTTGAATATGGATGGTCAGCTTTATGGCACACTTTTGAGAAATTATCGGCATCCTGATACTCCAGAGATAAATGCAATAAACTCAATATATGTATGTGTGATTTTGATCTTCCCAGTGCCGGTAAAACGTGATTAATGGGAAATTCTCTTTTTGATAATTGGAGGCCGGGTTATACACACTCCTCCTAGCTATGCCAGGAAACAGACGACCCTATAATGGCACTAAGGGATTTGTTTCATAGCACATAGTTTGGAGGAATCAGAGACCTTCCAATTCACCAACTAAAGAATCTCCCCTAAACGTCATCTGCTCTAGTCAGTGTAATTCCATTTGCAAACGTTTATTAGCACACTGAGCAAGTCTAGGAAGATCCACGATCCCCGACAGTCTGTTCAAACCGTAAGTAATTTTCTATTGTGCTATGCCGGATGCATTATTACCAACTGTATACCGACTCCACCCCTTAGAAGCTCTTCAAGGTCCGCGCCAATAAAGCTCATAATAACACTTGGGCTGTAGCGATAAAACCAACCATACGATATCCTTAAAAATAATCCCATTGCCTTTCACACCTCATTTTAACCCTGTCATATTCAGGTTATGTCCTGTCCTAACCAACCTGTCGAGCCAGTATACAGTTCGTAACTAGAAAACTAGACTCTCCTCCTGCCGTGCCACCTTGCCTGCTGCCCTACCACGCCACACTCTCCACACTACCTCCTGCAGCAGCTCTCTCTCTCCCCACGCGGCCACGGCAGGCAAGACTTACCCTCTACAAGGTGCTTGTTCTCTACACACATCGACCCAAGCTGACCTTGCTACGGTGTCTTGGAACCACTAGTGGAACACTTACCTTGTATCTTGTTAATAAATTGTTACAGTGTACAATCGAGTCTGTTCACCCCAATAGTAATGCAACCCCATATTGTTACAGTACATTAACTTCCTAACACCAAACTTCTCTAGTAAAGTCATAAAGACCTCTTCTTACACAATGCTGTGTACGAATTCCCGAGGCCGACTGTACAATACGTCACTGTAACCGTGAACGAAAGAAATTATAATTATAGTGGTTGCTTGACTCAGGATGTTACCACTTTCGATGAATTTCTAATATTCTTACACCACAATTGACCTTTAAAACTCTCATGAAGAAAAGCTATCTATTCTAGCTACGATCATAACTTACATTTTTTTTTTTAATTGTTATATCCATATCCGAAAACAAGATCTCTTCAAATTACTCTACAGTAAGCTACCTCTTTCTGTGAAATATGCTACACGTAATCCTAAAGATGAAAAAATAATAATCAGTTATGTATGTGTATAAAAATGTATATTGGTCGTGGTGCTCAGCGAGACCCTGCTGGGCCATATTCAAGATTATTGATGGTGTAGTGTATACGATGGTGTGGTACCGGTACGGGCCCTCGTATGTAGCATAAATGTTCTTGAATATGGCCCCCAGTCTACTGTGTGTTTGTTATTTTGGCTTATCGCCTATCGACTGCGTAATGGTATTAAGGCGATAAAATTATCGAGTGATAGTGTGTATGTGTTGTGTTGCCCGAGTGTATTCTACCGCAACTGAACTGTGCACATATAATAAAAAATGAGGACTAGCATCCAGGCCCCATTGGACCTTATGTCACTAACTAAACATGGGGGTGGTGAGTAGGAAGGAAAATACTATATAGTACAGATCGTATTAATCTAAATATTGATCAAAAGGAGGGTTTGGGATAAAAATACACAAGGCGTGTTAGAGAGAAAATGGAGGATTTACCGAGGTCAGATAATGTAGGGGTAGAGAATATGACCTTGATTGATTGATATTAGGCGCCGCAACGAGGTCATATGGCACCAGAGGAAGTCAATTGAGGTGGGACAGTAATATAAGGTAACATGAAAAGAAAGGGACATTTGTAGAAATCAAAGCCCCTTTTAGTCGCCTTTAACGACACGCAGGGATACGGGGAAGCAATACCTTGAAAATGACTGGATGTACACTCAAGATTCCCCAGTCCTCAGTGAAGACATCCCCCATAGTTACCTGCAGGGACTCGAGCCTACAGAATATATGCATAGGGCAATAGAAAAATCAATACTAGACCAGCCGAAAGGGAAGAGACAGAATTGGGACAGTAAGCACCAAGAAAACGGAATTGAAAGAGGGAAAGTTAGACATGAAAGGGAATGGGTATAAGAATCCTGTAACCATGTATGAATATTGCAGGCTTCTAATTCCTCCTGACCATGCAAAGAAACAAGCTTCTTCCACATATTTAATGTTTCGTGGTAATATTTGAAGGACTCCTTTATCCCCAATTTCCTGACTACATAACAGGGTTCCTTAATACCTAGGGGCGTCAAAACTCTTGGAGAGCTGCCCACATCACTGAATGCATTCTTGCCACC
This sequence comes from Petrolisthes cinctipes, assembly GCA_033782935.1. NCBI lineage: Eukaryota > Metazoa > Arthropoda > Malacostraca > Decapoda > Porcellanidae > Petrolisthes > Petrolisthes cinctipes. The sequence goes on along the minus strand of JAWQEG010002796.1, from coordinate 116,531 downwards.
TTGAATTGCCCTTGCAGATACAACTTAACAGTACAGTACCTCCAAGCTTGCAGAACAAGGCTAACTTTTACCTGTGACAATGTCAAAAAACATCATTCACTCCATAACATTTATTGAGAGCTCTTAAATAAATGGGTTAAGGGCGAGAAAAAAACAATACATACAAAAATCATTCCAAAATTATCAGAAATTGTAATAGAAAATAACTAGATATGGATAAAAAAATAGCATTATGAAAAAGGAGCATATATATATATTTTAGCAGCAGTGGTAACAAAGCTATTACAATGATTTACGAAGCTTGTTGGTTACACCTTGATTCCACGTTGAAGCTATTTCGAAACAGCTATGACAAATAGAAAAAAAACTTTTAAAACCTAACCACTTCATTAACTTCTTAATTAACCTTCTAAACAGCATTAACAAGAAAATATATGTTGTGGTCTTACAGTCAAATGCAAAATTACTCCATCGACTGACCTGGATTTGTGAAAACATTATAATCCTGAACAGGATTGAAATTGTACAAAATAATTTTTCTGCTTTATCTAGTCATAACAAGTGACTACAGATCTGTGCATGGAAACACTTTCATATGCAGTAATATCACAATCTCAGACTTTCTATGTGTCCTTATGAATGAGCTTTATTAACCAACCATATGCCCCTCATTACAAGGTCCAAATGGCAGGTCAAACCTTCTTATCCCATCAACACCAATTTGCATTGAGAAAATTAAACAATACCCTTAGTACAAAATGCTAACTATTCTTTGGATTATGACATCAATATCCTTTAAAGAAAAGGAAACAGATCAGAAACATTTACATTCACCAAGAGGTTACAACACTGGTTGGGTTCCAGTGAATCTAGGGAGCACTTCCATATAAGTAATTATGGTGGTGGTAACATCTATGGAATAAGATTTTGTAATGCATGAGGACAGCCAAGTTACACACCCAAACAATTCCTAAAGTTACTATAAATAGCCTGCAAGCTAATTAAGCAATGTGCAGACAATCAAAATCTCTACCTTGGAATGACATGGTCGGTCCTTCAAAAGGGGTTACATTACATACATACAAAAGCCGAAGTTTCTACCCAACCCTGGATGGATTGATGTAATTTGCAGCCCGAGTCCTGTATGTAAATGCCAAGCTATCAGATAATGTTACCTATCCCCCACCACCTTTACCTTTTCTCAATACTGGGTGAGATAGGATGCTGCATTGGTGAACTAGAGAACTAATTAATTTCTGCACACAATGCCATGAAACATACTTTAACATGTGGTCTGTCTTGTGGCAAGTTTGAAGAAACACAAAAGCTTAAATTCACAAACAGCTTACCTACTCAATACTTCAGTATTTGGTATCAATAAAGCTTAGATTGTGGTGGAGAGGGAGGTTACAAGAGTGGGCAAACATTTTGGCCTTTGAATGTACGTACCTACAACTAACGAGATAACACATTCATAAGGGTATTCCACGAGAAAGTATGTATGTATGTATGTCGTAGTGCCACCATGTATGTTATTACACAAAGGCCCCAGATGCTGCTGCTAAAGGTCAATGGAGATTCTACGTTCAGCCAAAGGGTCACTGCTGTTTGCACTCGGCGGGCTGCTGGCCCTTGACTGACTTGTCTTTCGTTGGATCATAATCTGGATCATCTTCCTCTTCCTCATCATCACCTTCCTCCCCTTTAAAACATTAATAGAGTAAATATATAAGCCATATTTCAAAATTTCAATACTGTACAATAACACTATTAAATAACACTTCGACAACAGGATAATATATCATGAGTATAATCACATAAAGGTTTGTTGTTCAATTACGTGTTTGTTTAAGCCTCATTCTTGAGGAAATATAACAGTGGCACATTTAAAACAGCCTACTTGCTGTAGCAGGCTTATCAATATCAGTAGGCAGTGTGCAGTCTTAAAGCAGCTAATAAGGCAAACACCTTTCCTTCTAAATTAAATGTCAATATAGGGTTTATGGCATTCAATGACTCTTGGTGTCTCTGAGCCACTCTTTGGTCAACAATTTAATAACACTCTGTAATACAGTAACTCACTCCAAAAAATTTCATCAATACTTTTCCAAATCCAATGCATCATACCCATGCACAATCACTACCAATACAACAAAGCATCTATTACTATCCTATGTTAATAATAAAGCTTTAATTTGGCCATTTGCCATCATGCAATAATCCAATAGCTAAGTTATATCTATATACTTTTCAGTTGCCAAAAATGCTTAGCACATTGTTAGTATACCTGAATATCTGGGAGATGCTATGGTGCTACACTGAACTTATTACTGACCCTGTGAATATAATAATCTTTTGATACAATTAAGTACTTCAAGGGTTATCAATAAATTTTAGAAATGTAATATTGTAGGAACAACAAACCTTCAAATGATATGACAGACAGACAGACACCTTAAATGGCTACAATTGTTACTTCCCAAACGATGATACATGTGGGATGCTTGGTCAACATTTATGAGCATTAATATGAATGTATTCAGTACAGTGAGGGATGGGGACATCAATTTTATATAACATGTACTATCGTGGACGGAAGTATTGCGGCCCCCCTCCTGACTGAGACTTGATTTGAGCTGGTAACACTTGATCTCACCTCCTCCTCTCTCAAGTCACGTGTGATTTGAGAGGAGGCGAGATCAACAGTGTTACCAGCTCAAATCAAGGCTCTCAAGTCAGGAGGGGGCGTGCGATATTTTTGTCCATGATAGTACATTTGCAGATCATAACTTGGCCGAGGGTACAATTTGGTCAACAGAATTTTGGTACACCTAACATATACCTTAGTTTTTTTGTTTGATTTTACAAAATTTTACAATAATATATAATTCACACAAAAAACGTTACTCCAAAAAGTGGGAAGGAAATGGGTGGGTGGGTGGGTGGGTGGGTGAGCTGTCAATTACAATTTACAGTACAATATTGCACAATAAAATGTGGGTTAGTGCATATTCTTGGCTACTGGAACTGTTGCATTACTCAAAACCTCACATATGAAAGATACACATCAAAATGAATACACATTATACCTTACATTATATAGAATAACTTTGGTATTACTGTACCATGAGAAACTGCTATACTGCCTCAACACAATGACTAGCTTCAAGAAATATCTATTATTCATAATAAATTACTGTATATGTGCACATGTAACATCAACTCAAGAACTAAATAAAAAAGTTAATAATTTGAGGGACTCTACAGTAGAAAAAAAAAAAAAATATATATATATAGGTGACAAACGGTATGTAGGGATTACAGGTGTCCAGAGTAGCAAATGAAAACAGTAACAGAGTGTCAGCTTTGGTATAGCTAATATGAAGAGAGTTGATGGTTGGTCAGTATTGGAAAAAGAATTGACTGATGACTTGACAAGGAAACAACAATGTTACCTACTCAAGAAACTTCAATATGTTCAACCTACATGGAAATTCACAAAGTCGAGTGTTGGGTGTTGAGTGAGAAATCATTGAACATGAAGTCATTACCAAAATCACACCATGTGTCAAAGGAGGAATATAAATTTCCTTTACGTGTGTGCAGATGAGAAATCATTACTGTTCAATGTGCATAAAACATCATAGTACCAATATTTATCAAGCACATATATATTCAATGTCATGGAATAAAGTGCCAGAAGAAATGGTAACAAGCAAGTATTGCCTGGACATTGAACTGATACCTTATCAAATAGCATTGCTAACCATTCAGCCTCTCTGGTGTTATAAAGAAATGAATGAATGAACGATAGTTGTGGTGCTCGACTTACACTGACCATGCATGAAATCAAAGGAAACGAGGAAGGAAATCATGTTGGTCTTTCCATGCTAAATATTCAGCCAGTTAATGTAGTCACAAGGACCAGAAATATCTCGCCAATCCACAGAATGAGTGGTCTGGGTAGGCAGGGAAGGGGGTTTGGAGTAGTTGGATGCTCTAACAGATAATAGATGTCTGTTATGTGAAATTTGTCAGTTTCTTTACCTTTGGTGAATACTTTGACAATGTATGATGCATTATGACAATTTATAAGCTACTAAGAGACTGGTGTTTATTTTTTTGTTTTTAATCTCATTTTCTGAGGCCAGTGTTCCCCTCCCCATCATTTACTAGCTGATATTAGTTAGTGCTCAGGGTAGAGCCGTAAAGTGTCACACTAAGGACCCTGTGTTCGTATATTATAATTGGAGGCTTCGGATTCCTCCTGACCATGTCACAAAACATGCTCCTTTCATATACTGTAGATGGTGTTTTGTGGCAATATGTGAAGGACTCGTTTATCTCCAATTTTCTGACTACTTCACAGGGTTCCTTAACAAACAAATGGTATATTCTCTACCTTAATGCAGCTACAGAATTTTAGAGTAAGAATTTATTAGGAATCGGTAACTTTTGTTGAGGACAGAGAAAGTTAAAAGAAACGTACCATACATAATATTAGACTTCTATCTCCACACACACACATTAGGTTCCTCATGTAACAGTAATCATATCAATTTTGTTGGATTCTGAATTTCATTCGGTATGACATTTTACCTATTCCACCACTTCTCTGTTCATCCTCCTATCTTTGTTGTAGCAATAAAGTCTGTATTGTATATTTTACCAGTCTCGGCAGCAAAAACTAATCCTTAACATTAAGTGTTACGATAAAAAATAAATAAAATAAATGCTACACCAAATGTACTACTGATCTTCATTCAATATTCTCGTTAAAAATATTATTTTTGTATTTAATCCTGATTCACCTTGCAAAAATAGCTGAATTTTGTTTTTAAAATGAAAATTAAGCTTACCATAGCTTCTTTGTACTGTCTATAAATAGTAGGCATCATAAGTAATAATTACACGGTAGCAATCAAACTCCCCTAACAATGGAATCTGCTTAATCCTTAAATATTGCAAAAATACATTTATGAGGCACAAGGTGGGGTATATATATATATGGTCCAGTAATTAACACTTTCACATCAGGCCATTTTAAATGACTGCACAGGAAGTGTCTGGTCCTGATCAACAAGAAGGTAACTGGTGTGAATAACTTTAGTCTGGTAGCATTAGACATTATCTTCGACGAAAACAATCTTTGACGCTATATTCGCATTGCAATATAATGGGAACGCAGCAACGAAGAGTATTTTTGATGAATAAAAAGTTTAATACTACCAGCCTCAGTATTTATTATTGTCACTGCCTTCAGAGCACTTGCCGAGTGATTCCACCCACATGGTGCAAAAATTACCTCATTTTGAAATATTGTGCCTAACAGACATTATATCTTATAGGAACTGGACCTGATACAAAAAGGTTAATCTGGACATGTACTGTATGAGAATTTCAATAACTGGATCTATTATTACATAACTTTCTGCATCATTTTAAAATTTTCCATCTCAAATAAATTTTACCCTACTACCACATTGACACGGCTTAAAACATTACCAATTGCAACATACTTTCCTTTTTACACAAGTTTGGCACAATATTATTTTTGTGCAAGATATGTACATTCAATGAAATCACCTGAATCACAAAATTCAAAATAAGCATCAGAATATTCCTCCTACTTAGAAGCAAATTAATGAGTATATTGTTAGTGCTGGGGACAAACCTGAGGGGAGAGGGGGGGGTTCTACAAGTGCTGACAATCAGTACAAGCCAAGAAACTTGTAAAATAATGTATACCAGTAACACAAGAAAAACCTGGGATTCAATGCCAAGTAAACCTGAGCATCACTTACACTACAAATCCTCATCATCTGTGTCCCTAATGCCTGCTGAGGGTTGGTAATATCACACCCCATCTGCATATTGAGTGAGTTTTTAATCAACCCTTACTACTCTACATTTGGACACGGGAATTTGTGGTACAGCCCAGGTGGAAGATGCTCGTCCCTCTCCAGCAACCAAAATGCCTATTGTTACCATCTCTCATCATAGTTTCTGCCCCTGGTATATCTTACTGGTCGCTTAGTAACCTGATACCGAGTGGTAGGAGCCGAGTATCTTCCATATGGACTGTACCACAAATTTCTGTGTCCAACTCTACCAATGTTATGGCACACATTACAAGGTACTGTATCTTCTCCTTGCCATACTACAAGGACCATCACAAATCCAGATCTATCTAATTCATATGGTTATTAATGCTAAACCTACTTCTTTAAAGACCCATTTGCTTGGTAGTGGTGCCCCTTAATAGATAGTATACTTATGGTACACTGGAGTTCCTTGATCCCTCCAAATTATGCCAGGAAACATTACCAAATTAGCAAAAATAATGGGAATAAACACCATTCTCCTCCATGTACTCTTGGGTCACATTTTACCCTTTTTACTGGTGGTCTTCCTTTCACACCAAGGTTCTCAATCTCACTCCTATATACCTTCATAATAATACACCTATGATAGTTTATGGGAATTGGAGGCTTCCGATTCCTCCTGACAATGCCAAGTAATATGCTCCTACCATATAGGTAGTGAGTGTTTTGTGGCAATATTTTAAGAGCTTTACCTCCAATTTTCTGATTGCATCACAGGGTCCCTTAATTAGCTATTCAACACTATTTGTTTTCACATCCAATCACAAAGTCTCATCATTTCCCCACCCAACCTCATCAAGGATTTGCCTGATTATTTGATACGATTAAAGCTGGTAGTATTAAACTTGATCTTCTACGAAACAACTCTTCGTCGCTAAATTTCCATTATTTTGTAATGGGAATTTAGCGACGAAGGGTTGTTTCGTCGAAGATAAAGTTTAATATTACCAGCCCAAAAGTTTACAAAGCCCAAGTCTGGCATAAATATGAATCCCAGTTTGTGTGTTTTTCTTGGATTATTTGAAGACATACATACATGTGTGCATACACAGTAAAAGGAGTATCATAAATAGTGAACAGTATTAAAAGGAAACAACTTATGCATATATGATCTATTCTAAACAAAGACAATATCCTATATTCTGATACACTTCCATACACTAACAGACAACATTAACACAAGGATGTGCATGAACACGACAATCTAAGCAACTCCCATGAAGTTACCTTACACAAGTTTACCTCAGAATGAGCAACATAATTCACCAATAGTTCTTCCCACCAATCTCAAAATTACCCCTCGGACCCATAAGTTCTTTTATTTTTTAATATATAAATAAGACATACCTATGATGGAACTGGCCAAGAAGCGCTAAGTTTTCCTACTCTATAAATACAAACTAAAGTTACAAATACTAAAATGTGTAAGATGTTCTTGGTAAATTGAGGGCTATGGATCCTTCAAACTGTACCATAAAACAAACACACCAAGTATTCTGTTTTATGAAAGTTTGGAAGGACAAAGTCTTTAATTCACCTTTGATATTCCACATTCTCTACTTAAGTCCTCTAACTGAGATGGTTAAACAAAGAGCCCCTAATATCCCAGTTCTGACTCCATAAGTTAATGAGATCAGCCACCTTCCCAAAGAGGGCCTGCATCACAAAGTTACCTCAATGAACGAAATACACACTAGTTACTTTCTCCCATTTATAACCTGTAGTAATAATTAATTTTTTAAACTTTCTCACTCAAACAAAATTGATTTGTAGATCACTTTCACGAAGAGCAAACAACACCCCTATTTTTGTTTTCAAGGTATTCAGACAAGTTATCGGTCACCAACCAAACATTATCAAATATCTAGATGCTTGAATAGTAGGCCTGATATATGAGAAAATAATTCATATACAACAACAACTCTAATCCCAGTATGTCATATGGTTGCCTTAAATATTAGCCAGATATATAGCCTACATCTGACAACCTAAGATTTTATGGCAACTCTTCAACAAACCCTGCATACATTTGACCACATTTATGTCCAAAAGTCAAACCTTTCTTTAATATTACAAAAATGTGAAAAAGTACCAACAGAATATGGGTGGGAGTGGAGAAATTTATCTGAAGCAGCAAATTTTGTGTAGCAAGATACTGTATTGTACTATAAAAATTTTTGTCTTCTAGTTCTACATTACTCTTACTATAGTGTCTTTTGGATGACTGATAATTCATTCAATTATCAATAAAAAATATCTTTCCATTCCCATCCTCCCTTAGCAGCTACAATGTCAATATTATCACAACTACTCAGTACCCCAATGAATAATTATAAAGCACACCTACCTTCTTGGGTTAGTAGCACATGCTCTTACTACCTCATCTACAGTATATATCATTTCATTCATTTGGAACGTATACCCAGCAAATGTAACACAAAACATAATACGCATCACTTTTTCTCACGCCCGGACACCATTAAAACTGTACTGCTGTGTCCTCATATCAGATATGGGATAATAGGCTGGGATTATATTAACTCGTGATACAAAACATATTCCAAGATTTGGCCCACATTTTACAATATCGAAAAAAAAAAAAAAAAAAAAAAAAAAAAAAAAACAACTAGCACCAGTATCAACATTAACATATTTAACACTTGCTTCAAATATCAGGAGTGGATGAGCATAATATTTGTTTGCTGGGTACACTGTAGAATATCCTAACCAGTCATTATTATTATTATTATTAGTTTAAGTGTTTCTAAAAATTTTACAACAAAACTTCATTGTCTGGAATACCACAGCCACCTGATCTACTCTTATCACTTCTACTGTCGGTGTACGGATAAAGGATATACTGTATATACCACACATACCATCACACTGAAAGCAGTAACATCCAGCAGTAACAGATCAACATTTTTGCTCAATAATTTGTATCTCTAAATAAGCCAAATTCTTCAAAATTTCAGTTAAACCACAAAGATCAACAATCTGTTTGTATATTTCTAATAACTGTGTAACACTCAACTTCAGTACACCAGATAAACAACAATGAACACATGTCATATTGTAAACATTTATGCCACATGCGGCTTACTGACTGTATGGATATGTTGAGGAGGTTTCATATATGAGTAAGGTATCACAAACACCTATGCCACATGTTGCTTAATCTAATTTTGAGTAGTTCCATACTTAAACATATGAAAACATATATTGTATATACATATGCCTTTAAGTAACAGCTATAGATCCTTCCAAGTCAATGCTGATGTTAACAAGCAATTCTTACCACTTAACTTAAAGGTAAGAAGCACTCACCTTCCTCACCCTCTTCCTCTTCAAAATCTTCATCATCCAAAGCTTCACCAGTATAGAAGAGTACAGCTCGAGGGATAATTCTTTCTCGAATGTAATGTCCTATCTCAAAGTCTGCCGTCAACAGGGCTTGTGTGTCCTCGTCCATCTCTTCATTGGGGTCTTCAGGAACTATTGAGAAAGAAAAATTATTCATTTATTGGACCTCCATTAATCATCATAAAGAAATAAAATAATCCAATGCACCAAATATCAAGGCTTGACTCAGATTGCCAATCCATCCCAAAGACATTATTCAGACAAACCCTAAAGCCTAGCCACACCTGGTTAGTATTACCTCCATGGACAGGTCAGTCTTAACAAAACTACCTAATCCAAACACAATGATATTATGAAAATTAATATATGAAGTGAAATTGATATGCAAGTGGTGAGGGAAACAGGTAGAGAATATAATACTTTATTCCAAACTAGTTTCGCCTACTGCTGTTTTGGAAGAATGTTCCAAAGAAGCAGTAGGTGAAATTAGTCAGGAATAAAGTATTCTATTCTCCACTGTGTTTCCTTCACCACTCGCATACACCTGTCACAATGTCAACACAAAATTTATATATATTCTGAATTGATGACAATAAACAACAAATAATGAAAATCATCAAAGTGATTGGTATGACATTCTTTGAAGTTGGGTCATAAATATAGTTATCCAAGTGCCAAGGGTGCAGAGTTAGTGTCGGATGCTTTTTGGCCGGAGTCGGTAAAAATATATTAGATTCTTGACTCTTATGTGATCAATTCACGTGTAATGTACTCGAGGTGAAAAATAGGCCAGTGTTGTGAAATTTCCACTAATTTGTGGAGGGGTGGAGGGGCCAAGGGGAGGGGGGTCAAAGTCGTAACCTGGAAATATCCTAGAATCTATGAGTCTGAATTTTTAAAATCCGACTCCGCTCCCGTGTCAAGTACAAGATAAATGTTGTGAGGTGGGGATAATAGTCATGTGAAAATAAACACCAAATGTAAAAGCAAAGTTTGACGACAATGACTTCTTGGCTAAATATTCAACCATATACAGTATAGGCAATTTTGCTACACTTTTAAGAAACACTAACTATGGCTGATCAGGCCAAAAACATCATTATTTATTCTAACATCTTTGTTATCTTTCTTATAGTCTCCTCATTTACTACCACCTTCTCCTTAAGAATTCTGTGATCATGTAAGAGAATGGGTGGCTTCTGATCCCTCCTGACTACACCACAAAACCAGCTCTTTCCATACAAGTGTGTTTGTTTTGTGGCAATATTTGAAGGACTCGTTATCTCCAATTCTCCGACTACATCACAGGGTCCCTTAATAGTAGTATTTCACTTGATTAGTCAAGAATTCCTTACATGGTGTTTATTTTCCAACAAGGATGAAGCTTATCAAAAAAGGCTGCGACCTACATGCAAAGGTGTTAGAGTGGAGAGGGTCCATTGACAGACATTATTGTAAACTCATATGCAATAATATGCAACCCTGATAATATTTCTACCATTTCAAGAAAAATCCCCAATAAAATGTAGATCAGAGCCTGGGGGAAAGAGAGAGAGGGGGGAAGGGGGAGGGAGTGCATGAGCTATAGTTCCTCTAATTCTTACAAGTTTTGTTCATTTACTAAATTAGTGGATGGCAGAATCTACATATAAATATGAAAATTGCTTGTGACTGAATACTTGCAGGTTTACAACTCAAACTTAAATCATTAAGGCCAGAATAAGTGTAAAAATACAAACATTCCATTCACAAGGGACACCTATAACATTATTACACGAGTTTTTTTAAGACAATCTGTGGGGAGACAGGAGATTAATTGGACACAAGGCAATCCAACACACGTGCAAACGTTTTTTTAGTCAGATCACGCCATTCCATTATGCCCAGCAAAGGAGGTCTGAGGAGGGAAGAACATTACAGATGCCAACATCATATTTCATAGGTAACAGGTATTTTACCAGACTAATAATAATCATGCTATTTCTTACCACTTTGCATAATAATAAGTTGAACCAATTCCATTCTCAAGGTATATGATCTAGTTAACTAAACTACAGATATTTATAACAGGTATATCAATTGCTAATTCATATTCAGTGTTAAGTATTTCTTTAAGGCACATTTTTATATCAATAAAAATAGTAAATTTAAAAATTCACATGCATAGACAGTGGATACACCATGTATGTAAACTTCTTACCTAAAGGGGATGGGAGAGGAAACAACACACTGGTCACAATATCAACTATATATAACACAAATAAAAGGGGAAGAATATAAAAAAAATAAATACACTGCAACAAACCAGGTGGTGGATTAAAGAAGTTGAAGAAGGAATCATTCTGTACAGTCTTGGTTATGGTTCTAACAGCTCCCCGAGACTTGTGCTTCTGTTTCTTCTTTATGGTTTTGACAGTGACATTCTTTCCTTTCTTCCAGTCTATTGTGCAACCCTGAACAGAGAATCAACTTGTTAGCACAACATACAACAACATTCATTTGTTATATGATAAATACTAGTAAGATTGTTACAGAAGCATATTCATCCTTTGTGTCACAAGGGATCAAGGGGTAGACTGAAAATTCTTTTACTAAAAATAGCTTCAGATATGGGTAAAATCAGCTACAGTATTGTACTGTACTAATAACTGAATAATCATAATACCTTGCATTTAAATATTTCTGGTCCCTCGAAGCCAAATGGATCCTCCTTGTCAGGAGAACATTTCATTTCATAATATTTTGTTAAAACCTTGTTGGTGAAGAATTCATTTTCTTGGAAATGGAACTCCAGAGTAAAGCCCATAGGTTCATCATGGAACTTGAGTTGAATATCTGCTAAATGCTTCAAAATTGGTTCATCATATTCCTGAACCATCTCTGCTAATAGGTCTACATTTTTGAAGATCGTCAACCAGAATTCCGGAATGCCTTTTGTGTTCTCATCAAACTCATGAATCCTGCAAAAGAAATACAATTAAATAAGAATTAGAATATTAAGAAACAGGCAACTGCTATGGAAAAAATAAAAATAGTTGGGTCTTGCTACAATATAGTAGATGCTTTGTTTCCTTATAGAAAATCTCCTTAGGTCTGGTCACCTTATTTGACAAGGCTTTACTGGGGACCTTGAGATCATATCAAAGGGGCTATTCACTCCCCACTATTAGCAGAATCACCAGTGGGGCTTTGTGTAGCAATGTATAATATGCTGCATTGAAGTTATGCGTTGGGTAACTGAGACTGGCCTCATACTTCAATTGTTGCAAAGAAATGCAATAAGCAACACAGATTTTAGACCATCACCTTCATGTAAAAGTTTTCCCATGAGTTTCTCTCATTCACTGGCAATAACTACAATACATTCTTTCCCATGTGTATCCAGCATCCAGATCCCATAATTCATTCATTTACCAAGGGATGGGTGGCAGACTAAACTTGGGGAAGAAAAAAAAAAAAAAAAAAAAAAAAAAAAAAAAAAAAAAAAAACACCCTATGATACAGGGGGGGTGAGGGCTGGGGACCCCACTCTAACAATGACCCCAGCAAAGGTTCAAATAGCCTCGGAGCTGGACCCCTTGCCTGTCAAGGGTCCTGCACTGACACTAGAGCCTCCCCACCCCTTGAAAAAAGGGAAATGGGGTATTGATGATGATCATGACAAGACCCAGTGAAAAGAATCACTCATTCACACCCAATTTCAAAACCACAAAATTCTTAGCTGCAAACCTCTATCCACAGATCTTTGGATTCCCTCCTAATAAAAAGTAAGGATCACAGAAACTATACTTACTTATTCTCCTCTTTATCCTCTTCAAGCTTTGCCTTTTCTTCCATATCTTTACTGAGGTTCTTGTCCTCATCTTCATCATCTGATGGGAAGTCACATTCGTCCTCAGTGGGTTCGTGTTCGGCACAGATAACTTGCCTGCGCTTCTCGTACAACTCCTGATGCATCTTGTCATATTTCACCTGAGGTTGGAGTGTAATAACATTCATAATTAATCATAAAAAAAACCGTGGTGAAGCTTTCACTGAAAATTAGCCAATATCACAAGTTTTATTCCTCCCCAATAACAGAGTTCACCCCATAAAATGTCATGCATTGTTGTATCCAATTCAAAATACTTTATGCTGAAGATTATCACAAATCAAAGAACTTTAAAAACAGTGATGAAAAAAAAAAAAAAAAAGATACCGGGTACTCACTTCTAGTGCATGGACTTCCTTGTAAAAGTCAGCCTCCAAGTCGGTGTACTGGAGCTGGATTTTTTTAAGCGCCTTAACACGTTTCTTAACAGCTACAGGTAGGGACTGAAATCGAATATACATTTCAATACATAAACTTGCCAAAATAAATTACTTCATATCTATACTGATATCATGGATTGGCACAGTAATTAGTTTTTATTACAGTACCAAAATTCCCACCCTGTATATTTCCAAACATAAAAGCAATCGCACATTTACCTTAAAAAAAAAAAAAAAAAAAAAAGTCAACACTAGTTTAAAAATAGTATCTGACAAGGCGGCCCTATACTGTAATGCATGTACAACAATTTACTATGGCTTCCTAGGGTATAACTTTCACTATTACTCTCGTTACCTCCAGTTTTGGATGGAAAATTACTATTTTATAAATAATGGTTCCTCATCAAACAGAGATATCAACTACAGCTGACCCTGGATATACAATGAATAAACTACTTGTATCCATCAATTCATTATACACTCAAGTCACGCATTGAAGACCATCAAATATTTCCCCAGGCTTCTTGTTATTCATTACCATACACACAAACTAAGTAATTTACTGACCCTGTGTTAAAAGGATATATGTGATAAATTTAATCATCTTATATTGAGAGAATACTGTATGCACCTGTACCTAACCTAAGCTATATGAGGGAACCATCTCTGAAGCCAATCTAGTTCAAAGTATAGACATTACAGATGTGTTAAGGGTAAATATAGCCAATACAGATGTGTTAAGGTTAAGTAACTGCTGTGGGAAATTAGGTGGGTGTGATTCCACTTAAGTTTGTGTGTATGGTAATGAATAACACAAGCCAGGGAAAATATTTGATGGTCTTCAATGAGTGACTCAAAGTGTAAAATGAATTGGTGGATAAAAGTATCTTATTCATTGTATATCGAGGGTCAGCTGTACTTCCCTTCAAGCCTCCCTGGGAACTAACTACACCTTTAAATTCTATACTCAATGAGCACAATAGAAATCACAAATTAATGAAAAATATAAAAGCATTAAATGCACAACACACAAATGGTATTAATAGACAACTACTAAGTAAACTTATTCCACTTGCAGGTAAATTCTTTTAACATATTTTATACATGTATCATATGTTTTCAAGCTTGGCACACACAAAATCAAGTTGCAGAAACCTTTGAGTGTAACCATAACTTTACTGATTTAAGAGAACTAGTCTGAGAAATTAGTCTGTTATTTCAGTAACAATCCATAATTTCCAAGCCTCACAGGACAGACAAAATTATACTGTTGACAACAACCATACTTCTTTCTCCAAAGCAAATCATACACATCACTCTACTGTTAACACTATATTTGTATTGGGTGGGCTTGAGTATATGGACTGCAACTGTAATTTTAACTTTAGAAAAGTTAGAGATATGGATAAGTGGAAGTTACAATACAGTACAGCCTCAGAATTAATGATCATGTTACTATAACTTACTTAAATTAGATGTACGGTCGTGGACAAAATTATCGCGCCCCCCCTCCTAAAAAGAGATTTGATGAGCTGGTAACACTGTTGATCTCACCTCCTCTCTCTCTCTCTCAAAAGTCCAACAGTGTTACCAGCTCAAATCAAGTCTCTGTCAGAAGGGGGGTGCAAAATGTGTCCATGATGGTACTAATGCATAACTGGAAATATTATATACAAACACAAAGGAACCTGTGATAAATTCACTACTGCTTCAAGACAACGGCAATAGCAAAAGTCATCCAAAATGGTGGTTCCTCAAAGGGTCGTTTCATCTACACTTCTTAATAAATGAAATTATACAGAAAATTTTATGAAGCCTAAGAACAACCAGATTTATAACAAGTATTTCAGCTAAACTAAAGCTCATTATACTCTCAATCTTCTTTTCTTACCAGTAGATAATTTCTTATTTTAGTTTTAGCACCACCGAGAATGAATCAAACCAAAATCATTATCATTCAAACCCACAAAACACACGTACACAAAGCACATTAATTTTGTGCTTTAATATTGAATACAGCTGGTACACCTACACACACGGTCATATCAAGTTTAATATTGTATATCCTCCCACTGAAATCTACGACAGACAAAACCAAGATAAGAGTTTTCTGGACCCTTAGTCTGGTCTGATGGTGTCAAAACATAAATAGGAAATTCCCCTACATAAATATACTGTACACATAAGATCACCCTGTAAATGAAGGACGCCTTGGCAACATTTGTACTTCTTTGGATTTCTATGATTCTCAGCTGAACTTTTAATTTAAACTGGTGAAGGGAGGCTGTGTATTTGTCTAAGCTATATCATAGCAGCACTTAGATTAATTCAGCTATGCTAATCAAAAAGATTAAGCAGCAGGAAGCACAATATAGGCGAGGTAACTTGAGGGAAAAAAGCTAGCAGCCATATTGACGTGAAAAAAAAAGAGCATCAATGTAGAGACGTTTCAGTAAAAGAATATTGTACATGCTTTACACCTTTGGAAATGTGATTATTTATACCCTCACCAGACCAGAGAAACTGTACTGTATTATTACCTAATTCATTATATCTTGTACCCAGGATACAGGAAGGTGCAACCCATTCAGTTACATACTCTTAGGCATCTTAAACTCATAAAGCTGTAGAGTTTGGACAAACGAATAACCAACCTTCCATTACCTAACAAGGACTGCACATATAGTCATCAGTAGCACTAGCTCCCCTTTATAGTGCTAATACTGTATATAAATTCACACTGAGTTGTAAGCAAAGCAATTTTTAAGTAACTTGAACAATTAGTACAACTAAATAGTGTTAGTCAATGCAGTCATCCCCATTTCTTCTGGTAATTAGCATTTGGACTCTCCTGAAGCCCTGAAGCTGTAAAAAAATACTCCCTCCCTTAACTTCCACAGCAAAAATTTAACCTTTCCTTGCTTCAAACCTTAACTCTTAAAAACCTGGTGACTTTAAAGATAATTTAAAGGTGCAATCAGAGACTTACGTAAAAGAAAACACTACAATACTGCACTAATAAAACATGCTTTTATATTATGCATATGGTTCTTCAGGTAATGATCTACTGCAGTTTTAAAAGTCTAACCTCAAGCCTTTAGACACCAGAACTTTAACTAAAAATTCTTCAAAACATTGCTTAGTTTTAAATAATAGATGTATGTTTATATTTGAAGTAAAAGTATTCTCACAATAAAGCTATTATTGCACTGCACACCAACACACAAGACTGAAAATGTTGAAATATTTACATGTATGCTAAGCAAATATGAGCATGCACTACTGAAGTAAATGAATATTAAAAGCAGGTGTCACACACACTTACATTCCTTCACTATAAAGCAAAAGTGTTCAAGTACAAGAGACAGATTGTAAATAATTAGAGGAAGAAAATTAGAACATGCAAGTGCCAGGAGCATACAAACACCCCAGGTATTACAGCTAAATTACTCAATCCCCTTACATTTTAGTGGGACTCCAAAGACAACAGCATTTATGACTGGTAAGGAAAAACCTGCGTCAATTCAAACGTTCCACCACAACAAAAAGTATTTGAAAAACAAAACACCCTTTTTCTACCAAGAAAAGGGCTGTGCTAATAGAGTTCTGTAAATGCTTAAATTGCTTAGTAATATTTAGGAACTAACCTGCTATCCAATACCAGTAAGCTTAAGCTATTCATATATATACCAAGCTAATATTAAGGGACCCTGTGATGAAGTCAGAAAATTGGAGATAAACAAGTCCTACCAGTATTGCCACAAAACACCACCTATAAGTCCTATATGGAAGGAGCAGGTTTCAAGGCAGTCAGGAGGAATCACAAGCCTCCTATTTTCATACAAAACCACAGGGTCCTTAAACCTGTATGAAATTTTTAAATATATATTTAGGACTGTATCTACTGGTAGATAGTAGTTGATAAATTATATTATTATACTTGACCTCAGAAATTTTACACTTAGTGATCATGTTTGGGAAAAAATTCCTGCTACCACTTGACTTAACTTATTTAAAATTCATATAAACATACTTAAACTCCACATTGGAAAAAATCTACATGCCAACACCGAGTGGTGGACAAAATTGTCACAGTGCCAAATTAAGATACAATCTGTAACCCAACATGGTAAGAGTAAATGCAAAATGATCATCACAAAAATGACAAATCTTTGGCTTTGAGAGACCAGAATGAACTTAATTAGAGGCAAACAGTAGGCCCTTCACATAAGACGAATGAGTTTATCACTATCCTTTAAAGACAGGCTCGATACATCACTTAAGTGTGTATGGTAATTAATAACAGAAGCCTGGGAAACCAACTGGTGGTCTTCGATGAAGGACTGAGTGTAAAATGAAGTGGTGGTGGATACAAGCATTTAATCATTGTATATCAAGGGTCCGGTCACAGTGGTGATACGAGTGGCAGAGTAATGGTGGTTGAGGGTATTGGCCGATTGTATATTTTGGCGACGCAGCAACTAAGAATGCAATGAGGAGCAAAGGGACACGGTCCACCATAAGTACACACCAAGTACAGCATTTACGCTACGGACGTTAAATCAAATCGGAGAGAGGGGCAGCAGTAAATTGTGCACACTACCACGAGGCATGTCACAATGAGTACGGGATAATCCAGTTACCAGAAAAAACTCCCTAGCAATATCTATTAAGTGTATTCTTCCTGTGGCCAACTGAATATTAAAAAAGCAAACACAAACAAGAAATACATGGTAGATTCGAATCGAACTGAATACCTAAAGTAGACGAGTAATTAATTATGATATTGGGTAGCCGACGTTTCTTTACTAAGCAATTTATGCCTAGAATATAAGAGCACTAACCACTTTTGGCAGAAAAATTAATGTCCACACATTTACAGGGTTGATTCTCTTTATATATATAAGTTCAGTAAAATTACAAATTATGTACTGTATATGTACAATGTATGTACAATTCTCTGGTGACATGATTTATTTGATATTCAACAAAATCCTCCAACAGCAAGCTAGAAAAATAAGATTATTTAAAGCTTGAAAGAAAATATTCCTTGATAGTTGTGACTTGTTAAAAAGCAATAAATGGACTGAATGAACCTGCACAGAACATTGCTTCCAGACTAACTACAGAATCTTCAAACATATTAAAAGGTTATTTTAGTCACAACTACCTACCAGATTTTTTTAAGGAAAAATAAATACCTGCTAGTAAATCATATTCAGCAATATTCTGTGCCAGTATATGTTTCAATCAGAACCAGGTAAGGTATTGTTGTAAAATCATACTTTAACTACAGTACTAGGCTATTACTGCAAACTGTATAAAACTTCTGTAGTTGCACTATAGTACTTGAAAATTATGCTTACACAATAGTGTTATAATAATAATGCTTGCTATCACCATGTTAAAAAATCAAATAAATCATTTGTTTACTGAAACTATATTTCAACCCTGTATCTTACACCAATGTAACCCGAGGGAGTGCCAAGGAACCGACGAAGTTTGGTCTGAAGGGCAGCCAGCACCTGAGGATCCTTCATCAGCTTGTCCACCAGTTCCTTGCGCTCACCCTCTTCACCCTCCTCCTCCACGTCATCAACTTCCTCCTCAGACATCTCCTCCTCGGCAGCAGGTGCTGTTGTTGTTCCCTTCTCTGGATCTGCCATGGCTGTATTTCTTGTTTATGATCTGTTTGGTAAAGTTATTACCATGTTATAATACACACTCAGAAATGTTTCAGTAGTAAGACTTAACATACCTGCAAACATGTACAGTAGACCCTCGATATACAAGGAATAAAATACTTTTATCCACCAATTCATTTTACACTTGTCACTCATTGATGACCACCAAATGTTTCCCCAGGCTTGTGTTATTCATTACCATACACACAAACTAACTAAATAATTTACTGACTCTGTGTTAAAAGGATAAATTTTAATTTAATCATCTTATATCTAGGGAGTATTGTACTATAAGAGTAGGAGTCTATAAAGAATATCTTTCATTAATGCCAATATTCCAAGGTCCATAAAACTGACATTTCTCCCAGACATAAACAATCTATTAACACTACACCATAGGGTGGTATGCAAGAACATTCACAGTGTATATGGTGGCGTGGTACAGGTACGATAGCTCCATAGAAAAACAATAGAGCTGTTGTACCGGTACCACGCCGTCGTATACACCATTAATCTTCTTGCATATGGCCCATACCTCCATCAGCTGAGCCTGAAATAAAATTTTGCTTCAAGGAGTTTCAAGGCACACCGAAATCACCCAGGTTTTGTCCTGAGCAATTCAGACACACGCACACAGACTGTACAATGGACGTGCAAAAGTCTTGTCACCTCATCTAGCATTTCATGAAGGATAAAGGCAAATCATTGAACAAACACATTCACCATACTAAATTACAATATCCAGGGAGTACAGTGAACTTCTCTGGTTCTTCAGTTTATGTGCCAATGAAGCTGACATTTCCATACTGTACTTCATGACTTGGCATATGTGGAGACAGGACTTTTACTGCTGACTGTATTTTATAGGGCTGGAAATCCTACTGATAACACATGCATACTCACAATTATATTACATCCTTTCCCAACATCAAATGAAACGTTTTATCAAATGGATCAATCAGAGCTGTGAAGAGATACTTGTTTACAACACGGGTTCAAACTGTTGTTGGCCAAAGCACATACAAACGCAAAAATTAGAAACATAAGTATAGTACTCCCTCAATATAAGATGATTAAATTTATCACATATATCCTTTAAACACCGGGTCAGTAAATTAGTTAGTTTGTGCGTATGGTAATGAATAACACAAGCCTGGGAAAACATTTGGTGGTTTTCAATGAGTGATGAGTGTAAAATGAATTGGTGGATAAAAGTATTTTATTTATTGTAAATCCAGGGTCAGCTGTACTTTCGTCGAAGATAAAGTTTAATAACACCAGCCAAAGAGTTATACCAGTAATACATACAAGAGGAGAGACTGCACTGTACTTCCTTAAACCTAACTAGAAAAGTAAACCCTGGATGGAATTATATGGCACATGCATAAACGTTGGTGGTGTTGCCAAAACGTTACTCAATCTCTTCAAGGGGCCAAGACATTCACTAGTATACTAGGAAGATTGATGGATTGATATTAAGTGCTGCAACAGTGACATCATTTAGCGCCATAAGGTGATAGAGAGGTGAGACAGCAAGCAGGAAGGAAATATAAAGGAAAGAGGGACAGTTGAAAAATTGCAAGGGAGTGGCTGGGCCCAATGAAGTACAAAAACCCTTTAATTTTTGTCCACATCACTACAGACAATACCCACCCCCCCCATACGAAGAATATACCGGGAAGAAGCAGCTTACACAAATTATGGTATTAAAAACAAAAGAAAAGACAAGTAAATGTAGATCATAAAAGGTCCTTCTCTGTATAAATCACATGCATGTTATACGAGGACTTAACAGGAAAATCTCTTAGGTATTTTGGAGGGCTACTGAACTCCTACAAACTATGCCAGGAAACAAACCACCTCAATGTGTTTCCAATAGGGTATCTGTTTCACAACATTTTTTGGAAGATTCTGTAGCCCTCCCCCCATTTCCCAACACTAGGTTCTCCCTCTTAAGCCCCTGTGCTCATGTTATTCATGTTTTCGTTTGTTAGCTTCCTAACCAACGACACTTGTAAGGCTTTATTATTTTCCAAAAGCTGAGTATCCACATACACAAAATCTATCCAACAGTTAATAATGATGATCACTTTTCTTTCTTGTATTCTTGTAAATGTTGTGAGGCAATTCCTCAGAGCAATGGTGTTCCAACACTCCTTCCAAGCCCGGTATCCCTTCGTTGCAGGTCCACCTGGTCCGGTAATGAATTTGTAACTGCTCTGCAGAGTGATGTATAACCAGGCACTGGTGGTTCATCCGGTACTGTCCTCAGTACGCTATCCAGTTGGGTTTTGAAGGAGTCCACGGAGCAGCCAGTAAGGTCCCGAATTCTTCTTGGTAGGCAGTTGAAGATTCTTGGGCCATTGTAGGGCAGACTGGATGATAGGAGAGTCCTGATCCTCGCTGGTGCTTGTGATGGTGGTATTTTTCTAACACACTTGCGGCCAGTCCTCTGGTTGAATTGTGGTTCCACCTCATTTATGCTAGAAGGGCTGGGTACCAGTTTTTCAAGTGCCTTCCATGTGTAGGTGATGATGTATCTCTCTCTCCGTCGTTGCTGAGAATACAACCCCAGTCTTTTTAGTCGTTCCCAATAGGAGAGTTCTTTCATGGCCTTTACTTGCCTGGTGTATGCTCTCTGTACGGACTCGAGGGCTTGTATGTCCATAGCCATGTGTGGGGACCAGAGCTGACTGCAATAGTCCAGGACAGGTTGTACAAGTGCCCTGTATAGTTTACTCACCAAACCCATTAAATAATTCAGCCATAAGTAATTTACACGACTAAGATTCTTTCGTTTGCGTGCTTACAAACCACTACCAACGACTGTGAAATTGACCCTGTCACAAAACAAGCCCCTTTCATACAGGTGTGTGTCTTGTGGCAATATTTAAAGGACTTGCTTACCTCCACTTTTTTTACTATATCACACACAGGATCCCTTAAAAATACCGACCCACTGCTGTGAATCACAAGATGATTCCAGAAAGACGCACTATACAAAACTGTGTGACCTAAATAGTGGCTGGCTGGCTACCCCTATAAAAATGGCTGGCTGGCTACCCCGATAAATATGGCTGGCTGGCTGGCTACCCCTACAAAAATGGCTGGCTGGCTGGCTACCCCTACAAAAATGGCTGGCTGGCTGAATACCCCTACAAAAATGGCTGGATGGCTACCCCTACAAAATGGCTGGATGGATGGCTACCCTTATAAAAATGGCTGGACAGCTACTCCTCCAAAAATGGCTGGATGGATGGACACCCCAATAAAAATGGTTGGATGGATGGACACACCTACAAAAATGGCTGGCTGGCTGAATACCCCTACAAAAATGGCTGGATAATCCCCTATAGCATGTCCTCCACCTCCACACAATTTTATATCTACACCAGACACACACACACAGCACTAGAAGACAGAAACTATATTATATTTCATTTTCCATCTGATGCCTGCTCAAAAAATAAATAAAAATAAAAAATATATTAGGAAAAAAACTTTTACACACACACCATTTTCTCCTTCACACACACACACCATTTTCCCCTTCACACACACACACTATTCTCCCCTTCACACACACACACTTTTCTCTTCTTCACACACACACAGAGGAGATAAGCAGGTGAGCAGCAGTAGAGGCAAGCAGGACCTACATATCCCCTTTAAACTTCAATATATTATAACCAAAGTAGACCAACTGTGGATATTGGATCGTAGGTAAAGCCTGTTTGGACCATACACACATACACACATACATACATACACGTACACATACACATACAGTCACGAGCACTAATAAGTATACAGTAATAAGTAATTCCAATGGAAATCTTACAGTGCATTTATTTAAGGTATCTAGTTAGGTATTTCAAGCACACCTGGATACTTATTAGCGCTCGTGACTGTACACACATACACACACACCATCTTACCTGTCCACAAACAACCCAAGTACACCACAGAATATTATAATTATATTCGACCCCTAGACTAGATAGAGGTGCTGGGCCTGAGCTTGGTTGGTCTTGTTCCTAAAGTAAGACCTACCGATACAAGCAATGACGTCACACACATACACACACGCGCACACGGATGGAATATCACACACACACACACACACAGACAGCACATCTCTCTCTCACACACACACACACAGAGACAGCACATCATACGCACACACACACACACACACAGAGACAGCACATCTCACACACTCACAGCACATCATACGCACACACACTTAGGCCTACGCACACGGAGCACATCACATTTCACACACACACACAGGGCCGTATGCAAGAACCTGTGGTACATACGATGGCCTTGTTTGTCTATGGTCATCGTATCAGTACCACGCCATCGTATACACCATGAATGTTCTTGAATACGGCCCACACACGCACCAGACAGCAAATCACATCTCTCATATCATTCCGGCAACTTTTATACTCGAATTCACAACTAAGTTAGTATGCATTATCGATTATCTTAAGTTATAGATTGTATTGTGCTTCGTAAATGGTTTAAATAAGGTTTATAATTCGATTTATGTATGTTATTTTATCGATCGAGCTTAGTAAATGGTTTAAGTAAGGTTTAAAGTTCGACGCATGTATGTTACCCCGTTGTTGATGGTGGTGGTAGTGGTGGATGTGGACCATTTTCTTACCCGGGTTTTAATTTGGATTTTATTATATTCTCAACGAAAGGTCAGGCCATGAGATCCCCTTATAAGGCCATGTGACCCCCTTATATCTAGGCAAAATCATAATTATTACTGCCTAATAATGTCAAGCGTGGGGGGCTGACACGGTGATGGAGAGGCGAGGGGGAGGAGTGGATATATGGGCCTATTTCAAGATCATTCGTGGTGTATACGATAGTGTGGTATGATGGATCCAATAACAAAACACCACAGACATCATCGTACAAGTACCATGCTATCGTATACACCACGAATGTTCTTGAATAAGGCCCAGAGAGAGACAAACAAGGTGGTGGTGGTATTGGTGGTGGCGGTAATGGCAGGAGAGATGGATGTATGTATGTCCCACGTGAGCACCAAAAAGACAAAGAAAATAACACCATTTTCCTTACACACATTTAACACGCCCTAGCTATACATATTCCGGCCCCTCGAGATGCCCTACACTCCCCCATACCTTCGTCAGCGTCGTCAAAATGGAGAGGCTCGGCTTTTCTGTAGCTAAATATGAGAGGAGAACATGCGCCGTGCTCACTTAACTTACGTCGTGGGTCCTGTGTGTATGTGTGTGTGTTTGTGGCGGCCTTGGTATCATCCCCACTAAATAACTTATAACCTTCACTAACAACATATCACCATAAACATGCATTAAATAAAAAACGTGCTACTTCATCACCAGCGTGGGTTGTCCTTTTAAATGTATATAAAAATCAATGACGCCAAGCTCTTGATAATAAATGGTCCAGCACTGACCTTCCCTCGGTGAGCTCCTGCGGCAGACAGACACTGGCAAACATGCGGCAAAGATGGCGGGAAACACCGGGTCACGTGACTTGCAGGATATAGACATGGAGATATTATATTCTCCTGTTATACATTTCGTTCTTCTTCATTTTTAATAATACATACACTAATCCTATCTAGTAAGCAATGCTGACTGAATTATAGGATAATAAATTTTCTATATTTATTCCATGATTTCTTTGCCACATATTTCTCCACTTTGTATCATAAATGCGGTATGTGACGTCACAACCCCGGCCAATCATCGCCTTGGAAGAGCTTTGGCGGGAGAATGTACAAGTCTGAGTCACTCACAATGTCTCACATATAAAAGGGAAATACTAGACATGCTATAAATTATGTTGTGCAATTCCACGGAAGAAGAAGAAGCAGCTGAGTCTTTCATGAGTTCTATGACATTCCTTCAACTTTAAAAACAGTTATTCGTAAGATCACGTACTATAGAGAAGGAAGTACACGTTTCATTATAATAATAATAATATTGGACTAACATTCACTTGGGAATGCAAAGCTGGACAGTCATTATTTAATTTACATTCCGGTGGTGTTTTGTTCAGTGATTTATATTCTAAAGGCCAGTGAAGGTACTGCATATCTATTCACACTAACATACAGGATAGATATATCAATATACTGGAGAGTATACAAGGAAAGATAATATTAATTAAGACCTATATAAATCTCTCATATATGAAGAAGACTTTATATGCTGAACCTGCTGGACTCACTTGAATGACTCAGTGATCTGATATTTAAGCCAGAATGCAAAGTGAAAACAAGAGAATAGTGATATATGAACACAACGTTAGGAAAACAAGAAAAAATACAGAATTACGTATGTACAGTATATTATGCACACAACGTTAACGAAAACAAGAAAAATACAGAATTACGTACAGTATATATATGCACACAACGTTAATGAAAATTATTTTTAGTCCCATAGCTGTTTCCTGGCATACTTTGAAGGAATCGAGGCACTCCAATGTACTGTACCAAAAGTGAATTATCCCTTTAACACGCTAAGGCACGGCAGAAATATGTAACTGGCAGCCGCAGCAGAAGGTCCAGTAATCCTTAATCTTATAACAATAGCCTTGCCTGCTGCATTATTACCAACTGTGTACTGACTGGACTCCTTCAACTGTGTACTGACTGGACTCCTTCAACTGTATACTGACTGGACCCTTTCAACTGTATACTGACTGGACTCCTTCAACTGTATACTGACTGGACTCCTTCAACTGTATACTGACTGGACTCCTTCAACTGTATACTGACTGGACTCATTCAACTGTATACTGACTGGACTCCTTCAACTGTATACTGACTGGGCTGTAGCGATAAAATTAACCAAAGGATATTCTTATAAATAGTCTTATTCCCTTTCACACCTAATTTTACTTCTCCTATCTTAACTTAACCATAGGATATTCTTATAAACAGTCTCATTCCCTTTCACACCTCATTATACTCATACTAACCTTATTCAAACTTAACCTACCCATAGGATAACCTTGTAAATAGTCTCATTGCCTTTCACACCTCATTTTACTATTCTAACCTTATCCTAACTAACTTAACCTAACCATAGAATATTTTTATAAACAGTCTCATTGCCTTTTACACCTCGTTTTACTCATACTAACCTTATCCTAACTTAACCTACCCATAGGATATTCTTATACATAGTCTTATTGCCTTTTAAATTGTCCTACTCTATACCCTACCCTAACCTAAGCAGGCTGAAGTCGAGGCAGTATACAGTTCGTAATAATACTGCCCTGCCGACCCCCTGCCAGCCACACACACATACACACACACACACACATG
>JAWQEG010002796.1:10000-82500 GCA_033782935.1 Petrolisthes cinctipes | reverse complement strand
AGTATACAGTTGGTAATAATGCCTCGGGGTCCTCTACATGCAGATATCACCTTTAACACATAACCAGGTCAGGAGTTGTAAGCTATAGTCGTACGTGTTATGTAAAGCAAACCTAGCCCAGTATTATTATCAACTGTATACTTGCTCCACCCTTGGTTAGGTTAGGTGAGGTTAGGATAGGTCAAGTTAGGTTTGGTTAGGTTAGGTGAGATGAGGATAGGTCAAGTTAGGTGAGGTTAAATTTGGTTCGGATAGGTTAAATTTGGTTAGGTTGGGTTAGGTGAGGTTAAATTTGGTTAGGATAGGTCAAGTTAGGTTAGGTTAGGTGAGGATAAGTCAAGTTAGGTGAGGTTAAATTTGGTTCGGATTGGTTAAATTTGGTTAGGTTAGGTGAGGTTAAATTTGGTTAGGATAGGTCAAGTTAGGTTAGGTTAGGTAAGGTGAGGATAGGTCAAGTTATGTGAGGTTAAATTTGGTTCGGATAGGTTAAATTTGGTTAGGTTAGGTTAGGTGAGGTTAAATTTGGTTAGGATAGGTCAAGTTAGGTTAGGTTAGGTGAGGATAGGTCAAGTTAGGTTAGGTTAAGTTAGGTGAGGTTAAATTTGGTTAGGATCTCGGAATGGTGGAAGGGACTGATCACCTCCTAAGGAATGAAAAATAAATTGGCCCCTTTAATGGTTTTGGTAAGAACTATGGGAAAACAATAATATGCATAGGCCTAAGCTAGTCAACTTGTAAAACATCACGTACGTAGCCTACAGTAGACCCTACACTGAATAAATACTTTTTATTCACCATTTCACTGTACACTTAGTCAATAATTGAAGACCACAAAACGTTTTCCCAGGCTTCTGTTATTCATTACCATACAGACTATAAGTGATTTACTGGGCTTGTGTTAAAAAGATGCAGTGCTAAATCTAATCTATACTATAAATGACCAACAGTCTCTGTTTGTCCGCTTATAACTCGAAAACGGTTACACCTACATCCAAAACCCATATATATTCTGAATCATCATCACCAGGCGAAGGTTTTGGTATGACGTAACATGACGTAACTCGACGTAAAAATTACATCATCTACTATAAATCCGCTAAAAAAACCCGATTACACTCTCAAAACTATATATTCTGAATCAGCACCACAGGCAAAGGTATTTATGACGTAACTTGACGTAAAAACTACGTTAAAATGTCAAATATTCTATTTATCGGTTAACAAAAATAATGGTGGAATATGTTGCTGGGAATAGTTTGAAGGAATCATTATCTCCAAAAATGCCCAAACTGTACCCTCTCCTTAAGTAGGCTAAGGAGCAGGATCATTATTTTGGTTGGAGTGAATTGGAGAGCTACTAGAACTGATTCTTCCAAAGTTCAAAATATGCCAGGAAACAGACTAAGTAGAGAGTGAACACGTGGTAGCGGTGAAGCCTACGCACGTCGGTAGAGCTTGTAACAGCGGCCGTAGGTTCAGGTAAGTGCTTGTAGAAGGCCTGCTGATTGATTGATATTAGGAGCCGCAACAGCGAGGTCATATAGCGCCAGAGAAAGGTTATAGAAAGATGTGACAGCAAGCAGGAAGGAAATAAAATTAAAGGAGAGATAGAAAAAAATAATAATTATTATAATTGATCTGCTTGTAGAAGGTGACGTGGTGAACTGGAAAAACGAATTGACTCAAATTAATGAACGATTCCCCAAAGACACAACATTTTCTTACTCTTTTATTTATGTGTCAGTATTCCTGTCATATCATTATGTATTAATTAATGCCATGTAACAAATGAGCACTCGGCAGCATCAATGGGTACAAACACTGTTACCAGTTAAGCGTGCCCGTCATATGGCAACGCTTTGCTATTTACTCAATTTTCTTTGTCTTGTATGTGTGATTTATCCAATGATACAACGAAGTGACATGTAAGAAATATGTTCCCTTCTTAGCTTATTTTATTATATATGAATGTATAGTATGCATCGAACCCAGCAGTCACTTCTGTAGAATCGATATGAAGATAAATTATGCTACAATTACAAGCTTGCTACATTTTACAAATACAAATACGAAGATAACAATGAGTAACTTTCAAATAAAAATGCAAACAAACTAGGTGTTTCAATAATAGGCCTAAATATTTAGCAAAATTGACTCCATAGATTTTAGGAATTATTTTATGAGCTTTTTAATCAAACCTAGCGGATAATGCTATAATCTTTTTTGTAAAAACTAAGGTAATTTTTTAACCTATTACCTGACTTTTAGGCATGTGTATGTAATCTGGAAATTCGATCCATTAGCGTATTGCGTCAAACCATTAATTAATATTAAATAAAAATGCTAATTTAAGCCAAGTGTGAATGCCAAGCTGAGCCCAGTGATGCCAACTTAGCAAATTTTCCGTTAGATCTAGCGAATTTTCACGTTAATTAGCGGAAAATATGTTCAAATTCACAAGGGTAACTATTTAAAAATGCAATATTGAGCAAAATTTGGGTATAAAAGAAAAGTGGGTATTATTACAGAAGTATTGCCAGGCTAGGACCGCGCAGTGTTACCACATCCGGCTAGGTCCCAGCTGGAATTTGCCCCGCCGGTTACTTTATTATAGTTTACACCGGTTATATGATATCCTGCCAGCTGGTAGTGTAACCAAAGAGTATGGAAGGTAAAGAGGGGACACTCTGCTCGCTCCCGTGTTATTTTAGTGACGGTGGCGCCCCAAGTGAAAAGCGCGTAAAACTCGAGTTGTGGCGTCACTGGCGTGTTAAACAGTATGGTCGGTACACAGTTTTGTGCTGTGATATGAACTCTATGCACTTTTAATGCTTTACCAGCAGAAGCACAGTACACTGCAGACTTTGTTGAAAAGATGAACCAATTATTCAACTGTTTTAATAGTGGATCTCGTACCAGTGCTGCTAAAATGATACAAGGAATTTCTATCTGGCTGCTTGACATGGTTCACTAATACTAAATCAATGGGTCACTATTGGGGTGAACAGACTCGATTATACACGGCAACAATTTATTGGTAAGTACAGGGTTGTGTAGTAGCAAACACCTTGTAGCTGTGGGATCCCGCCTGCCATAGCTGAAGTCAGGCAGCTGACTGGGGCCGACGGCAGGTCAGGAGTTGTTGCTAGGTCCAGAGCGGCAGGCAGAGTGACCGAGCGACGGCTCTCCGGCCACCTTTGACCTGCAGCTGGCTTCGTCGGCTGCGTGTGCCAGTGACAGGTAGATAGGTGAAGCGTAAGATGTGCAAGGTGCTTGATATCGCTACAGTAGTTTGTCCAGGTTAGGTCCCGGTAGTTTGCCCAGGTTAGGTCCTGGTAGTCTGCTGTGTTCTAGGTTAGGTTAGGTCAGACTAATTTCCAAATTATGTTTGTAAAACGAGGGCATATCTCGAAATCGGGGCATCTCAGAGAAACACCATAGATGAAAAGTGTCTTATTAGAATGGTCCAAAATAGTGGGTAATGATACTAAAATATACAATATAGTGAATCCAGTACTTCTGTAAATTTACCGAAAAGTGTTTTAGAATGTTATAAATTAGTGGGTAAAAAATGTAAAAATATCGTAATACCAACTGGCAATAGAATAGATATATACCGAGCAAAATTTTCAACACTTCACCTATAAATCAAGCTTTTTTATTTTTGACCACACAGGAGTATAGCGCCTTTAGAGAAGTTTTTTTTTTAGTTGACAACATTGTAGGAGACTGTTCAACACTTCACCTCTATAAATCAACAAACGTTTTATTTTTTTTTTGACCAGCAGGCATTGAGTATAGCGCCTTTAGAAGAAGTATTTTTTTTTTGAGTTGGCAACATTGCAGAAGACCGAGCAGCAAATTTAGCACTTTTTCGATAAGTTTGAGTTGGCAACATTGCAAGTGACTGACGCCGTAATGGAAGTCGATCTTTACTGAGTGTTGACCGTCCTATGAATTAACCTGTTTTCCCAGTCAGGTAAAGCTATATTTACCACTATATATTATATGGCCGTGATGGCGGATGTATATAGATAGTTAATATATATAAATTAACGTTTGAAATAGATAGTAGTAGTAGTAAATAGTAGTGGATAGTAGTAGTTGTTGGTAGTGGATGGCGTACATTGTTTTAATTAATTCCTATTATTATTATTATTGTTAATTTATATAGCCATTATTGGGGAGTATGTAGATAGTGAATATGTATAAATTAACGTGAAATAGATAGTAGTAGTAGTTGGTAGTGGATGGCGTTACGTTGTTTTTAATTAATTCCTACTATTATTATTGTTTTATATAGCAATGAAGGGGATGTATATAGATAGTGAATATATATAAATTAACGTTTGAAATAGATAGTAGTAGTAGTAGTGGATAGTAGTAATAGTTGGTAGTGGATGGCATACGTTGTTTTAATTAATTCCTACTATTATTATTGTTTTATATAGCCATGAAGGGGATGTATATAGATAGTGAATATATGTAAATTAATTGGTTTAAATAGTTAGTAGTAGTAGTAGATAGTACGTTGTTTTAATTAAATCCTACTATTATCTTATTTTACGGTAAATAGCCATTATTGGAAAGTATATAGATAGTGAAAATATATAGATTAATTGGTTTAAATAGATAGTAGTAGTAGTGGATAGTCATTCTTGCCTGCCATACGTTTTTTTTAAATCACCCACATTTATTATTTTACATAGTTGTGTATTTATTTAGACTTGCCATTTTGTAGAAGTGTTGCCAGATCTGGCTAGGTCCCAGTATTTTGCCCTGGTTAGGTCCCGGTAGTTTACCCAGGTTAGGTCCCGGTAGTCTCTCTCACATACTCTTCCACTTTGTTCTGCCATCTAACCGGTGGTTCCTTAATAAACCATTGCCGTCTTCTATTACAGATATATACTGGTGGTGTGAGAGGCAAGATGGCGGATGGATTGCTTTCCCTGTCCTGGAATAATCATAAGGCCACGTTTTGCCATATCTTGTCGACCCTAAGAGATAAGGTAAGTACTATTGATGAATGTGTGAATGTGTATGAAAATTGGAGGCTTCTGATTCCTCCTGACCATGCCACGAAACAAACTCCTTCCATATAGGTGTGTGTGTTTCGTGGCAATATTTGAAGGAATCCAATTTATTTTACTAAAATACATACACATAAAAATACCTACACACACACATACATATACTAAAATACCTTCATGCACAAAATACATACACAAATACATACTATATACATACACACAGCAAAATACATTCACAAATACATACACACACACACAGTTAAATTATCTATCTACACACACACACACACAAAAATATCTACCTACACACACACACACACATACACACAAAAATATCTACCTACACACACACACACACACACACACACACAAAAATATCTACCTACACACATACACAAATATAGTATAAATAGAGTAAACAGTTTGGGTTCAATCTTCATATATTGGTTAACTTAATTATATGTATAATGTAGTTTTTTGGATGCATATAAAAGCCAATTTAAACAAATGAATACTAAATAGAATGTACACCCGAGCTCGTAAATTCACGACCGCGTACTTAGATGTTTATGCCATTTGAGCTGGTAACATTTATTTGGAGAGGAATCAGAGTAGGTGGAACATAGTAGAGGGACATGATACAAACTCTTACCTACAATGACACTTTCCTCATACAGTGTTACCAGCTCAGATGACATAAAAATTTGGGGACGTGGTCGCGAATTTATGAGCTTGAGTGTACAATCACGGCACATAGTCCTTGACCAGGGTGTGAAGGGAAGTCTGTTCAAGGACTATGTGCTGCAACTGTACATCCAATCTTCATCCTAATAACATCTATCATCCTTCCCAATCATCCAGTCTTCATCCTAATACCATCCATCATCCAGTCTTCATCCTCATACCATCTTTCACCCTTCCCAATCATCAAGTCTTTATTGTAACGTGTACCAGTTAGCATTAAGGTATGTGCAGTAGGCCTACCTAAAGATATCAATTGAAATATTTCTACACTGAAATATTAGCAACATTACTTGAGCTATATTATTATTTACTATATTATTGTAAAGTGTACCAGTTAGCAGTAGGGTGTGTGCAGTAGGCCTACCTAAAGATATCAATTGAAATATTTATTTATTTTTTGCAGGAAAGATACACAGATGTGACATTGGCCTGTGATGGAAAGTTCTACCCGGTACACAAGTTGGTGCTATCGACTTGTAGTGAATACTTTGAGAATATGTTTGAACACACTCCCTGTAAACACCCTATAGTAGTGTTAAAAGATATAAAGAGTGATGAAGTTGAAAGCTTGCTAAGTTATATGTATGCAGGTGTGGTCAATGTAGCTCAGAATGATTTGGCTCGGTTGATCAAAGCCGCTGAAACACTCCAAGTCAAAGGTTTAGCCGTACCTGATGAACCACCTGCAGAAACACTGTCTAAAAGGTCACACCCTCCACCTTGGAGCTCAAGAGATGACAGGTCCAGTCCTCATCCCAAGAGGAAGAGAAGAGAGGAACCTGAAGCACCTTTAGGGGAGTCACAATTGTCCAATTCACCGCCCACTTCACCAAGAGCCTCACCATATCATCCACCACCACCACCACCCAGTGACTTCCAGCAGCATGATAGAATACATAATGAACCTAAAACCAATGAATCTAGAACAGATAAATCTATAGAGAGGGGAGAAGAAGATACTGGTAGTCAATCCAACCCAAAGAATGAATCTAGAAGTGACCAACAACCTGCCAATCATTCATCACCACTACAGGTTTGTTGTTTTGATTTATACTTGGCACTACTTGACTAATTAGGGACCCTGTTTGTGATTCAGGGTTCGATTCCACAGTGGTATTGGTTTGTTAGCTTCCCACCCAACCACGCCTGTAAGGCTTCATTATTTTCCAAAAGCTGAGTATTTACATTCACAAAATTTATGAAACAGTAAGATAATGATGGTCACTGCAAAATTTACTCAACAAATTCATTAAATAATTCACCCATAAGACATTTACACGGCTAACATTCTTTCGTTTGTGTGCTTACAAACCACTACGAATGACTGTGGAATCGACCCTTAGTCAGAAAATTGGAGATAAATGAGTCCTTCAAAATATTGCCATGAAGCACACACCTATATGGAAGGAGCCTTTTTCATGGCTTGGGCAGGAGGAATCAGAAGCCTCCGTTTCCCATTCACGAACACAGGGTCCTTAGGAAAATGTTGGTTTATTAGCATGTGCTGTATATAGGTAAATGGCATCTCCATTGTCCACCATTCTTGCAATGATGCAGTCAGCCTGGTATCCTCTATAATACAGGGGGGGTAGTGACGGTTGGGGACCACACTGCCTAACAATGACCCCACCAAAGGTTTAAAAATAGCCTAGGAACTGGACCCCTTGTCTGTCAGGGATCCATCACTAGCATTTGAGGGGAGGTGGCCGAGTGGTTAGTGTGCTGGACTCGTAACCTATAGGTTGGAAGATCGATTTCTCTCAAGTGAGGGTCTGAGAATATTTACTCTTCCGATTTGAGTTTGAGGCACTAACTATAATCCACCGAATGTCGTAAAACACCCTCACTGGTACCATAACAGCTACAGTATTTTGGAATTACCCTCACTTCCCTCCCTCTGTGGCTGGGTACCAGTTCGGAAGTCATGACGTGTGTGTATGTGTGTGTGAGTAGCAGGTGACCTGGGCCACGGTAATGGGCCTGATGAAGCCTATGTCCAGTGTCGAAACATATATATAAAAAAAAAATTATTATTGATGTACAAGTTTACAATTGCTATGTAATATTTCTGTCTATGTAATAATAAGGTAGGATGTGACCAGTTAAAAATATATTATTGCTGGATTAATTTGAGTGTATAAATAATATACTGTTTAATATATTTACAGGTTATCGTCGATGACACGCTAGTCAAAGAGGAAGTTGAAGAGCCTTTAGAAGACAATCAGGAAATTCTATTAAATTCAGGAATGGATTATGGTTCAATAGCGTCTGATTCAAGATTAGAAAACACGACAAACGAGGTCGGTGGTGGACAGGATCACAACCAGTTATTACCTAATAAGTTTGAACCATCATTGGTTTCTGGTCAACAACCCCTTCCTGATGCTGTTGTGGAAGCTCTGGCCGGGCCTTCAGGAATGCAAGGGGTAAGTATTATAATTGATCAACAAATATATAATTATTATTTATCACTACAAAGTAGATGGCTGAGAATGAAAGGAATTTACAGAGAGTGGTGGACGAATTTCAGTCTGTGTGTAAACAAAGGAAACTGAAGGTGAATGTAGGTAAAAGTAAAGTGATGGTATTTGAAAGAGCAGAAACTGAAGTGATTGACTTTGCTACACCCTACAGAGTGGCTGTACCAACTGGGACGAAGTGTGAGATAACTCTGAGGGGCGAGAGGATGGAGGAAGTGAAGGAGTTTAAGTACCTGGGTACAGTTATGTGTAAACATGGAAGTATGGAAGGAGAAATTAGGGAGAGAGCAGTGAAGGGTAGACAGGTCATAGGATCACTGGGGATGATTATGAAGGGTAGAAGTGTGAGTTTGGAAGTGAAAAGGGGACTACGAAATAGTATAATCCTGCCAACACTGACATATGCGTCAGAGACATGGACATGGAGTAGGGCGCATCAGTCTAGAATAGGTACTGTGGAAATGAGTTACTTGAGAGGAGCATGTGGACTTACTAGATGGGATGGAGAAAGTAATGAGAGTGTGTATGAGTGAGAAGGCAATTGGCATTGAGTGTGGAGTGGTTGAGAGAGTGAAACGTGATACATTGAGATGGTTTGGACATGTGGAGAGAATGCAAGGCGAGGAATTTGTAAAGAAGGTGTATGGAAGTGAAGTTTTGGGATCTGGTGTGAGAGGCAGACCTCCGGTCAGATGGCAGAACAGAGTGGAAGAGTATGTAAAGGAGAGAAACGTGAGGGGCAGAGTAGGGCTTGACCAAGTAAGGAGGGAGTGTTGGAACAGGGAGAACTGGAGACACTTCTGCCGTGGCCACCCCCTTGGGGGAGTTCCCGGAGGGAACGAGGCGTCGGAGCTATAGATAGATAGATAGATAGTAGGGTCGATTCCACAGTGGTTGGTATTGGTTTGTAAGCACGCAAACGAAAGAATATTTGCCATGTAAATGACTTGTGGGTGAATTATTTAATGAATTTGGTGAGTAAACTATGCAGTGACCATCATTATCTAACTGTTGGATAGATTTTGTGTATGTGGATACTCAGCTTTTGGAAAATAATGAAGCCTTACAAGTGTGGTTGGTTGGGAAGTTTACAAATAAATACCACTGTGGAATTGACCCATTATTATTGTTATTAAGCCTGTAATTGATCCACAAATGGGCTGTATAGTGTATTATGGATATATTATTAGCATGGGTTGTATAGTGTATTATGGATATATTATTAGCATGGGCTGTAGTGTGTATTATGGATATACAGTATTTACATTACTCACTTTGGCAGTATAGTGTATTATGGATATATTATTTATTAGCGTGGGCGGTATAGTGTACTGTATTATGCTATATTTGTTTATGCTATATTTATTTAAGCTATATTTATTTATGCTATAGTTTATGTGATCAATGGCTGGGTAGTGGAGACCTATACTATTGCCGTACATGTATATATTTCTAAAAATGTTGTTTTTACTATTGCCGTACATATATATAATTCTAAATATGTCGTTTGTTGTATTCCTGTATGATCAGTGGCTGGGTAGTGGAGACCTATACTATTGCCGTACATGTATATATTTCTAAAAATGTTGTTTTTACTATTGCTATGTATATAATTCTAAAAATGTCATTTGTTGTATTCCTGTATGAACAGTGGCTGGGGAGTGGAGACCTGAGTGGAGGAGGGTTCGCAGGTGTTGAAGGCTACAGCAGTGGTGGTGATGGTCGGCACCAAGACCCAACACACTCCGTCACTAATCAACAACCGCAGCCACATCAGATGGTGAGTGTTAATTACTTTTTAATTAAGGACCCTGTGATTTTGTATGATGAAAATTGGAGCTTTCTGTTGCATCCTTACTATGGGTCGATTCCACACTGGTATTGGTTTGTTAGCTTCCTAACCAACCACATTTGTAAGGCTTCATTATTTTCCAAAAGCTGAGTATCCACATTCACAAAATCTATCCAACAGTTAGATAATGATGATCACTGCAGAGTTTACTCAGTGGTTGGTAGTGGTTTGTAAGCACGCAAACGAAAGAATGTTAGCTGTGTAAATAACTTATGGGTGAATTATTTAATAAATTTGGTGATTAACTATGCAGTGATCATCATTATCTAACTGTTGGATAGATTTTGTGAATGTGGATACTCAGCTTTTGGAAAATAATGAAGCCTTACAAATGTGGTTGGTTGGGAAGCCAACAAACCAATACCACTATGGAATCGACCTCAACTCACATACACAATCACAGGGTCCTATTAAGGGTACTATCACACCAGTAGCACATCATCCTTTCCTCCATCCTCCATCCTGCATTTTCAGTTTTTGAGCGACCCTCGTTTTTTTTTTTTTTTCTCCCCACTTTAGAACCCTATTTTCTCCGTCCTACATCCTTCTTTGTAACCCTATCCTATATTTTCATCTTACATCCTTCTTTGTAACCCTATCCTATATTTTCATCCTACATCCTTCTTTTTAACCCTATCCTATATTTTCATCCTACATCTTTGACCTAGAACAACTTTTAGAACTGACCTTACCTTAATTTGACAAGAGGATTATTTAATTAATTAATTAATTAATTAATTATGTGCTTGTGTGTTTTGCTTGTGTGATATATACCCTATGTTATTTTATTTATTCTATTATTATATAATTGTTTTGCAAAAATTTAATTATTGAAATGTGTGGCATTACTGTATTATTGTTGCTGTTATTATTTTTTATTTATATCCCGATACGCCAAATAGAGGAAAGGAGCCATTATTATTATCATTATTATTATTATTATTATTATTGTTTGTTGTGTTTGTGTGTTCTCATGCAGTTGTAGGAATGTGTTCTTCATTTTGGTGTGTTCATGTTGTTTTTGTGTTCTTTGCTGATGAGAAAAATAACAAATAAATTTTATCCCGAAATTTGATAATAATAATTTAATAAAATAAAACAATTCTATCCAGGATTTTAATGTAGGTTTTTTTTTTTTTTTTTTTTTTTTTTAAGAATGTTAGTGATAGAGATTTTTTTTTTTTTGAAACGTTGATAATTTGGGTTTATTTTATTATTTTTTTTTTTAGGTACGGTAATGATTGAAATGTACATTACGTTATTTTATTTATTTATTATTTAATTTATTTAGGAAAGTTAATGATCGAGATGTCAGCCTATAATATTATTTAATTTATTTTAAAATTTATTTAGGAAAGTTTATGATTGAGATGTATATTATTTTATTTTTATTATTATTATTTTATTTATTTTTAAATTTATTTAGGAATGTTTATGATCGAGATATATATTATTATTTTTTTTATTAATTTGTCTTTTCTTTTTTTGATGGAGATTACAAGTTTCCAAATTATAAAAGAAGATAGGGTTTCACACAAGATTGGGAATTCTAATTAGTTGTTGAAATAATAATTGAGGGGGTTGAATTGACATATGGTGTTATATGAAAATATTTTGACATGATACTGATTTATTTACACGATGGAAGAAAAGTGTTGGTGGATATTTGATTGTGGCTGTACAGTCACCGAGTTGAAGAATGTCCATCAGAACTTTTCAATATTAAATCATACAGTATTTATTTTTAAGTAATATTACAGTACATTTGCACAGAAAATTATGTGTGTGTTTGTGTATTATGGTGTGTTCATCCCAATCACAACTTGACATGGTTGTGAAAGACAAGGTAAGAAGTAATTATCATTTAGTGATAGCTACTCTATATTTTAGGCATGGGAACACACCATACATAATATATTGTCATATTATACTTGTATAAATATATGGATTTACGTTTGGCATTATGTTAATTTGGGTTGTTCATTATTGAGAATCCTCATAAAATCTTTTTTTAATTACTTTAATGTAATGAGCTGGCAATTTCTTGTGTTCATCTTGCAATCACCCATAATATATGGTATGTAAAATTATAACATGCAATCAGAACTATTCAAAGAACATTTTGACTGAAGGCTAAATTGAAAGATGTATAATTATAAAGCTGTACTGTATCTAATATTTTGTACTCTACAAGTTTATGAACTTTGTACAATACCAAAACTCATTACAGTTGTGTATTACATGATTCCTCCAAAGTATGTCGGGAAACAGGACCAGATTAAGAAAAGTAATGGTAGCCTGTTGCTTCCAGTACCTTCATACCCTTGTAAAAAACAAACCAGACTCTGATTGTATGTTATAAACAAGTTATGATGATGCCAGACTGGGGATAAAACAATAATATTAACCATAACAATAATAGCTGGGCCTTGGTTTATAATGGCTCCTTTCCTATTACTATATTTGTATGTCAGTTTTATCTCCATATATTATATACTGTGTGTATAATTTATAATTGTTCATGTTTTTAATGACTCATATTCTGCCATAATAATTTGATATTGGTGCATTGAAAGTTACGTGCATATCTTGCATGAAAACTATAGAATAACATTAACCATAACATTGATAATGGCTCCTTTCCTATTGTTACTATATTTGTATGTCAGTTTTATCTCCATATATTACTGTGTGTATAATTATTCACATTTCCGACTCATATTTTGCCATAATTATTTGATATTGGTGCTATGAAAGTTACGTGTATATCTTGTATGAAAACTATATACTGTAGTGTCTATATATATATATATATATATATATATATATATATATATATATATATATATATATATATATATATATATATATACAGGGTGTTATTGGATGCCACCAAATAACTTTGAGGATTGGTTGTGTAGTAGAAAATATATATATATTTTTAAATGCTATACAGGAATTTATGGTATCAGGATTATCTGTTTACATGTTCTAAATAAATTCAGGCCTGTATGTAAAGATATGTTGGTGGATAATGTGTTTAGCAGGAAACTACTAACATGTGTATGAGTGTATGTAGGGAGGGAGATGTTGAAACATTTGTATATCTTTACAAAGTTGAAGGCAAAGTCTGTGCCAGGTGTTTGAATACTGGTTATGGGGGTAGGGTTGGGTGGGCAATTTTTTTTTTAATACCTCAACCTCGGGACTGTAGGCTATCAGTAGCCCGTGACTCTTGCGAGGCCCCGAGATTATTGGGTGTCACACTAGATGAGACAGTGGAGCTTCGTGGTGATGTCGGTACTGTAGTTTCTCTTCTGCCCCACTAGATGACCACACCTTATTTATATATTTTACAAATAAATATAAAAACTTTTTTATACACTTGCAGTAATAGGAACCAAGGAACATAATTATCCTTGGTGTGATATTAGAGCAGATTTGACCATTGATTAGCACACAGAAATGACCTTAAGGGGACAGTATACTTTTGATATACTGGACTAACTTGATTCCTCCAAATTATGTCAGGAAACAGGACCAGATTAAGAAAAATAATGGTGGCCTGTTGCTTTGAATAGTTTGGATGAATCAGTTACTCCAGATTTACCAACACTGTACTACCCCCTTAAGGGAATCAACCTTTTGTGTTCAATTTGGAGTCAGTGTAGGCCTCCAAACTCAGTTATAAAACACATCCCCTGTATAATTCCATATGGAGGGGTTCTTCTGTTTCTTGGCATAGTTTGGAGTAATCAGTAGCCTTCCAATTTCCCATTATTGGTTACTCCCCTTAATTAAAGGCAATATGTAACAATACTATATTATACAGTAAGTACTCTTGTGTTACCACCTGGCAAGATCTATAATATGTACGGTATAATGTTTGTATGTGTGACGAATGCCAGTAAACATTGCTACAGCCTTCTTGACCATTTATAATTAATAACTGTTTATTGTGTGCATGTAAGGATGTGTGAATCTATCTATCTATAGCTCTGACGCCTCGTTCCCTCTGGGAACTCTCCCCAAGAGGGTGGCCATAGCAGAAGTGTCTCCAGTTTTCCCTGTTCCAACACTCACTCCTTACTTGGTCAAGCCCTCCTCTGCCTCTCACATTTCTCTCCTTTACATACTCTGCTTCGAAACAATTATTACATCTAACTTATGATGCTGTGAATGGAAATGGTGGGGGAGAATATACGTTTCTTTAAACAGAAAGATTTCTCTAGCGACAGTATCCACATACAGTTATAGAAAATACAGCGATTATATAGAAAATACTGCTAAAGAAAATACAGCTATAGAAAATACAGCTATAGAAAATACTGCTATAGAAAATACAGCTATTATATAGAAAGTACTGCTATAGAAAATACAGCTATTATATAGAAAGTACTGCTCTAGAAAATACAGCTACAGAAAATACAATTGGTAACCCCTAAACCAAACTCAGATTCCTTTTACCTATTTTTCCATAGACAGGTGGCTGAGGAAGAGAGGATCCTTTGAGTGCAGTATGGCATAAACAGCAAAACCATATTATTAAATTTGTGTACCCCAACTACCACTACTACTACTACTACCACTTCCCTACCACTACCACTATCCTAGAGCAGCAAATCCTCAAGGTTTTTAAGGGACCTTGTGTGTGATGTCAGAAAATTGGAGATAAAGGAGTCCTTCAAATATTGCCACGAAACACACACACCTATAAGTAAGGAGTGTTTCGTGGCATGGTCAGGAGGAATCAGAAGCCTTCA
Organism: Petrolisthes cinctipes; assembly: GCA_033782935.1. Lineage (NCBI taxonomy): Eukaryota > Metazoa > Arthropoda > Malacostraca > Decapoda > Porcellanidae > Petrolisthes > Petrolisthes cinctipes. The sequence goes on along the minus strand of JAWQEG010002796.1, from coordinate 67,628 downwards.
ATTTCCATACAGGATCACAAGATCCTTAAATGGTTTGAGTGTGAGTACACTCAAACCTCGACTTTGCGGACCTCGAATTCCTTGATTTCGGATTTTCCAGACTTTCTATGGCCTTGGCCAAGTTTGGGCATTTGTGTGGCTTTGGGCTATTTTATGGCCTGAATTCAGAGGACAGTGACTCAGTTGAGTGCCGTTGGAAAGGCTAAGCTCCGGACACAACATAGCATCGCTCTACATAGTGTACTCGATAGGGGAGTGACCTCACCAGTGACCATTGTTGTCCTGACACCACTGTGTATAGTCATGCATCTCTACATTGTTTATTATATTGCCAAGACTGCGTACTATTGCGGACAAAAATTTCTTTCCCATGGTCCTATTTTTAGCACCGACAAGCTTTTTAATTATTAAAAATAGATTATTTGTTATATAACATTTTTATATGTTTCACATGAAGCTTTAGCATTCCTATTGTCTCTCAGAGCAGAAAATATTTTAACCCTGCAACTTCTGTTCCTGAAATGTAAACAAACGGGGGACTATCTTACAGGTAAGCACAAAACTTTTTTTGCTCCAGTTTTTTGGTAATTTTGCCAGAGATATTGCTGCTTGATCAGCTTGTAACTTACACACAGTTTTCCTTAGTGAGTGCAGTGTTAGATGAGTGTAAGTATATTCTGCAATAAAATCACAATTATTGGCTAGGACGTCTGAAATGTTGGTCCTAGAAAAAGGACCATGGGCGCCTGCTCTCAAAATATATCCATTTTCTACAAACTCAGTATAACAAAGCTTGGCATTTCTTTTATCACTCACTATTCTATTTCATTGATCACAGAATATTTCTTATGTTATATTCTGAAAACAATCAAGATTTCAGAGTAATACTGTTGCTTCCTGACTTCATGAAACTTAGATTTTCTTATGTCTTTGCAGAAGAGGATGGATGACACAACGCTTTCCTGTGAAATCATTCTATTCTCTATGTGGTGCAATAAATCATATTGATGAAAATGCTGTACCTGATGGAATAGACACAATTGATATTATTCATGTTCCTCCTCCTGTTGATGAACTCACAGATGAAGAGGATTTAGATGATGTCATAGATGATGAATTTGCAGATCCATCTTTCTTACCACCAGAGGTTAGTGGGACAGTTGAACTTCATCAGTATGAAGAGACTAGAAATAAAGATGCTTCTGACACTGAGTATGAACAACCTCAAAAAAAGACAAAATCAACAAAAAGCTGTAGTATAAAATGGAAGAAAAAAGATCCAAATTTTCAGCTCACAAACTCAACAAATGGAGCAGAAAGGAGGAGGGAAGAGCTGAAGTTGAAATTGAGAGGTAAAAAGCAATGTTGAACTGTTTGAACTTTTTTCACAGATGAATTACTGGAAATTATAGTTGCTCAGTCAGAGAAGTATGCAACACAAAAAATCAACATGGATTTAGCCTTACATCTAATTGCCTAAAGAAATTCCTGGGAATCTTGCTTTTTTCTGGCTATCATAAGCTACCAAGTGAACGGCAGTATTGGAGTTTGGATGAAGACTTAGATACAGGTCTTGTAAGGAATTGTATGCCAAGGAACCGGTACACAGAAATAAAAAAGATATCTACATTTTACTAACAATGAGAATGCTGCGCAGAACACGAAAGACAAAGCATTCAAACTGAGGCCAGTAATGGACTATCTAAACAAGAAATTCAGAGCATTTGGAATATCCTCAAGAGAATTGTCTATTGATGAGCAAATTGTAAGGTATTATGGAAAGCACGGTCTGAAACAATTTTTGTGAGGTAAGCCAATTCGTTTTGGTTTCAAGCAGTGGATTTTGTGCTGTGGAAGTACAGGATACTGCTACCAAATGAATCTCTACCAAGGCAAGGAGGAGAGGAATTCAGACTGCACATTTGAGGAAACCCTTGGAGGAAAAGTTGTTCTGGAGATGATACAACATTTAGACATTCATAGTGATCATGAGATTTACATGGATAATTTCTTCACTAGTCACAAGTTACTTGCATACATGAAAGATATAGGTATCAGAGTAACTGGGACAACACGTGCCAATCGTACTGCTAAGTGCCCACTACAAAGTGACAAAGACATGAAACAGAATGGCCGTGGTTCCTATGATTACAGAGTTGATGAGAATAATGAAATCCTCTTTGTAAAGTGGAATGATAACATGTTTACAATGGGTAGCAATCATCAGTCTATAACTCCTCTTGGTTCTGCCAAGCGATGGTGCAGAAAGGATAAGAAGACAATACTTATTCTTCAGCCAAATCTTATTGCTAAATAAAACCAGTATATGGGAGGAGTTGACCAACTGGATTGGCTAATCCAAAAGTACTGCATTGGCATCAGGGGAAAAAAGTGGTACTTCAACTTATTCACAAACTGCATTGACACTGCTGTTGTGAATGCCTGGATAATCAGCACTCTTATTTCAGGTACTGAGACACCTTTGTTAGAGTTCAAGTGTTCTGTGGCAAGGTATTATCTACAGATTTCTTCACCCTCAACACCAAGGTCAGCAGGGCGAGTGAAGAAGGTGCACGGGAGAGTACTCTCCAACATAAGATATGATGCCACAGGACACCGTCTTGAGAGAACAGCTGGAGGAAAGCAAAGAAAATGTGCACAGTGTAAGAAGGTCAGCAAGCAGTGTGTCAAATGTGATGTTGGACTACATATGGGAGAATGTGAGCGAGTATGGCATACTAAGTAAATGAGAGGCCAGGCAAGTGAGAATGGTGTTCATGGAACTGGAACTGGATTTATTTGGGTGAATATAAATCGAGGGTATCAAACTGCCATGTTTTTGTTCTTCAGGTGCCCACGGTTCTAAAAAAAGGACCCAATTTAAATTATGTAGAAATTGGCTAAAGAAGAGTTTTTTGTGTTTTCACCTGTCAGAATGCATTATGTACAATAAAAATTATTTGATAAATAGGAAATTTCATTTATCTAAAATTTGGGCCATAATGGGATAAGTGGTGTTTTGTGGCAATATTTGAAGGACTCGTTTACCTTCAATTTTCTGACTACGAAAAACACCAGCTTCCATAAGTAGAGTAGTTGATTGATGAAGCACTGTAACCTGTTACTGTGGTAAGGAAAGTATTAAATATTATATAACCCATAAAGCTGAGGGAACTGTAATATGTGAGGAATAATAAAACCAAAGTGTGTATATCCCTCACTGATCTCGTTAATTAATTGAAGCTTCATTGGGTCCATGGTAATTCAAACCACAGTAACTCATAAATTATATAAGAGGGAGGTCATTGTTTGATTGAGTTTGAATGAGACCATTATTGGTGGCATAACACACAGGGTCGATTCCACAGTGGTTGGTAGTGATTTGTAAACATGCAAACGAAAGAAACTTAGCCGTGTTAATGACTTATGGGTGAATTATTTAATTAATTTGGTGAATAAACTATGCAGTGATCATTATCTAACTGTTGGATAGATTTTGTGAATGTGGATACTTAGCTTTTGGAAAATAATGAAGCCTTACAAGTGTGGTTGGTTGGGATGTGGGTGGAGGGCTGGGATGTGAGTGGAGGGGTGGAAGGAAGGTTGGTTGGTGGGTGGAAGGGAGAGGAGGAGAGGTATGTGGAAGGGAAGAAATTTAGGAAACGTGAAGGTACATTGAAGAGTATATGTGGAACTAATGAGATATTTAAAATGGACTGTGTTACTGGAATATGTACAGTCGGCAAAAAAATATTGGAACCACCCTTAACATTGAAATTAAATATAATTATCCATAGGGGGGTTCAAATATATACAGTATATATTTTTGTTCAGACTGTACATCATTTATGTTAACTATAAAAGGATTATAGTTAGGTTTGAAATTCACATTCCGATGAATAAAGCGAATGGTAAAATAAAAACCAATGTATGTAAGCTCCTAAACAGTCCCCAAGTAAAATACAGTAAAGTTTCAATTATCCAGCGTCCACGGTGATTTTAAACATCCAGAAAATCGATTTTTCCAGATATTTGAATATCTATTATAGTGTTATAATTATAGAATATCTTTCAAACAAGTAATACCCGTTTTCTATTGTCGTGTGCCATATTTGCCTGCATTGGTGATATGGGCAATACTTTGATAAGGGTGTTTGGCTCCCCTTCGGCCCCAGCCACTAGCTTTTAGTTCTTCAACTGTCTATTTCCTTCCTGCTTGGTGTTTCACCTCTCTATCACCTTTTTCTGGCGCTATATGACCTTGCTGTTGCAGCGCCTAATATCAATCCATCAGTCAATCGTGTGCCATATATAAGTACAGTACTGTATAGAAGAATAACAAGCTTACATAACTTACCATCATTATTATTACATCATCCACATTAGATTCAGAGGGAGGGCTGGGTGTGGGTGGCCCAGATGGTGATGTAAAGTGGGTATCACGCTCAAACATTTTCCTTCATCCTTTGAAGGATTCCTCTATCTTGCAGCTTCCTTTCATATATACTATAGTAGGTGGAGAATAAAGTACAGTCACAAGCACTAAGTGCTCGTGACTGTACAGTACTTATGAATCAATAGGGAGCAAGTTTTGACAAAAAATAAAGAGTTTGAAATACAAATGATGAAGTAATGTGTGTGTGGTGTTCATGTGATAGATCTTTATTAAGGGGATAGTATACTTTTGATAGATTGGAGTGCCTTGATTCCCCCAAAGTATGCCAGGAAACAGACCCAGATGAAGAAAAATAATGGTATCCTGTTGCCTTGAATAGTTTGGAGGAATCATTTGCTCCAGATTTACCACCCAAAACAAAGTGCTATATACCCCTCCTTAAGGACCCTGTGATCGTGTATGAAAATCGGAGGCTTCTGATTTCTCCTGACCATGCCACAAAAAAAACTCCTTCCATATATATACTGTAGGTGTGTGTGTTTCGTGGCAATATTTGAAGGACTCGTTTACCTCCGATTTTCTGACTACATCACACACAGGGTTCATTAAGAGTGAATATAAATTCGATATTCAGCAGTAATGGAGGGTTTTGTCCCCCTAGGCGTTAGGTGTTGGTGGCGAAGAGGGCAGCGTCTCCCGGACCTACAGCAGAGGCAGTCGTAAACCTCAAGTATTCCAGTGTCCCTTCTGTAGTAGAGACACATTCAAGCAGACAAGTGACTTGAAGCGTCACATTCGGACGCACACCGGGGAAAGGCCCTTTAAATGCCCTTACTGCAATTATAGGGCTGCACAGAGTACTAATGTTAAAATACACATCTTGAGTAAACATAATGATGGTTATAAGCTTCAGGGGATCCACCAAAAATAAAGTTTTATTTTATTCACTTTATGGTGAATTAGTAATTATATTTCTTTTTCATTTATGTATTTATGCCATAGTTTGTTTATAGAATCATGTATCATATTATATCAGGTAATGAAATAACTTATATATTTATTAAAATATGGTACAATACAGTATATAGAGTTTGCTTTTTATTGAAAAGCCAAAGCTATGGATAAGCATATAAAAATGCCTTAAATTTTCATACATGATCACAAGATCTTTTAAAAGCAACGTGTCTCGGTATCTTAAACAAAATTGAACATGCTTTTGGAACTCTTATATTCTCTTTTTATTTCACAGGCAAGGACATTAAGTGAGCTCCTTAAAGACCCTGTGATCATGTATGAGTATTGGAGGCTTCTGATTCCTCCTGGCTATGCCACGAAACACACTCCTTCCCTATAGGTGGTGTTGATTGGCAATATTTGAAGGACTCCTATACCTTCAATTTTCTGACTATCACAGGGTCCCTTAAGGAGCCTTTAGCTATTACCTATAGAAAAAAAAAGTACTGGAGATGTATTAATTGATTACACCATGTTTGTTTTGTATTTTGTCCCTTGTACTCATTGAATATTGGCTTTGTTTATGCCTTCATTAAAGGTTGGGAAATATAACATGAAAGGCAGAAGGAATATACTGTATAATACAGTACAGTACTGGTATTTATGTTTTCAAAATTGATGTGGGTCAACATTTATATTAAGAATGAAAAGAAATAACCAATGGTAAATGTTATACCATAGTGACAAATTAACTAAGTGTAGGAGTGTAAAAGTTGTGAGGTCCAAACCCTTTGTCCCTACTCGTCCATAGGAGTTGGAGTTGGAGACACACACTACAGCCTCTGGGAAAGATGGTAGGTCCCGAGCACTGGTCTGCCCATACTGCTGGCGTGCCACCTTCAAGACGTCTCGGGACTTCACCAGGCATGTCCGTACCCATACTGGGGAGAGGCCGTTTGCTTGTAGTCAATGCTCATTTCGCAGCACTCGTAAAGATGTGTTGCGGAATCATGAACGTACTAGACACAGAGGAAACGTGATAAATATGGGACTTTAGGTAATGTAGGATGTTTGTAGTCATAATGTTCATTCCACTACACCTACAAGTACACTCAAGCTTGTATATTCGCGACCACATCCCCAAATATTTATGTCATCTGAGTTGGTAACACTATGTGGGGAAGGTGTCATTGTAGGTGAGAGATTGTATCATGTCCCTCTACTATGTTCCACCTACTCTGATTCCTCCCCCAATCAGTGTTACCAGCTCAAATGATATAAACATGTAAGTACGCGAATTTGCAAGCTCGAGTGTACATATACTGTAGTACTGTAGAATATGAATAAACTAAGCTTGGTGTTAACATGTTCAATGTAAAACTATAGTCCATGTACAAACTGGACAACAGTATATATATACAGTATTTTTATACTTAAATGAAATTTATATTTTATATTATATTAGCTATAGAGGGCTTTCCATTTGTACAGGGCATTGAAAATGACAATTCATTGTCTATGATTTTTTTGTTATGAGAAATTTAGAGTTATTAATATATAAATATATTAGAAGTTAATGCAGTTGATAGGTAAAGTGCAGGAAATTTTGGAATTATACAATAAACTTACAAAGCAGATTTTAAAGGATTATGTATCATGGAATAAATCCAGTGATCAGTTCGCATGGCATCAAAACATTTTGACCTTTTCTACCCCCCCCCAAGCCTGTCCCTCTCTTCCCGCACCCCCCAGCCTGTCCCCCACTCCCCCCCCCCCAAGCCTGTCCCCTACTCCCACACCCCCTTAGCCCCCCCCAAGCCTGTCCCCCTACTCCCGCACCCCCCAAAACTCCCCCGACCCCCCAAAAAATCCCTGCACCTCCCTAAGCCCCCCCAAGCCTATCCCCCTATTCCTGCACCCCCTTAACTTTCTTTTCCAAGTATATAAAGTAGGGCCGTATACAAGAACAGTAATGTGTGATAAACAATGGTTACTGGAGATGGAAGAAAATGCACATTAAGGGAGTGCAGGAATAGGGGTACTGGCTTGGGGGGAGTTTGGAGGGTGCGGGAGTAGGGGGACAGGTTTGGGGGGTGAAGGAGTAGGGGGACAGGCTTGGGGGGGGTTAGGGGGGTGTGGGAATAGGGGGACAGACTTTCTACCCACCCCAAGCCTGTCCTCCTATTCCCGCACCCCCTCAAGCCTGTCCCCCTACTCCCGCACCCCCTTAGAGGTGAAAAGATGTATTACCATTACTGGAATGAAGAAATGCTTGAATATTGCTGCTGCATATTAATTAAGGACCCCGTGATATACTCAGAAAATCGGAGGTTGGGGAGTCCTTCAAACATGGCCACGAAACGCCACCCATATGGAAGGATCTTGTTTCGTGGCTTGGTCAGGAGGAATCAGAAGCCTCCAATTTTTATACACGATCACAGGGTCCTTAATACAAAGACAAACCTGAGACAGAGCAACATAGAAGGTCCAAAGCTTAATACTTATACCTTGTGAAGAATAACTATAAGATCAAAATCTCAATGTTGTGGTTTGTCGTTGTGGATAGTCTCCTCTTTGTATACCATCTATTTCTGGCGCTATATGACCTCGCTGTTGCGGCACCTAATATCAATCAATCAATCCTCTGTATACCTTCTACCCTGCAATATTGAGTTTCTGCAATAAAAAGGTTTAATAGGTACAAATTTCATCATTTTACCTTCTTTGTATTCTGAGGTACGGTAGTGCTGCAAAACTATACAGATGTATATGTATTTATGGAAAGCACATTTAAGGGACCCTGTGATGTAGTCAGAAAATTGAAGGTAAACGAGTCCTTCAAATATTGTCACGAAACACACACACCTATATGGAAGGAGCTTGTTTTGTGGCATAGTCAGGAGGAATCAGAAGCCTCCAATTCCCATACACGATCACAGGGTCCTTAATGAACATAATAGATTCTGTATTTGCAATCTGCCTCAAAATCCAGGCAAATTGTGCAAATCCTTCCTTGTGGAAATCCTTATTATACCCTCAGCTATTATATCTATCTATCTATCTATTATACTATTATACTATGAATTGCTATACAATACTGTAGGTGATGGAAATGTGTATTGATAACAGACATGGGTTTATTAAGGGGGTAACACACTTCTGTTACATAGTAGTGCCTTGATTCCTCCAAACTATGCCAGGAAACAGGACCAGAAGAACAGAAATAATGGTGTTCTGTTGCTTGAAAATAGTTTGGAAGAATAATTTGTTCAGAATTTTCAAAAGTGCATTATCCCCTTAAGCCCATGCCACACGAGAGGCAAAAGAAGGCGGGCAGAAACTTGTTACCAATTTTGTGGGTAGGTGTCGGGCACAAGTGGCCAATGGGTACCGGGGACTGTTTGATATGGTAACACTGGTATAAAGCGAGAGAATTGCACTCAGTTGCCCTTTCACTATCCTCATTATGTGTTCAGTTGTGTCCGTCCTTGACATTGAAGGGTTTATGGAGGAAGTGAATGAGATCAACATTGAATGCAGTGCTAGTGGGAGTGGTGGTGGGTGAGGGTAGTGGTGGTGGGTGAAGGTAGTGGTGGTGGGTGAGGATAGTGAGGGTAGTAGTGGTGTGTGAGGATAGTGAAGGTAGTGGTGGTGGGTGAGGGTAGTAGTGGATAGTGAAGGTAGTGAGGGTAGTGGTGGTGGGTGAGGGTAATCGTGGTGTGGTGACAACTGATGGGTGAGGATAGTGAATGTAGTAGTGGTGGGTGAGGGTAATAGTGGTGAGGTGACAACTGGTGGGTGAGGGTAGTGGTGCGACCCTGTTATACTTTCACAGTCACCTTGAAATCCCATCTCTCACTTCTAGTATGCTTTTGTACAACTATTTCTTTGGTAACAACTTATGTTCATTGCTACTGTGACTCATAATCAAATCACAATTACCAAATACAGTACTGTACCCTGCATATTGGTGTATAGCATCTCCATAAAATGTCAGTGTGAGGCAGTGGCCACCCATAAGTAAATTTTCCCATATGAACAAACATGTATTCATACAATACGAGTTTATACATACGGGAGCCCCTCTGTCACCCAAATTGTCGTGCATTATACGAACCTAATATATATATATATATATATATATATATATATATATATATATATATATATATATATATATATATATATATATATATATATATATATATACACACAATGATCTCGTCTTGTTTGTGAGGTGATGAAAGAGGCTGGTGGTGGTGGTGGGATATTGGTGGTGATGAGCGTGAAATTGAAGTGAGCCGGAGCAATAAATGGGTGAAAAAATGGTGTCTTCAACTCATTAATGGAAATAATAGAGTCCTTCAAATACTGCCACGAAAAGCCACCTATAGGGAAGGAGCTTGTTTCGTAGCATGGTCAGGAGGAATCAGAAGTCTCCAATTTTCATACACAATCACAGGGTTCTTAAATCAAGGCTATTGGATACAAATATTGGAATAATATTATGGTAAACTTCATCCATTGTTTTGTCTTCAGTTCTTCAGGAAGGTTGTAATTTGTTAAGGGGATAGTATACTTTTGATAGATTTGAGTGCCTTGATTCCTCCGAATTATGCCAGGAAACAGACCCAGATGAGGAAAAATAATGGTATCCTATTGCCTGAAATAGTTTGGAGGAATCATTTGCTCCAGATTTACCACCCAAAACAATGTGCTATATACCCCTCCTTAAGGACCCTGTGAACGTGTATGTTAATTGGAGACCTCTGATTCCTCCTGACTGTACCACAAAACATGCTCCTTCCAAATAGGTATAGTGTTTCGTGGCAATATTTGAAGAACTCATTTACCTCCAATTTTCTGACTACATCACAGGGCCCCATAAGAGACTCTGTGATTGTGTATGAGACCTGGTGGTGGCTTCTGATTCCTCCTGACTATGCCACGAAACAAGCTCCTTTAATGTAGGTGTGTGTTTCGTGGCAATATTTGATGGACTCTCTAACCTCCAATTTTCTGACCACATCACAGGGTACCTTAATAATATAACTGGAGTAAAGTTGGTTTATGGTAACAGATCTCATTGCAGATTATTGTAAAGTTTTGTATAATTATTGTTCTCTTTTTTTTTTGTCTAGTGTTTTTTGTTTGTTTTTAGAAATGATGCATATGATAAATGGGAGAGGGTAGTTAGTTAATTATTGATAAAAGTTTGCATATTTGTGGTTTACTTGATACGTGTTCTTAGAGGTGGACCTCCTCCTCCTACAGGGAGTGGAGGTGAAATTCAAGTTGATGAAGAAGCTTCGTTGGAGGAAGCCGGGTATTATTCATAAATACTCCATGATAAGTGATGATGGCGATGACATGGTGGACAAGAGGAAGTGGATCAATCATTTCAAGATACACCAGTGCAACTACTGTGAATATGGCACCCTTACATCAACTAATTTATTAAATCATATAAGAACACATACTGGTGAGAAGCCCTTTGCCTGTGCTTATTGTTCTTATCGTTCAACTCAGAAAGGTAACTTGAAAACTCACATTCGTAAACATCATGCCTGGAACACATAAAGGAAAATTGTACTGTATATAATTATGTATGTTGGTATTTGTGTGAATTGATGTTTAGTGTGCTGTAGTTATTTGTGAATGTTGTAACTTTCAATTAAAAAATGTGATAACATAAGACTGACAGCTATACTGTAATATACTGTACTGTATTCTCCCACATACTGTATTAAGGACCCACGTGATGTAGTCAGAACATTGGAGGTTAGCGAGTCCTTCAAACATTGCCAGGAAACAACACCTATATGGAATTATCTTGTTTCGTGGCATAGTCAGGAGGAATCCGAAGCCACCAAGTCTCATACACGATCACAGGGTCCTTAAACGACTTGACTGTTGTGTAAGAATTGTTCAATTTGTCAGTATTGTGGCTGAAATTGGTGTTACAACTACTCTGTTATCGGATAAATATGATCATTCATCTACATTCATTTGTTGCATTTCTTTCTTGTGTCTTGTGAATATATATCACAAAATACTTTTAATTAAACAGGGTCTTGGATACAAAGTATTGAGTATTTCATAAGTCACTTACTGTACGAATTAAAATAACAATTCATAACTTGACAAGACTTACCATAAACAGATGAGATTGATCAGTAGGGATTTTTTTTTTTTTTTTTTTTGTGACTCAAAAATCAACTAGTGTTATTCTGGGCATTCCAAGTACAGTATATTGTGTAGGACTTCAGATTATATTTCTATTAGGTTACTTTAAGGACCCTTTGATTGTGTATGAAAATTGGAGGATTCTGATTCCTCCTGACCATGCCACGAAACAAGCTCCTTCCCTATAGGTGTGTGTGTGTGTGTGTGTTTTATGGCAGCATCTGAAGGACTCGTTTATCTTCAATTTTCTGACTACATCACACACAGGGTCCCTTAATTAATATATTGAAAACCTCAGGAAGTCAGGAGTGTATCTTTATCTTAAGGACCCTGTGAACATGTACAAAAATTGGGGACTTCTGATTCCTCCTGACTATGCCACGAAAAAAGCTTCTTCCATATAGTTGGTGTTTCGTGGTAAAATTTGAAGGACTCGTTTATCTCCAATTTTCTGACTACATCACACACACGGTCCCTTAAGGTGGTAATTCTTTTTTGGTACGGTACATTGGAGTGCCTTGATTCCTCCAAAGTATGCTAGGAAACAGAACCAGAAGAGCAAATATAATGGTATTCTGTATTCTGTTGCTTGGAATAGTTTGGTGGATTCAGTTGCTCCAGAATTACCAACATAAAATTTCCCCCTTAATGGAGATATTTTAGAGAATAATCCAAGAGTTGTCAGCCATTTCTCTAAGAGTGAAGGACATTATCTTTCACTTATAGGAGATATTTGATACTCTTGTATGTGTGTCTGTGTGTGTCTTTCTGGATGTCATTTAGACTGGTATTATGAAACTTTTTCTTTGATTGATGAAAATACTCTTCGTTGCTGCGTTCCAATTATTTTGCAATGCGAATATATCGACGAAGATTATTTTCGTCAAAGATAAAGTTTAAGGGACCCTGTGATGTTGTCAGAAAATTGTAGGTAAACGAGTCCTTCAAATATTGGCATGAAACACACACACACCTATATGGAAAGAGCGTGTTTCATGGCATAAACAGGAGGGATCAGAAGCCTCCAATTCCCATACACAATCACAGGGTCCTTAATAATACCAGCCTTATGGTCTTTATTTGATATCATTCCTTCATCATTCCTATCATGGACAAAAATACCACCCCCCTTCCCTCCCCCTCCTAATTGAGAGACTTGATTTGAGCTGGTAACACCACTTGATCTTTCTCTCTCTCTCTCTCTCTCTATTACCAGCTCATATCAAGTTTCTCAGTGAGGAGGGGGGCACTATATTTTTGTCCACAATAGTACAGTCGCGGCACATAATCCTTAATCAGACTTCCCTCTGCCACTTACACTGCATTAAATCTGGTGACCGTTGTAAGTTGGACAGTGAGTCACCCAAACTATAGAAGAGAAACTTACAAATGCTGTTTTATTGAGTTGGTTGACGAAAAAACATTTGCTTTCTGCATTGACAAATATATTTATATATTCTTCACTATATGAGTGAAACTAGTCATTTTGTGAATCAGGAGTATGTGATACAGTATTGTATGTTGACATTATATTTAAAGGCTATTCTAGTGACTTAACTTAAGGACCCTATGATTGTGTATGGTGATTGGAGGCTTCTGATTCCTCCTGACTATGCCACAAAACAAGCCCCTTTAATATAGATGGTGTTTCGTGGCAATATTTGAAGGACTCACTAACCTCCAATTTTCCGACTACATGGCGAGGTCCCCAAGAGGGCGTATAACACATTGTTTTGGGTGGTAAATCTGGAGCAAATGATTCCTCAAAACTATTCCAGGTAACAGGATACCATTATTTTTCTTCATCTGGGTCTGTTTTCTGGCATACTTAGGAGGAATCAAAGCGCTCCAATCTATCAAAAGTATACTGTCCCCTTAAATAGAGTGGAAACGGGTTTGCTAATATTGTGTTTCACTTCTTAAGAATAAGGAGGAGGAGGAGGAGGAGGAGAAAGAGGAAGGGGAAGAGGAGGAGGAAAAGCCTTGACCCTTCACATATCTTAGTTGGGGAAAATATAGCCAAATATATTATGCTATGATGAGGCCTATGACCTTCATTGTTCCTTTAAGACTTATAAAAATAACCCATGTTTCTTTGGAGTCATTGGTACTATAGTCGTTGCGCTCCAAGGAGACCATTTTAGGTGTGGGAGGAATCGAGGAGCTCCAATGTAACAAAAGCGAATTACCCCCTTAAGAATTAACTTGGTCCAACAACATGGCACTCGGAAGAAAGACAAGTTATTGAAGTGATAGAAGCATAAGTTTGTTTCATTTTACATCACGGGTTTTGTGTAACGAGGGTTTTGATAAGTAAGTTTGTGTTTTACATCACGGGTTTTGTGTAATGGGGGACTGATGTATAAGTTTGTGTAACATATTGACTGTATTAGTGATGTGGGCAATACTTTAAGAGTTTTGGCGCCCCTTTGGCCCCAGCCACTAGATTTTTTTTAGTTCTTCAACTGTCCCTCTTTTCATTCTATTTACTTCCTGCTTGCTGTCTCGCCTCGATCACCTTTTTCTGGCGCTATATGACCTCGCTGTTGCGGCGCCTAATATCAGTCGATCAATCACGGGTGTTATGTAACGAGGGGTTTGATAAAAATGTTTGTGTTACATCACAGGTGTTGTGTAATGAGTGATTGATTGACTGATATTAGGCTCCGCAACAGCGAAGTCATATAGCGCCAGAAAAAGGTGATAGAGAGGTGAGACATGTTGTATAATGAGGGTTGAAGATGGTTGTTTTGATGAGAAAGTTTAAGTTACATCATGGGTTTTGTGTAATGAAAGACTGATGCATAAGTTTTGTGTTATATCAGAGATGTTACAAGTTTCATGTTACATCACGGGTGTTGTGTAACGAAGGCTTTGATGAGTAAGATAAGCGTCCGTTACAGGTGATGATGGAGAGTGACGGTAGTGGTGTTGGTAGAGTGGTGACTCCAGCTCCTGCCATCATCACCAACACCAAAACCAACAACAACAACATCAACAACAACAACAACAAGATGCATCACTGTCTATATTGTTCATATTCATCACCCAAGAAATTTAATCTTGAAAACCATATGCGGATTCACACGGGAGAAAAGCCATTTCCCTGCCCTCACTGTCAGTATAGTGCAAGTACTAAAGAAACTCTAAAAAGACATATTCTGATTCACACTGGAGAGAAACCTTATGCCTGTAAATATTGTTCATTTCGTTGTACACAATGGGGGTCCCTTAAAAGTCATACTATTTCTCATCATTCACCGTATAAAAGAAATCCATCTTGAAATTAATCATGTCTATCTATCTATCTATCTATCTGTTTATCTGTCTATATCTTCAGATGGTGAATATTAAGGACCCTGTGATCGTGTATGGGAATTTGAGGCTTCTGATTTCTCCTGACTATGCCATGAAACACATATAGGTGTGTGTGTTTCATGGCAATGTTTGAAGGACTCATTTATCTCCAATTTTCTGACTACATCATAGGGTCCCTTAACAGTGATTGCAATACTTTGAAACAACATACAATATTATTATTATCTTTGAATAATAACAGGTATATTCTCTTGATTTTTTTTGGTGTTGGTAAAGCCCCTTCCACACTAGAGGCAAAGAGACATCGGCCACCTGAGTGATTGATTGATTGATATTAGACGCGGCAACAGCGAGGTCATATAGCGCCAGAAAAAGGTGATAGAGGTGAGACAACAAGCAGGAAGGAAATAGAGAGAAAAGAGGGACAGTTGAAGAACTAATGCAGTCAATACCCTCCTACGGGGGGCAACTGAGTGAAATTCTCTCGCTTTTTACCAGTGTTACCAGATCAAACAGTCTCTGGCAGCCATTGACCACTTGTACCCGCCACCGACCCACAAAATTGGTAACAGTGTCTGCCCGCATTTTTTTTTTTTTTTGCCTCGTGTGGAAGTGGCTTTAATGACCTGCCCATATAATACAGTGTTGAACATTGTGGACCACACTCACTCTCTATAACAATGACGCCACTAAAGGTTCACATAGCCTGGTAGCTGGACAGGTATTCAGAAAATATCTTACAGTTTGGAATTGTTCGTATGTTTGTGTTTCTGACCTCACCATATTGTTTCAGGATCATTTCTAAGCAGTGAATGGTTTTACTATTCTATTTGTATGAGCTGTTGTTAACATTTGGAGGCAGTGTCGGGTACTAGTCCTCGCCATGAATGAATGCTTACGAATACAATTTTAAGTTAAGATTGCTCTTTGCTTTTGTGAATACTGGCCCTGGACCCCCCTTTGTCTGTCAGGGGTCCAACACTGGTGCTAGAGCCTCCACCCCCCCCCCCTTGAAAAACAGGAAATGGGATATAATTATGATGATGAAATTTTCTTGATTCTCCCCCCCCCCCCCCCCCCCGTATGGGAGTATTGCCTGCAGTGATGTGAGCAATACTTTAAGGGTTTTGGTGCCTCTTCGGTCCCCAGCCATTCTCTTTCAGTTCTTCAACTGTCCCTCTTTTCATTTTATTTCCTTCCTACTGCTTGCTGTGACACCTCTCTATCACCTTTCTCTGGCGCTATATGACCTCGCAACATGTTGCGGCGCCTAATATCAATCCATCTTTTCTTTTTCGCCTGTATAATAATAACAATAGTACAGAGGAAACTGTCTCATGGTAATTTTACTGTACTGTATGTGTGTTGATGTTAGTGTGTGTGTGTGTTTCACAGCTTGACCTTCCTTGTCTCCTATTAAACCATTTATTACAGTTTTGTTTGTTTCATCATCACCACTGTGAGCCGATTCTACAGTGGTTTGTTTTGAGTTGTAAGCACCATAACGAAAGAAACAATAGTGTTAATGACTCCTGAGTGAATTATTGGATGACGTTGATGACTCCTCTATGAAACTATCGTAATAATGGAACTATCTGACATTTTGTGGATATGGAGACTGAGTTTGTTGGATATAATTAGGACTGACAAGTGTGGTTGGGGAGGATCATAACAAACCAAAGCCACTGTGGAATCGACTCATAGACTTTCACATTCTTCATGTCTCTAGACTTACTCCTCCATTGTTTTTTAACTAAATTATGGTTCTCTCATATATAAATGGTTTCTTGATTGGCATATATATATATATATATATATTATACAGTCTGTTGCTAGCCTACTGGCTGGCCTACTTTGCAGATCTCACCTAGTTAGTAAGAATGAGGAAAATGCGATTGAGATTGACTGAAGAATTCTGGAAAGTACACACACACACACACACACACACACACACACACACACACACACAGATATCACACTGAATTTAATTTTATAGAAAAAAAAAAACTTGTAAAAGAGTTGTTATAACGTAGTAAGCTGAGTATCCCCCCCCTTCCCCCTCCCTCGGCAGGTGGGGCTGGACAGTGGTGGAGGTGATGATGGTGTTGGTGATGTTGGTGTTGGTGTTGGTAGCAGCAGCTGCAATTCGGGACGGGAAGGTCGGCCCAGGAAATGGATTGGTTGTATGTACTGTTCCTACACCACCAAGTACAGAACAAACCTGGTCAGTCATGTCAGAACACACACTGGGGAGAAGCCATTCAAGTGTACTATATGTCCCTATAAGACCACCATGAAGTCCACACTCACCAGACACGTTCGGACACACACGGGAGAGAAGCCTTTTTCCTGTATGCATTGTTCCTACAGAGCCAATGTTAAGCATAGTCTGGATTATCATCTTCGTCTCCATGCCAAAGAAAAGCCATTTGTGTGTACCTATTGCCCTTACAGATTCTCACGGAAAATGGAGTTAAAAGAACACATAGATAACACGCATAATCATTAAGAGGGTGATAATTATGACACAGATAAAAAAATGAAAGGGTAGAAAAAATGGAGATAACAGATAATACTACGAGCAGAGAGAGAGAGAGAGAGAGAGAGAGAGAGAGAGAGAGAGAGAGAGAGAGAGAGAGAGAGAGAGAGAGAGAGAGAGAGAGAGAGAGAGAGAGAGAGAGAGAGAGAGAGAGAGAGAGAGAGAGAGATAAAATTAGAGATAGAAGATATGGAGATAAGAAACTTAAAGAGAGGGAGGGCAGAGGGAGAGAGAGAAAGAAAGGAACTGAAAGGGGAAGAAAAATAACCGAGAAAGGAGGCTTCTGATTCCTCCTGACTATGCCACGAAGCACCCTCCTCCTTCCCTATAGGTGGTGTGTGTTTCGTGGCAATATTTGAAGGACTCGTTTACCTCCAATTTTCTGACAACACCCATACAAACAACCATTAATCTCATCACTTTTATTGGTTAGGTAAATAGATGTATGGATGGATTGACAACAGCGAGGTCATATAGAGCTAGAAGAGGTGAAACAGCAATCAGGAAGGAAATAGAAAGAAAAGAGGGATAGTTAAAGAACTGAAAAGGAGTGGCTGGGACCGAAGGGGCGCCGAAACCCTTAAAAGTATTTCCCAGATCACTACAGGGGAAAGAGTGTAAGAAAATAAAGTATTATATATGAGGTGGTTTGGGCATGTGGAAAGAATGGATGATGCAAGAGTGGTGAAAGAGATGTATATGTGAGAGTGATTTTGAAGGGAGGAGAAGATGGCATGATATGGCAAGTGATTATGTAAGAAAACATGGAATAAATATGAAAGAAGCCAAAGAACTGGTATATGATTAGACAAGAGTGGAAAAGTTTCACAAGGAAGTGTGGACGTTAGATCTGGCAACACAGTTTTAACTTGGAGAGAGAGAGAAATTGAAACACACACACACACACACACATACACACACACACACAGAAATTGAAACAGAGAGAGAGAGAGAGAGAGAGAGAGAGAGAGAGATTGAAACAGATAGAGAGAGAGAGAAAAAAAGGAATTGAAACACACACACACCCACACACTAATTGGTTAACTTGAAATTCAAGTTAAGGGACTAACGTCATGGATACAAGACCTTGGGGTGGGGTGGGTGGGGAGCTGAGAATTTTCGTGGCTTGAAAGGGGGAGTGATTGGTGTGTGCGACCCATATTACTGGCAACTTTGTCCTTACTTTCTGTATATCTGCGTCCCTTTTCTACCCCTGATGATGATGATATTAAGGCCCCTGTGATTGTGTATGAGAATTGGAGGTTTCTGCTGATTCCTCCTGACTATGCCACGAAATATGCTCATTCCCTATAGGTGTGTGTTTCGTGACAATGTACCGATTCCACAGTGGTTTGTTTTGGTTTGTAAGCACAGTAATGAAAGAAACTGAACTTTGTAAATGACTCCTGGGTGAAATTATTTGATGAATTTGATGACTCCACTATGAAACTATCGTAATAATGGAACTACAAGACAGATTTTGTGGATATGGATACGGATACTAGCTAGTTTCCATGTGTACTTACATACAGGATTACATGTGATAAAGAGATATAGAGTCGATTCCAAAGTGGTATTCGTTTGTTAGCTTCCCAACCAACCATACTTGTGAGGCTTCATTATTTTTCAAAAGCTGAATATCCACATTCACAAAATCTATCCAACAGTTAGATACTAATAATCACTGCATAGTTTACTCACCAAATTTATTAAATAATTCACCCATAAATCATTTTAACGGCTAAGATTCTTTCATTTGCGTGCTTACAAACGAATACCAACCACTGTAGAATTGACCCACTGACTTTGTAAAGGATAAATGTGATTGCTTGAAAGTAGTGAATGACTCCTGAGTTGGTAACAGTATTCATTGTTTTGATAAGATAATAACAGCTTTGTACAGCCACAATCAAATAACCATCGACACTTTCCTTCCATTGTGCAAATAAATCAGTATCATATCAAACTATAAACATACAACAACACCTTACGTCAACTCAACCTCCTCAATTATTATTATGAGGTGCTGCAAGATCATATACGTGTTGTTCTTTATTACCAAGATATTTACTACGATGGAAGGAATGTGTCGGTTAATATTAAATTTTGATTATGGCTGTACAATTATCGATACAACTACTTAGAGTATATTATAAAGTTTAGTAAGGTTGATATTACAATAGCACATTAATTTTTTCCTTTTTTTTTTAACCTGTTTGTTGTCTGTCAATGCTCAGGCAAATATCCACCCACACTTTCCTTCCTTCTTGGTAAATATATTGGTAATAAAGAATAACACGTGTATGATTTTGCAGCACCTCATAATAATAATTGAGGGGGTTGAGTTGACGTAAGGTGTTGTTGTATGATTATATTTAGATATGATACTGATTTATTTACATGATGGAAGGAAAGTGTTGGTGGTTATTTGATTGTGGCTGTACAGTCGGCGGCAAAAGTCCCGTCGCCTCACTTGCTTCACAGAGGCACGCGATGTTCATAGACTCGAGATTATTAGGTGTAGAAAACGTGCGTACTTCTCGCTCGAGTCTATGAACTGCATGTCTCAGTGTAGCAGGTAAGGCTTGTGACACAACTTATGCCGCCGACCGTACAGGATGGAGTAAGCTTAAATTGATCTGTAGAAAACTATGTTAGTGTGATAGTGGCTTAAGCTGGGTGTGTTCTACTGTACAGGTGAGGCTCAACACAAGCTGTAAGAGGAGTCGTTGGGGAGGGACCAATAAAGGTAATACAGGTAACACGAGTCGTTGGGGAGAGGTCAAGAAAGATAATACAGGTATGATTCTTAATTCACTCAAGATACATCAATGTCCTTATTGTACCTACTCTTCACCAGTCATTACTAACTTAAGGAATCATATGTGTACCCATACAAAGGAAAAGCCTTACTCTTGTCCTCACTGTGTGTATCGTTGTACAACAAAACAAAGTCTACATGATCATATTAGGACTCACACAGGAGAAAGACCATTCTCCTGTGCTCATTGTCCTTATACAGCTATTTCTAAATTTAGATTAAAAAGGCATACTCTCACACATACACAGTAAATAAAAAAACTAGTTTCATATACACTATTCTTGTGCTTCAAAATGACATGATCATATTAGGACTCACAAAGGAGAAAGACCATTCTCCTGTACTCATTGTTCTTATACGGCAATTACTAAATTCAGGTTAAAAAGGCATACACTCACACATATACAGTAAAATGCAGATGAAGACAATATTATTAAGGGGGTACTTCACTTTTGGTACATTGGAGTGCCTTGATTCCTCCAAAGTATGCCAAGAAACAGGACCAGATGAACAAAAATAATGGTGTTTTGTTGCTTGGAATAGTTTGGAGGAATCATTTGCTCCAGATTTACCAACATTGCACTTCCCCCTTAAGTGAGCTCATAGTCTTTAGTCCTCATCTTTTTGGATATAGAAAAAAAAAAATCATATAGAGTATTCTTGTGCTTCAAAATGAAACCAATACAGAACTGTAATACAGGTAGTCCTCCTACTTTGTGAGGTCACTTTATTTATATGATTATGATATATATAGATATATTTTTTTGTTTTTTCTTCTAAATTCCCTAAGTTTTTATCATTTCTATTAAGTTTTATGAGTTGTACTTAAGGACCCTGTGATCGTGTATGAAAATTGGAGGCTTCTGATTCCTCCTGACTATACCACGAAACAAGCTCCTTCCATATAGGCGTGTGTGTTTCGTGGCAATAATTGAAGGACTCATTTACCTCCAATTTTCTGACTACATCACAGGGTCCCTTTATTTTACCAAAAGTACTAAGTGCTCTCAAAACAAAAGTGCTCTTCCTATACATTACAGTACTAATACATACAACTCCACCTACTACTGTATATGTATTACTTTATGTTGTACACTCGAGCTTGTAAATTCGCTACCACGTGCCAAGGTGTTTATGTCATCTGAGCTGGTAACACTGTGTGGGGAAGGTGTCATTGTAGGTGAAAGATTTTATCATGTCCCTCTACTATGTTCCACCTACTCTGATTCCTCCCCCAATCAGGGTTATCAGCTCAAATTACATAAACATCTAAGTACGTGGTCGCGAATTTACGAGCTCTGGTGTACATTGTCTATATAGAATATTATAGAAGGACAAAACTTGAATCTTTATACAGTATTATAATCTCTCAGATAATACCTGTATGTGGCTCTCTGCTACACTCTTGAAATTAATTTTAGTTATTGCTTTGTGGTTGGTATGAGATTTATGTACTATATTTCATGGCGTTCCATCTGTTGGCTATACTGTAATTTATTATAATAGTTAATTAGAATAAAACTAGAACATTAAAGATGTATTTTTGATATGGAATACAGCTCCTGAGTAATAACCTGAGAAAGTAATGAGAGTGTGTATGAGAAATGTGGTATGAGTGAGAATGCAATTGGTATTGAATGTGGAGTGGTTGAGAGAGTGAAGCGTAATATATTGAGGTGGTTTGGACATGTAGAGTGAATGCAAGGTGTGGAGTTTGTAAAGAAGGTGTATGGAAGTGAAGTTGTGGGACCTGGTGTGAGGCAGACCACCGGTTAGATGGCAGAACAGAGTGGAAGAGTATGTGAGAGAGAGAAGTGTGAGGGGGGGGGGGGGAGTGCTGGAACAGGGAAAACTGGAAACTTCTGCCGTGGCCACTCCCTTGGGGGGGAGTTCCCGGAGGGAACGAGGCTTCAGAACTATAGATAGATAGATTGTAATAACCACACTACTATACACAAGTTTATCCTTTTCTTTTCCTTTCTTGGTAAACTTTGAATGCTGACACAAGAGAAAATGTTAAGGACCCTGTGATCGTGTATGGAAATTAGAAGCTTCTTATTCCTCCTGACTATGCCACGAAACATGCTCTTTCCATATAGGTGTGTGTGATTCGTGGCTGTATTTGAAGGACTCGTTTACCTCCAGTTCTCTGACTACATCACAGGGTCCCTTAACACATACATACAGTATTATACAGTAGAGTAAACCTTGACATTAAAAGGGTATATAACACATTGTTTTGGGTGGTAAAACTGGAGCAAATGATTCCCCCAAACTATTCCAGGCAACAGTATACCATTATTTTTTTCATGTGGGTCTGTTTCCTGGCATACTTTGGGGGAATCAAGGCACTCCAATCTATTAAAAGTATACTATCTCCTTAATACAAAGTACACAAGTTGTGTTGTTTAGACGTACAGTTGGATATCATAGTCTGTGGCCCACCTGAATCCAAGCCAGAGATTTGAAGCTGGGGGTTTCTGGACGACAGCCCACCCAAACTAACACACACACACACACACACAGCCCACCTGAGTACAAGCCCGAGATCTGAAGCAGGCGGTTTTGTTTGGGGTGTCGTCTAGAAACCACTTGTTCCAGATCTCAGGCTTTGACTCAGGTGGACCAGAGACTGTGGTGTTTGTGTACCGGTTAAAGTAAATATTTATACTCAGAAACTATGGGTCGATTCCACAGTGGTTGGTATTGGTTTGTAAGCATGCAAACGAAAGAATCTTAGCCGTGTAAATGACTTTTGGGTGAATTATTTAATGAATTTGGTGAGTAAACTATGCAGTGATCATCATCTAACTGTTGGATAGATTTTGTGAATGTGGATACTCAGCTTTTGGAAAATAATGAAGCCTTACAAGTATGGTTGGTTGGGAAGCTAACAAACCAATACCACTGTGGAATCGACTCTATATCTCTTTATCACATGTAAGTACTCATGGAAACTAGCTAGACCAAACTGTTATTGTATTGTCTACTGTTATGACTACTGTACTGTAATTTATAGGAAGACAACTGTGTATCTTTAGTTCAACATGGGAACCTAATGTGACTCATGTCTGACTGCTGCATGAGTAGTTGGAGAGATATGGAGTTGGGTTAGAAGGTCAGACAGGAAGACCATACAGTTCTTACATCTGTTAGCCCTGTCTCTTACCATAATCATAACAATATACAATCATTCTCATCCCAATCTTCACTGGGGTTACAACTCCAGTTACTCCAGTGTTGCTCTCGTTGTGTAAGACCTATATATTAATCTCAATAAATCTTCAAAACACATCTAGAGACTATCCCTTGACTGTTCCTGGTATCTTTGAAGACTTGGGGCCATTCAACGCTACCACACTCATTATCTGGGCACCTGTAGGAGGGTATTGACTGTAATAGTGATATGGGTAATACTGTAAGGGTTTTGGCGCCCCTTCGGCCCCAGCTACTAGCTTTTAGTTCTTCAACTGTCCCTCTTTTCTCTATATCCTTCCTGCTTTCTGTCTCACCACTCTATCACCTTTTTCTGGCGCTATATGACCTCGCTGTTGTGGCGCCTAATATCAATCAAACAATCATGGCCGCTATGCCACTTCCGGTTTAGAATAGACTTATTTTCTGTACCTAATATTAAATGTCACTTTGATGTAGGGGAGGGAGGGGGGGGTGCTGTTGTACACTCTATTTTACTAGTTGTACAGTATTACCAAAAGACTACATTACAACATTTTACAACCTTCTCACGGGGATGCTCGGCCAGACAGCTTGAGGAACTACAACAACAACCATTCGACCAAACGTTTAAATAGTTGTATGTATTACTAGAAGACGACATTACAACCTTTTACAACCTTTATATACAACCAATGCATTACTATAGTTGTACAGTATTACCAGAAGAC
Organism: Petrolisthes cinctipes; assembly: GCA_033782935.1. Lineage (NCBI taxonomy): Eukaryota > Metazoa > Arthropoda > Malacostraca > Decapoda > Porcellanidae > Petrolisthes > Petrolisthes cinctipes. The sequence continues at coordinate 43,509 of JAWQEG010002796.1, read as the reverse complement.
GACATTACAACCTTTTACAACCTTCTCTACATCTCTTTAAGGATTGAATTAATATGTGTTATTAATTGTGGTGGTTGTAGAGTGTTATAAATTATACAGTATTACCAAGAGATGACATTACAACCTTTTACAACCTTCTCTACATCTCTTTAAGCATTGAATTACCATGTGTTATAAATTAAAACTGTGGTGGTTGTAGTGTGTTATAAAATAATTGTGGTGGTTGTAGAGTGTTATAAATTAAAATTGTGGTGGTTGTAGTGTGTTATAAAATAATTGTGGTGGTTGTAGAGTGTTATAAAAAGTGTTACCAAGACCCGACATTCCCAACAGGTGTCACTGTCGAGGGAGGTGTGTGAACCACCAAATGGTCCCCAGCCTCCCCCTCCTCCTTCCCCCAACACAAGACGTCAGCCAACAACTTCCTCCTGTGACAGAAACCACAAGTGTGCTCACTGTCCCTACTCCACCATTTATATTACCAATTTTAGAAACCATGTACGTACACACACTGGAGAGAAGCCCTTTTCATGTTCCTATTGTACGTATAGGACCACCACCAAGAAAACACTCACAGAACATATAAGAACACACACGGGCGAGAAGCCATACACGTGTTCCTTATGTACTTACGGGGCTACCACCAAGCAAGGTTTAAATCGTCATATTCTAATACACACTGGAGAGAAACCATTTGCTTGTGAATATTGTCCATATAGGGCTAGAGAAAAAAGTGCATTAAGGCATCACACACTGGCATTACATATCAATAAAAATAATACAACTTAACAATATTGAAAAAAAACATACATATATACTGTACAGTGACCACCGACAATAGCGACGCCCCTCTCCTTGACCCATACGAAACCCACAACCAATATTTCAGTGTGGGTGAAGGAGGAAGGCAGTGGGTGAGAGGAGGCAAAGCTGGTTTTAAATTAATTATATAAAAATGATCATAGTGTGGAAACAAAAGGTTGTGTTTTTTGGTTCAGTGTACCTCAAGGCGAGGGGCGTCACTATTGTCGGCGACTGTACATTAAGGGGGAAGTGCAGTGTTGGTAAATCTGAAGCAAATGATTCCTCCAAACTATTCCAAGCAACAGAACACCATTATTTTTGTTCCTCTGGTTCTGTCTCCTGGCAAACTTTGGAGGAATCAAGGCACTCCAATGTGATAAAAGTGAATTACCCCCTTAAGGACCCTTTGATCGTGTATGAAAATTGGAGGCTTCTGATTCCTCCTGACCATGCCACGAAACAAACCCCTTCCATATAGGTGTGTGTGTGTGTGTTTCGTGGCAATATTTCAAGGATTCGTTTACCTCCAAATTTCTGACTACATCACAGGGTCCCTTAAATATTGTAGGCCTGGAGAGTATGATTTTTTTTTTTTTATATACAAATCTCTAGAACTTGTGTGCAATTAGTAACAATAACAAGCCAGCATCATTATTATCATCAAATGCATTAGCTTAATTCACAGTTTAAGGGACCCTGTGATGTAGTAAGAAAAGTAGAGATAAATGAGTCCTTTAAATATTGCCACGTAACACACACATTGGAATGTATGGAAGGAGCTTGTTTCGTGGCATAGTCAGGAGGAATCAGAAGCCTCCATGCAATTCTCATACACAATCACAGGGTCCACTATATTAGGATTGACAAATTTGTATTGATATATAATAATTGTGTAGTGAAATTCCAACAGATTCACAACAAATAGTAATTTTGTTTAGGATAGACTTATTTTCTGTATATAATATTAAATGTCCCTGTGATGTAGTCAGAAAATTGGAGTTTTGTGAGTCCTTCAAATATTGCCACGAAACACACACACCTATATGGAAGGAGCTTGTTTTGTGGCATAGTCAGGAGGAATCAGAGGCCACCACCAAGGGTTGATTCCACAATCGTATTTGTTTGTTAACTTCCTAACCAACCACACTTGTAGGGCTTCATTATTTTCCAAAAGCCGAGTATCAGTATTCACAAAATCTATCCAAGAGTTAGATAATGATGATCACTGCATAGTTTACTCACCAAATTCATTAAATAATTCACCCATAAGTCATTTACACGGCTAAGATTCTTTCGATGGGGGGTGCTTACCAACCAATACCAACCACTAAGGAATCGACCCATAGTCAGGAGGAATCAGAGGCCACCACCATGTCTCATACACAATCACAGAATCCTTAAGGGGCGATTTTCTTGATGGTTACTTTGAGGGCTGGTTATTCCTCCAAACTATACCAAGAAACAGAAACCCCCCATTTGTAACATTGAGGTCGTCTGTTTCCTGACATACTTTGAAGGAATTGAGTCACTCCAATGTTCACTCGAGCTTGTAAATTCGCGACCACGTCCCCAAATGTTTATGTCATCTGAGCTGGTAACACTGTGTGGGGAAAGTGTCATTGTAGGTGAAAGATTGTATCATGTCCCTCTACTATGTTCCACCTACTCTGATTCCTCCACAAATAAATGTTACCAGCTCAAATGGCATAAACATCTAAGTACGTGGTCGCGAATTTATGAGCTCGGGTGTACCAAAGTATATTATCCCCTTAATGAGAGTAAAATTGACAACGTGTAGACTAATATGACAAGTGACAGCTGTGATAGCTTATGTACCGATTCCACAGTGTTTTGTTTTGGTTTGTAAGCACCATAACGAAAGAAACTGAACTGTGTAAAATACTCATAAGTGAATTATTTGATGACTCCACTATGAGACTATCGTAATAATGGAACTACACGACAGATTTTGTGGATATAGATACTGAGTTTGTTGGATATTATTAAGACTGACAAGTGTAGTTGAGAGGATCATAACAAACCAAAGTCACTGTGGAATCAGCCATATATATATGATAGATCTCATTACAATATATCACTAGTAAATGAAATACAGTACAATCTTGTACAATTTATTAAAGTGTCATCAGCTGTTGTTGAGTGTAGACCCTCGGTATACAATGAAAAAAAAAAAAAAAAAATACTTTTAACCACCACTACATTTTTTACTCAGTACTTCATTGAAGACTGCCAAATGTTTTCTCAAGTTTTGTTATTCATTACCATACACATTAAGGGTCGATTCCACAGTGGTTGGTAGTGGTTTGTAAGCATGCAAACGAAAGAATGTTAGCCGTGTAAATGACTTATGGGTGAATTTGTTAATGAATTTGGTGAATAAACTATACAGTGATCATCATTATCTAACTGTTGGATAGATTTTGTGAATGTGGATACTCAGCTTTTGGAAAATAATGAAGACTTACAAGTGGGGTTGGTTGGGAAGCTAACAAACAAATACCACTGTGGAATCAACCCTAAGTGATTTAATGAACCTGTGTTAAGAGGATATATTATGTGCTAAATGTGATAATCTTATATTGAGGGAATATTGTATATATAACACTAAGTGATTTACAGAGCCTGTGTTCAAAGATTGATTGATTGATTGATATTAGACGCCGCAACAGCAAAGTCATATAGCACCAGGAAAAGGTGATAGAGAGGTGAGACAACAAGCAGGAAGGAAATAGAGAGAAAAGAGGGACAGTTGAAGAACTAAAAGCTAGTGCCTGGGGCCGAAGGGGCGCCCAAACCCTTAAAGTATTGCCCACATCACTAATGCAGGCAATACCCTCCTACAGGGCCTGTGTTCAAAGAATCTGTATATTGATGGTAGGCTACTATAAACTTTTCACACTGTCATTTGTTGCCATAGAAAAAAAAGAGTCAAATAATACTTGTCCTATATTCCTGACTCCCATTTGGGGGTCCGAGCATCTGCGCGGCTTCGGTCAATCAGACTCGGGACTGCTCGGCCGTACAGTCTGGGGAACTACAACAACAACAACAACAACTTGTCCTAATGAGATAGTACAGTGTTGGTAAATCTGGAGTAATTGATTCCTCCACACTATCCCAAGCAACAGGCCACCATTATTTTTGGTAATCTGGTCCCGTTTCCTGGCATACTTTGGAAACCTCAAGGCACTCCAATGTACTAAAAGTGTACAGTACTTGTACTTCCCCTAAGTAAACTGTACAGTACAGTCGCGGCACATAGTTCTCAAACAGACTTCCCCTTACACCCTGGTCAAGGACTATGTGCCGCGACTGTACATTAAGTTTAATATGGTGTTTGATTTAATATACTTTAAGATAATTATTGTTTTATACACTATTAATGTTGTATGTTAAGGACCCTGTGTTTGTGAATGTGAATTGGAGACTTGTGATTCCTCCTGACCATGCCATGAAACAAACAACCTCCTTCCATATAGGTATGTGTGTTTTGTGGCAATATTTTAAGGACTCGTATTACCTCCAATTTTCAGTCTACATCACACAGAGGGTCCCTTAAATGTTAGTGATAGTTGTGTACAAAGCCTTAAGGGACCCTGTGTTGTAGTCAGAAATTGGAGATAAATGAGTACTTCAAATATTGCCACGAATTACCACCTATATGGAAGGAACTTGTTTCGTGGCATGGTCAGGAGGAATCAGAAGCCTCCAATTTTCATACACAATCACAGGGTTCCGAAACGAATTATAGAGTACTGTATATATAATTATAGTAATGTATGTATCTATATTGTTCTATTATCATTAAGGACCCTGTGATCATGTATAAGATTTGGAGGCTTCTGATTCCTCCTGACCATGCCATGAAACAAACAAGCTCCTTCCATATAGGTGTGTGTGTTTCGTGGCAACATTTGAATGACTCTCTAACCTCCAATTTTCTGACTACATAACACACAGGGTCCCTTAAATGTTAGTGATAGTTGTGTACAAAGCCTTAATTCCAACACATACATAATAAATTAACATAAAACAAGAGTTACCAGAACTATATTGAAAGTATTGTGTTAGCTGTTATCTTTACCTTTCCTTTATGTTACCTTTCATACATGCGGGAATAGGGGGACAGGCTGGGGGTGGTTTAGGGGGGTGCGGGAGTAGAGGACAGGCGTGGGGGGGTTTTGGGGGGTGCGGGAGTAGGGTGACAGGCTTGGGGGGGTATTGGGGGGTGCGGGAGTAGGGGGACAGGCTGGGGGGGGGGTTAGGGGGGTGCGGGAGTAGGGGGACAGGCTGGGGGGGGGTTAGGGAGGTGCGGGAATAGGGGACAGGCTTTCTACCCACCCCAAGCCTGTCCCCTATTCCCGCACCCCCTTAAGTCCCTTCCTAACGAGGTAAAAACACAGCGGGGGGGCACGGACAACTCACTGAAAATTCTCTCGCCTTTTACAAGTGTTACCAGATCAAACAGTCCCCGGCACCCATTAGACACTTGTACCCACCACCCACTCACAAAATTGGTAACAGTGTCTGCCCGCCATCTTTTGCATTTCGTGTGGAAGAGGCTTTAATAGTGACCTTGGTATTAAAAAAAAAAACCACCCATATAATAAATACAGTGAATAAATAAATAGATAAATTCCTTTGTAGTGGGTGAGACAATGTGCCGTATGTATGGAAGAACATGATCCATCCTTGGTGTTGATGATGGTGGTGTGGTGGTGGTATGACGTATGACTCCCTTGACACCACACCAAGGCATCGTATGGGTATAGGCATCACACCATACATCGTCAATACCACCAAAGGAATATTCTTGCATACACCCCCTGAGTTCCGTACGAGGAGAAGTCTTGATAAATAATATTAATTATAATATAATATAAAATAAAATATTTATTGTGTTCAATCCTCATAAACATTACAAAATTTAACACTTGTACTACTGTTCATTTCTTCCTACATGTATAATTATAATGTTTAGTTATAATGAATGGATGCATATATTAATAAATAGTATTAATAAATTCTAATGTTACTGTGTTGTTTATATGGTTCAATCCTCATAAACATTAAACCATTTAACATTTGGACTACTGCTCATTCATTCCTACATGTATAATGTTTAGTTATAATGTACACTTGAGCTCGTAAATTCGCGACCACGTCCCCAAATGTTTATGTCATCTGAGCTGGTAACACTGTGTGGGGAAGGTGTCATTGTAGGTGAGAGATTGTATCATGTCCCTCTACTATGTTCCATCCACCTACTCTGATTCCTCCCCATTTAAATGTTACCAGCTCAAATGGCATAAACATCTTAGTACGCGGTCACGAATTTACGAGCTCGGGTGTACATCCGCAATTTTTATATTGTGCCACCTTTAATAAATACTATATGTACACTCTAGTATCGTACGTACTGTCACTACTGTGGGAAAGGAGGGGCTGTGTGTGTGTGGGAGGGAGGGAGGGAGAGAAGGTGTGAGTGTGTGGGAGGGAGGAAGAGAAGGTGTGAGTGTGAGTGTGAGTGTGTGTGTGTGTGTGTGTGTGGGAGAGAAGGTGTGAGTGTGTGTGTGTGTGGGAGGGAGAGAAAGTGTGGTTGTGAGAGAGAGAGAGAGAGAGAGAGAGAGAGAGAGGAAAGTGTGTGTGTATATATATATATCAAGGAACCATGCTAAGTCTAATAATACACACTAATGAACACCATTGGACACTTACTAATATGGTATGAGAGAGAGAGAGAGAGAGAGAGAGTGTGTGTGTGTGTGTGTGTATGTATCAAGAAAACATGCCAAGTGTATACACACTAATTCATTCATTCATGGCGAGGACTAGTACCCGACACTGCTTCGAAATTATAACAACAGATCATACAAATAGAATAACAAAACCATTCACTGCTTCGAAATTATAACAACAGCTCATACAAATTTCACTGCTTCGAAATTATAACAACAGATCATACAAATAGAATAACAAAACCATTCACTGCTTCGAAATTATAACAACAGCTCATACAAATTTCACTGCTTCGAAATTATAACAACAGATCATACAAATAGAATAACAAAACCATTCACTGCTTCGAAATTATAACAACAGATCATACAAATAGAATAACAAAACCATTCACTGCTTCGAAATGAATCTGAAACCATATGGTGAGGTCAGAAATACAAACATACCAACAAGTCCAAACCCTATAAGATGTTTTATGAATACCTGCCCAGACCATCAAGACTTTGGTAAATCTGGTCCTGTTTCCTTGCACACTTTGGAGGAATCATGGCACTCCAATGTACCAAAAGTCTATTATTATCCCCTTAATACGTCTGTTTATTTGAAATATACTTAGACATCTTTTTGTTGTCAGTAGCATGATGCTGGGAATTAAAGTTATCTTGTATTTATTATTAAAGGACCCTGTGATCGTGTATGAGATTTGATGGGGGCTTCTGATTCCTCCTGACCATGCCTTGAAACAAGCTCCTTCCATATAGGTGTGTGTGTTTCGTGACAATATTCGAAGGACTCACTAACCTCCAATTTTCTGACTACATCACACACAGGGTCCCTTATGTTATAAAAGTACAAAGAACTTATTCATTACAAACAATTAAATACTTGTAATATTATTGTAACTAGTAATTGCCTATTAGTTTGGTTATAGTTTGGAAATTATTGTTTTAATTAATGAATAACTAGTTTCTTGAACATAGGGTGGTATGCAAGAACATCCGTTGTGTATACGATGGTGTGGTACTGGTACGATAGCCCATTTGTTTGTCCATGGAGCAAACCATCGTCAAAACCCACAGATGTTCTTGCATCCGGCACTGTGTTACATAGGGCAGTATGCAAGAATGTTGGTGGTGTATACGATGGTGTGGTACTGGTACGATGGCTCAGTTGTTTGTCCATGGAGCCAACCATTTACAGGCACCACATGATGAATATTATTGCATACTGACCCTGGGTTACATAGTTATAGATGAATAAGTAAGACGTACTCAACAGATGACTACCAAGACACACCAAGATGCAAGTAGAACGACAGGAACCTCATACCACACAACAACAACAACAACAAGTGGTCAACAACAACAACAACAACAACAAAACATCTTGAAGAACCACAAGTGTACTTTTTGTAATTACACAACCATCTTTACAACTAACCTAAGGAATCATATGAGGACTCACACTGGGGAAAAACCATATTGCTGTCATCTTTGTTCATACAAGTCAATTACCAAACAGAATTTCAGTAGACACATATCGACACACATTAAGAACAAACAACAACAAATACAATGTTGTCCTTGTTGTAATCATGTTAGTTATGATAATACTGAGTTACGAAGACATATTGCTAATGTACATGGAATACATTCATGAATAAAAGTTATAACATACATACATACAAGGGTTTGTATGAATTAATTAAGGGGGAAAATTTTGTGTTGGTAAATCTGGAGCAATTGAATCCTCCAAGCTATTCCAAGCAACAGAACACCATTATTTTTCGCTCTTCTGGCTGGTCCTGTTTCCTAGCATACTTTGGAGGAATCAAGGCACTCCAATGTACCAAAAAAAAATTACCACCTTAAGGAGACGACACACACACACACACAGGATTTTTTTTAAAGGATTTTAATAGGTAACCTGGAAATACCCTCTCCCACCAACCCAAACATACACACATACACACACATGTATTAATTATTTTAGTAGGTAACCTGGAAATACCCTCACCCACACACACAAACACACACAATACGCGATATCTTAGTGGTGGGTAGTAAAAATTTGCCCCAAGTATGCCAGGTAGGCCTACAATTGGTCACAGGAATTATTCTTACACAGCCCATATGGAAAGAGAGAGGTCAATATTCTGAAAGTACTGCAAGGAATTATTTACCAAGTGTCTCAGTGATTGCAAAACAACAACAAACCTAATAATAATGTCGTATTACTGTTACGTTGTATTTTACATTATCCATATGTTGTAAATATTTGAAAACAACAGCATGTGTACAATTTTTTTTTTTTTTTCAGACACTGTGGCCATTCCCAACTTGTATTTAATTTTGATGTGCGACGCTTAGTTTTTGAGTGGTGCTTGGTTATACGCACATACATGCATACATCTCAACTGTATATATATAGAAGTCTTGAGATTTATAACCGTGTAAATATTACCTGTACGAATCATTAAGGGACCCTGTGATGTAGTCAGAAAAATGAAAATAAATGATTCCTACAAATATTGCCACGAAACACATGCACCTATATGGAAGGAGCTTGTTTCATGGCATAGTCAGGAGGAATCAAAGCCTCCAAGTCTCATACACGATCACAGGGTCCTTAAGTATGATGAGAATACTTGCTGTTATAAAATAATAATATTACTGTACTGTACTTATAGGATAATAATATTGTATAAGAATCATACTTGTGTTATTTATAAATTGTAAAAGAAATTAATGTAATAAAAATAATATGTAACTCATTCACGTTTTATAATAATTATCTCTATAAATGCTTAAGGGGAGATTCGTTTGTTGGTGAATTAGAAGGTCTGTGATTCTTTCAAAGTATCCCATGTGACGGTTCCCCAATTAGTACTGTAACATTAATTAAGGATGTCTGTTTCCTGGCATAGTTTGGAGGAATCATTAACCTTCCCACTCTATGCCAGACTAAAATTTAATGTCCACCTTGTAAACATTGAATATACTGTTTAGAGGCCCTGTGTTTGATACAGTCAGAGTATTGGAAGCAAATGAGTCCTTCAAACATTGCCATGACACATACACACACCTATATGGAAGGAACTTATTTGGTGGTATGGTCATATTCTTTATAGTGGAGCCTTTTGTACTTCCCATTGTCATCCCATCATTTCGTCTTGACCATTGAGGATGTCCACCGAAACTATTTAGTAAAAACTTTGGTCTGCCAGTGTGGGTTTTCTTCTCGTCACTCTCTGTATTGTAATGACAGACAAGAGCTCCTGTGGGGTAGGTCCAACTCGGACCATTTCCAACTCGGACCATTCCGAAATACTAACTCGGACCATCATCTCAACCAACTCGGACCATTCTGAATTTCTGAAATATCAAGTCGGACCATCATATCAAAAAACTCGGACCAACTCGATGTCCAGCGGTCCGACTCCAGCCCAGTTTCCATCTGTACACCGCAAAAGGCAGACCATACCGACAGAACATGGACAAGTGTTGGGTGTGCCTAAAGAGATTGCGTCCTCGACAGGTGAGATTACAGGATTAAGCGGTCTAATTGTTTATTTGTCTACCCATCCTTCTGTCACTAAACGCGTCCTACTTATGTGCAGATCTATCTTCCTTATTATTGCACAAAGCGACTTGAAACTCAGAGTATAAATTGTTGCAGGAGGCATTGCTGTGTGATGGGTGTGGTTGCCGGCAACACAGAACTTGTGAGACTGGTATGACAAGGGAGGACTATAGAAGAGCAGTGAGGGAGGGTCGTGCAGTAAACTGGAGGTGTGCCACATGCTCTTCTACACAAGACGTCTCTGTTGAGGATCATCCACCTGATCAGGTACAAGCGTTGGTGGAAGATGTTGCGAACGATATCAGTGAGAAGGACTCGTTGAACAACAGTGCTGTCTGCTCTATTGAGGATCAGCCATCTGATCGGACACAAGCGTTGGTGGAAGATGTTGCGAACGATATCAGTGAGAAGGACTCGTTGAGCAACAGTGCTGACTGCTCTACTGAGGATCATCCATCTGATCAGGTACAAGCGTTGGTGGAAAATATTACGTATGAAAAAGTATGTGCATCTTCACAAAGAGGGAAGCAAAAACTTATGGACAGTCTTGGTTATTCATACACTTTTAAAAGGGAAACAAATGTTGGTGTTCATTGGCGATGTGCAGTGCGCAATAAAACTATTAACTGTGGAATGACAATAAAGGAAGTGAACAATGTGTTTATCAGAGGACCTAATGAACATTCCCACCCACCGGAAGCATGCCCAGTGACCACAAGTAAGGTGTCAAAGTTAATTAAAAATAAAGCAATGGAGGATGTGTTTCGGCCAGCATTAGAAATCGTGGAGGAAGTAATGCTTGAAAACATTGATCCAACAATCCCTACTGCTTCACTACCTGCGCCTGTAAATCTCGCTCGTCAGGCAAACTAACAGACCTGCGGAGCCCATTGACCTGACTTTTGAAATCAGTGAGGAACACATACCACCTAACTTTCTCTGAGATGTGGCCTCGCAAAGCTTGGTGTGTATTTGGTAGGAGTGTTAGAACCAATAACGATGTCGAAGGGTGGCATTACAGATTGAATATGAAAGCACGTAAAGGACAAGTAAATTTTTATTCTCTCATAACCCTTTTGCATAACGAGGCAAGGCTCGTAACACTCCATGTAAACTTATTAAATGATGGAAAAGTGTTGCGCCACCAGAAAACAAAATATGCAAAGCAACATGGAAGGTTAGTCTTACTTTGGGATGAATTTTCTCTAGGCCATAGATCAGCTAAAAACCTACTCAAAGCTGCTTCTCGTTTCATTGCCGTGAATGTGCGACTTATACTGTCTTATTAAAGCTTCTTAATAAAGTCCATTTTTAATGCTTTACTTTTTATTTCATTTGTATTTGTTTTATAACTTTGAATGTTTAATAAAGAATTGCCAATTATTTGTAAAATGTGTGTGACTTTTGTTCCCTAACTTTTGTTTCTACCTTTTGTTCTAATTATTGATATCTACATCTGGTCGGTCCGAGTTGGTCCACTATTGTGGTCCGAGTTGGTAAATTGTGGTCAGAGTTGGTTATTGTGGTCCGAGTTGGTGGAGGTCAGGTCCGAGTTGGTAATGGTCCGAGTTGGCAGTGGTCCGAGTTGGGGGTGAACCGGTCCAGCTATCAGGCTATAATATGAACCTTTAACGGGGTCATTGTTAGTGAGTGTGGTCCCCCCCCCTCACCCACCCCCTGTATCGTAAGGAATGGTGTGTGTAGCAGTAGAATCTCTCTCTCTCTCTCTCTCTCTCTCTCAGCGTGTTTTGGGTCTGTATTTGGGATATATTTCAGCACTGAAGATGCATGTACAGATCGCCTGGGGGGGGGGGGTGTCAAAATCGGTGTTTCTAAATGGCTAGGCTCAAATCCACAACAGTTACACACTTGTCTGGGTTTGGTAATGGAAATTCTGAGACTTATGGGTGAATTATTTAATGAATTTGGTGAGTAAACTATGCAGTGATCATCATTATCTAACTGTTGGATAGATTTTGTGAATGTGGATACTCAGCTGTTGGAAAATAATGAAGCCTTACAAGTATGGTTGGTTGGGAAGCTAACAAACGAATACCACTGTGGAATTGACCCTAAATCAGGGGACAAATGTCCTAAGCTTCCAAATTCTGGCCTTGTAGCATTAAGGACTCTGTGATCGTGTATGAAAATTGGAGGCTTCTGATTCCTTCTGACTATGCTACGAAACAAGCCCCTTCCATATAGGTGTGTGTGTTTCGTGGCAATATTTGAAGGACTCATTTACCTCCAATTTTCTGACTTCAACACAGGGTCCCTTACTTTCCTACACCTACACCTACACCGCCTCAATCACAACACCACCACTATTTGGGTGAGAGAGAGTGATGACGTTCAGCCACAATCAAATAACCACCGACACTTTCCTTCCATCCTGCAAATAAATCTGTATTATATCAAACTATAATCATACAACACCTTACGTCAACTCAACCCCCTCAATTATTATGAGGTGCTGCAAAATTATACACGTGTTGTTCTTCATTACCAAGATATTTACAACAATCAGTATCATATCAAAATATAATCATACAACACCTTACGTCAATTCAAATCCCTCATCTATTATTATTATGAAGTGCTGCAAAATCTTACAAGTGTTGTTCTTTATTACCAAGATATTGACTACGATGGAAGGAAAGTTTCGGTGGCTGTACTGTATATACTATTCAAAGGTGGCCTGGCCTGGATACTGACTCTTGAGTGTTGACTCTGACTCTGTCAATTGGGACGGTGCTGATTAAAAAATTTCTCGTCTTGACTCTACTTTACTCGCTTGGTGTAAACATAGCCTGAGTGTCGATTCCACAGTGGTTGGTAGTGGTTTGTAAGAACGCAAACGAAAGAATGTTAACCGTGTAAATGTCTTATGGGTGAATTATTTTATGAATTTGGTGAGTAAACTATGCAGTGATCATCATTATCTAACTGTTTCATAGATTTTGTGAATGTGGATACTCAACTTTTGGAAAATATTGAAACCTTACAGGTGTGGTTGGTTGGAAAACTAACAAACTAATACCACTGTGGAATCGACCCTTAAAAGACCCAACAAACAAAGCCCTACCCTCCTACCCTACTACATGTAACCCTACAGATGGTGTTGGGAGGCCATCACCACCACCACCATCACTGTAGTCCGAGGGGAAGCAGAGCAACAGCAGCAACAGCATCAACAACAGCAGCAGCAGCCCTGGGACTCCTCAAGACACACAACATCAATACAAAACGTTACAAGTGTTGCTACTGTTCCTTCACCACTCATTGTATTAATAATTATAAGAGACATGTTAGTGCCCATACCAGTGATAAACCATATGCTGCTATAACTGCCCTCACTGACCTTATACAAATGATTTGATGACCTTGTACATGACCTTACTGACCTTATACAGATGATTTGATGACCTTGATGACCTTACACAAATGATTTGATGACCTTATACATGACACTACTGAGCTTATATAAATGATTTGATGACCTTATACATGACCTTACTGACCTTATACAAATGATTTTATGACCCTATAACTGCCCTTACTGACCTTATACAAATGATTTGATGACTTTAATGACCTTATACATGACCTTACTGACCTTATACAGATGATTTAATAACCTTAATGACCTTGCTGACCTTATACAAATGATTTGATGACCTTATTGACCTTGCTGACCTTATACAAATGATTTGATGACCTTAATGACCTTGCTGACCTTATACAAATGATTTGATGACCTTAATGACCTTACTGACCTTATACAAATGATTTAATGACCTTGCTGACCTTATACAAATGATTTGATGACCTTAATGACCTTGTTGACCTTATACAAATGATTTAATTACCTTAATGACCTTGCTGACCTTTTACAAATGATTTGATGACCTTACTGACCTTATACAGATAATTAGATGATCTTAATGACCTTATACAGATAATTTGATGACCTTACTGCATTATAAAACACAAATACAGTAATAACACAAATACAGAATAACACAAATACAGTTATAACACAAATACAGTTATGACACAAATACAGTTATGACACAAAAACAGTAATAACACAAATACAGTTATAACACAAATACAGTTATAACACAAATACAGTTATAACACAAATACAGTTATAACACAAATACAGTTATAAACAAATACAGTTATAACACAAATACAGTTATAACACAAATACAATAATTAAGGGTTTTGGCGCCCCTTTGGTTACCAGCCACTCACCTTCTTCCTCGGGCGCTATATGACCTCAATCAATCATACCTAGATTATTATTAATTAATATTTTTGTATAGTTGTAATGCCAATTATTATTATTATTATTATTATTATTATTATTATTATTATATACATACTGTTATGTTACTTTACAATGGGTTGTATGCAAGAACATCCATCCATTCATTGTGTATACGATGGTGTGGTACCGGTACGATGGCTGTGTTGTTTGTCTATAGAGCCACCATCGTATGTACCATGGATCTTCTTGAATACGACCCCAACAACAAGGCTTATACTGTAGTGAAGTAGTCAGAAAATTGGAGGTAAACGAGTCCTTCAAATATTGCCACGAAACACACTCACACACACACACACACAATATTTCTTACACACACACACACACACATACACACACACACACAATATTCCTCACACACACACACACACACAATATTACACACACACACAATATTCCTCACACACACACACACACACACACCTATAATATGGAAGGAGTTTGTTTGTTTCGTGGCATAGTCAGGAGGAACCAGAAGCCTCCAATTTTCATACACGATCACAGGGTCCTTAGTAATCTTATGTTGGAGGAAACAGAAGTCTGTGTTGGAGGAAGCAGAAGTTTCCAATTTATTGACAGTATAAATTTTAACCCAAAATATTCTTGTAATGTTTAGAATTAGTTTGTGATAAATCCTACATACAGTCCATCCATAACACACAGGAACCATTCTAATATTAAGGAGAATTATTATTATTATTATTATTATCATTATTATTATCATTATTATTATTGTTATTATTCTTATAAATGATGAACACAAACACCCAATCGTACAAAAAAAAATAACAGTAGAATTTTTTTATTATTATCATCATTATTATTATTATTATTATTATTAATGATGGAACACAAACACCTAATCGTACAAAAAAAAAAATAATAACAGTAGAATTTTTTTTTTTTACACTCAAACTTTGTGAATTATATATAGCCTATATATATATATATATACAGTAAATGTAATTATTTGTAACGAAATGTAATAAAATTGTAATGAATATTTCTGTATTTTGTATGTACTAAGGGGGTAATACAATTTAAGAGACCCTGTGGTGTAGTCAGAATATTGAAGGTAAATGAGTCCTTTAAATATTGCCACGAAACACCATCTATGTAGAAGGAGCTTGTTTCGTGGCATAGTCAGGAGGAATCGGAAGCCACCACCAATTCTCACACACGATCACAGGGTCCTTAATTAAGAAGAATCCTAACCTATTCTATCCAATCCTAATCTAACTCAACCCATCCTAGACTACCCAAGCCAAGCCAATCCAACTTAAGGTAACCTAACCCAACCGAACCCTACCCTACCCTAACCCAACCCTGCCCATCATAACTTAACCCAACCCTACCCATCCTAACCTATCCCAACCTTACTCATCCTAATCCAACACAACCCAACCCTACCCATCCTAACCTATCCCAACCTTACCCATCCTAACCCAACCTAACCTAATCCAACCGAACCCTACCCAACCCAACCCAACCCAACCTATGATGCAACTTGTACATTAGTAATAGTAATGGAGTGTACAGTACAATGCTGGTGTGAGGAGTTGGATTTTAAATACTCCGACTCCAGGAAATTTTGAGGTAACGACTCAGACTCAGGGTTGATTCCACAGTGGTTGGTATTGGTTTGTAAGCACGCAAACGAAAGAATGTTAGCCGTGTAAATGTCTTATGGGTGAATTATTTAATGAATTTGGTGAGTAAACTATGCAGTGATCATCATTATCTAACTGTTGGATAGATTTTGTGAATGTGGATACTCAGCTTTTGGAAAATAATGAAGACTTACAGGTGTGGTTGGTTGGGAAGCTAACGAACAAATACCACTGTGGAATCGACCCACACTCCAACCTCCCCCCCCCTCCCCACCACCACACCACCACACTCCAGGCCTTTCTACATATTAATCTAAATTTCTCGACACTAGATTATTTTTCATCTCGAGTACCTTATACGAGAATTGATCACATAAAGGAGTCGGAATAGGATATATTTTTACCGACTCCAACTCCAGCCAAAAGGCATCCAACTCCGACTCCGGCCAAAATGCATTCAATCCGGCTCTGACTCGACCAAAGAGCATTTGACTCCGACTCCGGCCAAAAAACATTCGATTCCGCCTCTTACTCTGACTCTTCAACTTCGACTCCGACTCTGACTCTGACTCCGGCCAAAAAGCATTCGACTCCGACTCCGACTCTGACTCTTCGACTTCGACTCCGATTCTGCCTTCAGCCAAAAAGCATTTGGCTCTGACTCCGGCCAAAAGGAATTGGATTCCAACTCCGACTCCGGCCAAAAAGCATTTGACTCCGACTCCGCACCCCTAATAATGTAAACACCAATTTGTTAGAAGTGATAGGTTTATTTCTTTTGGGTCCTTGTACAGTATGAATAACCTTTTCTGGTGCTATGTATGTATGTATGTATGTACAACCACAATCAATTATCCACCGACACTTTCCTTCCATCGTTGTAAATATCTTGGTAATAAAGAACAACACGTGTATAATTTTGCAGCACCTCATAATAATAATTGAGGGGGTTGAGTTGACGTAAGGTGTTGTATGATTATAGTTGTTGTTGTAGTTCCCCAGACTGTCTGGCCAAGCAGTCCCGAGTCTGGTTGACCGAAGCCGCACAGATGCTCGGACCCCCAAATGGGAGTCAGGGAGATAGTATGATTATAGTTTGATATGATACTTATATATTTGCACGATGGAAGGAAGGTGTCGGTGGTTATTTGATTGTGGCTGTACAACTCACTCAGTGTATAAGATATTTGTATGTACAGTCGGCCTCAGGAATTCGTATACACCACTGTGACATCAAGGGCTCGTCACAACTAGAAAATTGAGTACATTATTTTCCTAACACCAAAATTTCCTAGTAATGTTATTTGGTTAATATTTGAATCAGTCGGCAGAATTATCCTTACAGCATGTACGAATTTCTGAGACCGACTGTATGTATGTAGAATAATGTACAATGCTGTGTATACGATATTTGTATGTATGTATGTATGTAGAATAAAGCATTATAATTATAGCATTAATTTTCCTCTTAATTATTATTTCACTGATCCTTGTTATATAATACAGCAAATAATAGTAATAATATTTGTACACACGAGCTCGTAAATTTGCGACCACGTACTTAGATGTTTATGCCATTTGAGCTGGTAACATTTATTTGGTGAGGAATCAGAGTAGGTGGAACATAGTAGAGGGACATGATACAATCTTTCACCTACAATGACACCTTCCCCACACAGTGTTAGCAGCTCAGATGACATAAACATTTGGGGACGTGGTCGCGAATTTACGAGCTCGAGTTTACAACATTTAAGGGACCCTGTGATGTAATCAGGACAAAATTGGAGGTTTGTGAGGCCTTCAGATACTGCCACGAAACACACACACCTATATGGAAGGAGCTTGTTTGTTTCGTGGCATGGTCAGGAGGAATCAGAAGCCTCCAACTTTCATACACAATCACAGGGTCCCTTAAGGTGGTAATTCGTTTTTGGTACATTGGAGTGCCATGATTCCTCCAAAGTATGTCAGGAAACAGGACCAGATTAGCAAAAGTAATGGTGGCCTGTTGTTTGGAATAGTTTGGAGGAATCAGAGACCTTCTAATTTACCAACAAGAGATTCTCCCCTTAATATATAGTGTAGTGTGGTATAAATAACAGTACTAATATCAACAACTATGAATATTAAACACTGTAGTGATTGTGTATGGGAATTGGAGGATTCTGATTCCTCCTGACCATGCCACGAAACAAACAAGCTCCTTCCATAATAATAGGTGTGTGTGTTTTGTGACAGTATTTGAAGGACTCGTTTACCTCCAGTTATCTGACTATATTATACATCTACATAGGGACCCTGTGGGTGATGTAGTCAGAAAATTGGAGGAAAATGAGTCCTTCAAATATTGCCATGAAACACACACATCTAAAGAGAAGGAGCTTGTTTCGTGGTATAGTCAGGAGGAATCAGAAGCCTCCAATAATTCTCGTACACGATCACAGGGTCATTAAAAAATATTACTGCTTGGGATTGTAATTGTACTGGAAGGTTAAATTACTCTGGAAAAATATAATAGAGAGAGAATATAATAAAATAGAGTATAATATTATAATTTATGATGTAGATACCACCTGATATTCCATTTGAGTATAAGGCAGACAGACATCTATTACAATGCCTGATATTCCATTTGAGTAAGGCAGACAGACATCTGTTACAATGCCTAATATTCCATTTGAGTAAGGCAGGCAGACATCTATTACAATGCCTAATATTCCATTTGAGTAAGGCAGGACAGACATCTGTTACAATGCCTAATATTCCATTTGAGTAAGGTAGACATCTATTACAGGTGAAGCAGAGGTGTGAGGGTCATTGGACAACATCAGCATCATTGGGTGGAAGAAGGAGAAGGAGCCATCAACAACAGCAGCAGCAGCAGCAGCAACAGCAGCAGTCTCATGCCTCTTCCACAAGGTCACTCCATTGTCCCTTCTGTTCGTACACTACTTTCCAGTCATCACATTTTAAGTACCACATCCTGACTCACACTGGAGAGAAACCCTTTGCCTGCACCCACTGTCCTTTCCGATGCAACAGGAAGAGCAGTCTGAAAATTCACCTCAGAAAACACACGGGCGAGAAACCTTACAACTGTCCCCACTGTCCCTACCAGTCGACGGTCAGCAGTCACCTCAAAAGACACATGAGGACACATTTAGAAGGAGACGATAGACAATTTGTGTGTACTCATTGTCCTCACCGTGCTGCCAACAAAGGGGATTTATTGGACCATCTAAGGATACATTTTACTTTTCAGTGATACATGAGAACAACACATTTACAAGGAGAAGATAGACAAAAATGTGTGTGTACTCATTGTCCTCATCGTGTTACAAGTAAACAAAGGGGATTTATTGGACCATCTCAGAATACATTATTTTTAGTTTTCAGTGATATAACTTTGGACTATGTATTTTTTTTTTATATATATAATGTACACCCGAGCTGGTAAATTCGCGACCATATACTTGGATATTTATGTCATTTGAGCTGGTAAAATTGATTGGTGAGGAATCAGAGGAGGTAGAACATAATAGAATGACACGATACAATCTTTCACTTGTAATGACACCTTCCCCACACAGTGTTTATCAGCTCAGATGACATAAACATCTTGGTAGGCTACGTGGCGTGAATTTACAGGCTCAAGTCTACACCCAAGCTCTTTAATTCTCGACCACGTACTTAGATGTTTATGTCATCTGAGCTGGTAACACTGTATGGGGAAGGTGTCATAAAGGTGAAAGATTGTATCATGTCCCTCTACTATGTTCCACCTACTCTGATTCCTCACCAAATAAATGTTACCAGCTCAAATGACATCAACATCTAAGTATGTATGTGGTCGCGAATTTACGAGCTCTGGTGTACATTGCTTTACAATATTTAAGGGACCCTGTGATCGTGTATGAGGCCTGGTGGTGGTGGCTTCTGATTCCTCCTGACCATGCCACGAAACAACCTCCTTCAATATAGGTGTGTGTGTTTCGTGGCATTATTTGAAGGACTCGCTAACCTGCAATCACTGGGGTCCCTTAAGGGGGTTATAATACAATTGTGGTATATTGGAGTGCCTTGTTGATTCCTCCTAAGTATGCCAGGAAACAACAGGACCAGATGAATAAAAATTACGGTGGCCTGTTGCTTGGAAAGGTTTGGAGGAAACATTTGCTCCAGATTTATCAAATATATATTACCCCCTTAATCTAATTTGTTGTTAAAATATCAGTAGTTTATTATACAGTACATACAAAGTAAAGAAGAATATAAAACATGTCTCGGTTTTTATATATACAGTATATATATTCCATTAATGTACACTCGAGCTCGTAAATTCGCGACCACGTCCCCAAATGTTTATGTCATCTGAGCTGGTAACACTGTGTGGGGAAGGTGTCATTGTAGGTGAAAGATTGTATCATGTCCCTCTACTCTGATTCCTCCCCAAATAAATGTTACCAGCTCAAATGACATAAACATCTAAGTACGTAGTCGCAAATTTACGAGCTCGAGTGTACAGTACTGCGCTTATTAATTAATTGATCAAATGTAATATAATTTTATGTATGGCAAATTTGTCAATGTACAGTTATCAATATATTTGTTATCAATATGTTTTAACGTATTAAGGACCCTGTGATCGTGTATGAAAACTGGAGGCTTCTGATTCCTCCTGACTATGTGTCGATTCCACAGTGGTTGGTAGTGGTTGGTAAGCACGTAAACGAAAGAATTTTAGCCGTGTAAATTACTTATGGGTGAATTATTTAATGAATTTGGTGAGTAAACTATACAGTGATCATCATTATCTAACTGTTGGATAGATTTTGTGTATGTGGATACTCACCTTTTGGGAAAAAATGAAGTTTTACTAGTGTGGTTGGTTGGGAAGCTAACAAACTAATACCACTGTGGAATCGACCCTAAGTGAAGGGACTTAATGACCCTGTGATCATGTATGGGTTTTGGAGGCTTCTGATTCCTCCTGACTATGCCACGAAACAAGCTCCTTCCATATAGGTGGTGTCTTGTGCCAATATTTGAAGGACTCTCTAACCTCCAATTTTCTGACATCACAGGGTCCCTTAATGATATTTCCATTACAAGTATAAATTATCATGTACCTTATTGTAACTGATAACTTAATTTACTGTATTTCCTTGTAAAATATCTGAAATTATAACATTGTGTAATTAACATAACCTGCTATTTAGAGTTATATCAGTAAGACAATATATATAAATATAAATATCCCCGTATTGACTGCATTAGTGATGTGGGCAATACTTTAAGGGTTTGGGCGCCCCTTCGGCCCCAGCCACTAGCTTTTAGTTCTTCAACTGTCCCTCTTTTCTTTTTATTTCCTTCCTGCTTGCTGTCTCACCTCTATCACCTTTTTCTGGCGCTATATGACCTCGCTGTTGTGGCGCCTAATATCAATCAATCGATCAATATATACAGTAAACATGAAATATATAACCACAGTGAAAATCATATTGTTCGTACGACACTAAGGATCATAGTCAAGAACATTGGTGGTGTGTACGGTAGTGTAGTATACTCGGATACCATAGTCTAGATCTAACCAACTTGAGTCGAAGCCTGAGATCTGAAGCAGGTGGTTTCTGGACGACAGCCCACCCAAACCATCACGAGGCTACACACACACACACACACAGTCCATCTGAGTCAAAGCCAGAGATCTGAAGCAGGTGGTTTCTGGATGACAGCCCACCCAAAGTCTCCATTGGTTCGAGATGTTGTGTGTAGCCTTGTGATGGTTTGGGTGGGCTGTCATCCAGAAACCACCTGCTTCAGATCTCAGACTCAGGTGAGTGGGTGGGTCAGAGACTATGGTATCCAAGTGTACAGTTGGACACATGAATGGGTGGTACAGCCCAAGTGAAAGATGGTCAATTTCTCCCAATATCAAGTTCCTTAGTGCCAAATAGGAGACATCAGGGGCAGAAGTCAGTATTGAGGGTGGTAATAAAAAGCAAGTACCTGATAATAGACACTGGTTACTCAAATGGGACAAGTATCTTTCACCTGGGCTGTATGTATCCAACTGTACATATATACAATCTATTGGTCTTACTCGTATCAATATAAAGTAATCAAGGTTATGTTTTAAGGGGGTAATTCACTTTTGTTACATTGGAGTGCCATGATTCCTCCAATAATAATGGTGTTCTGTTGTTGCTTGGAATAGTTTGGAGGAATCAGTTGCTCCAGATTTTCCAACACTGTACTTGCCCCTTAACAGCTTCAGATAATAATGACCTTTTTTATGGATATCAGTATACAGTAATTACATTAATTAATATTGTATAGACTTTAAAGGGGTAGTACACTGTTGGTAAATCTGGAGCAAATGATTCCTCCAAACTATTCCAGGCAACAGGACACCATTATTTTTCTTCATCTGGGTCTGTTTCCTGGCATATTTTGGAGGAATTAAGGCACTCCAATGTAACAAAAATGAATTATTCCCTTAAGGACCCTGTGTGTGATGTAGTCAGAATATTGGAGGTAAATGAGTCCTTCAAACATTGCCACGAAACACACACACACACCTATAGGGAAGGAGTTTGTTTCATGGCATAGTCAGAAGGAATCAGAAGCCTCCAATTCTCATACACGATCACAGGGTCCTTACATAAATAAATAAATAAATGAATCAAGTGTCTTTTGTAATTTATCGAGTCATAGTTAGTTACATAGTTATTTCTGTTAATAATGCAGCTTATAATAAATTGTTTAATCATATCCACATTTCATAGATTATTTCATTATATTCCACATAAGAAAGTCAGATCTGTTATTTCATTATATTCCACATAACAAATTAATGCAGCTTATAATAAACTGGTTCTTCATATTCACATTTCATAGATTATTTCATTATATTCCACATAACAATATCATGTCTGTTAAGGGACCCTGTGGTGATGGAGTCAGAAAATTTGGAGGTAAATGAGTCCTTCAAGTATTGCCACGAAACCCCACCAAGCTTAGCCTACATGGAAGGAGCTTGTTTCGTGGCATGGTCAGGTAGAATCAGAAGCCTCCAATTTTCATACACGATCACAGGGTCCTTAATGATCCACAACCAACACATGACAGCACTCCACAACTTTACTCATCTGACACACACACACACACACACACATGACAGCACTCCACAACTTTACTCATCTGACACACACACACACACACACACATATATGACAGCACTTCACAACTCTACTCATCTGACACACACACACACACACACATATATGACAGCACTTCACAACTCTACTCATCTGACACACACACACACACAACACATGACAACACTCCACAACTCTACTCATCTGACACACACACACACACAACCTCGTACGTAGTGTAGAGTAGCAGATGAATCCAGAGGCACCAGAAATGTAAATAAGCTGAGGTTGTTGTTGTTGTTGTTGTTGTAGTTCCCCAGACTGTTTGGCCGAGCAGTCCCGAATCTGGTTGACCGAAGCGGCGCAGATGCTCGGACCCCCAAATGGGAGTCAGGGTAATAGTAAGCTGAGGTTGGAATAGTACAGGATTGATTGGTTGATTGATTAGAATTATTGAAATAATTAATTATTTTAACATACCCCAAATACAATACCATACAGTACTTTACTCTGATTTATGGTAGAGTAGAGTTGCATTCTGGAGAAACAAATGGCGCCTAATATCAATCAATCAACTAATTAGTACAGAGAGCGATGGTGACAGCCGAGAGGGAGGGAGAGGTCACCGATCCCACAAGGTTATTCGCTAATCCGATGTAAGTGGGAGGGACACACTATGATACTCACTACTTCAATATGAGTGGGAGGGACACACTATGGTACTCACTACTTCATTGTGAGTGGGAGGGACACACTATGGCCAGTACTCAGCTATGAGGAACCCTTCTCTCACCAGCTGGAAGAGCAGCCTGCTGGATACGATGTCGACTCAGGGTCAATTCCTCAGTGGTATTTGTTTGTTAGCTTCCCAGCCAACCACACCTGTAAGGCTTCATTATTTTTCAAAAGCTGAGTATCCACATTCACAAAATCTATCCAACAGTAAGATAATGATGATCATTACATAGTTTACTCACCAAATTCATTAAATAATTCACCCGTAAGTCATTTAAACGGCTAACATCCTTTCGTTTGCGTGCTTACAAACCACAACGAACGACTGTGGAATCGACACTCAGTCCTGGGGCTGTAGACAAGAACATATCGTGGGGTCCCGATGCCTGACGATGCTCGGGGTATCAAGTCCATACATTTTATATGGCCGTAGTACCCCAAGCATCGGGCATTGCAACCCGATGATAATTATGTACTTGTCTATGGCCCCAGAGGTCACAAGACCCATCACACCACTTTCACAAGAGGGGGAGGGGGGAGAAGAAGACTGGTGATTGATTGATTGATTGATTGATTGATATTAGGCACCGCAACAGCGAGGTCATATAGCGCCAGAAAAAGGGGATAGAGAGGTGAAACAGCAAACAGGAAGGAAATAGAATGAAAAGAAGGACAGTTGAAGAACTAAAAGCTAGTGGATGGGTTAATGACTGGATCAACGAACGGGAACACAAACTAGATGAAAGAAGAAGATTTTTGGCTTTATGTCTATTGACTTATAATTATGTAGGTCATGTGAACGTGTATGGGAATTGGAGGCTTCTGATTCCTTCTGACTATGCCACGAAACACGCTCCTTCATATAGGTGTGTGTGTTTCGTGGCAATATTTGAAGGACTCGTTTACCTCCAATTTTCTGACAACATCACAGGGTCCCTTAAAGGGGTAGTTCAGTATTGGTAAATCTTGAGCAACTGATTCCTGGAAACTATTTCAAGCAACAGGACACCATTAATTTTGTTAACTTTAAGGCAGTCAGTGTTGTTAAATAAATTGGAAGGCTACAGATTCTTCCAAACTATACCAGGAAACATATGGAATTATACAGGGGATGTGTTTTATAACTGAGTTTGGAGGCCTACATTGACTCCAAATTGAACACAAAAGGTTACTCCCCTTAAAATTTGGAGTTAATGTAGGCCTCCAAACTCAGCTAAAAAACACTATTTCCTGTATAATTCCATATGGAGGGGTTGTGTTTCCTGGCATAGTTTGGAGGAATCAGTATCCTCCTATTCTCATACACGTTCACAAGGTCCTTAAATCAATATCTCTTCCCCCAGCCTACAAGAAGGGTATAATCCTTACTCTTGCAGCCGGGTAGCCTATACTTACTCACCCTGTGATCGTGTATGGGAATTGGAGGCTTCTGATTCCACCTAATAGCAGTGTCGGGTTTGCATTTCTGACCTCACCATAGAGTTGCAGGTTCATTTCGAAGCAGTGAATGGTTTTGTTATTCTATTTGTATGAGGTTTTGTTATGTTTTCAAAGCAGTGTCGGGTACTAGTCTTCGCCATGAATAAACGCTTATGAATAATATTTTTAGTTAAGAGTGAACTTTGCTTTTGTGAATACGGGCCCTCAGCTCTTATCATGAACAGAGATAATGAGTGAATAAAGATTTGGGTGTTTCAACCCTGATAATAACACATTATTCACAGATGAGGCAGCAACATGTGTTGATGGTGGAAGGTGATGGTGGACATGGACCCCAATGTTGGCAAACCAGTGATGTGCCACGACAACAAACAAGGCAATTAACAACAACAACAACAACATTACTCAAGATGCATCAATGTTCCTATTGTCCATATCAAACACCAGTATTGTCTAACCTAAAGAAACATACACGTATTCACACTGGAGAGAAACCATTTGGCTGTCCACATTGCCCATTCAGAACTGCACAGATGGAAAACCTTAAGAAACATGTTCGTACGCACACTGGAGAAAAACTCTATGCTTGTGATAAATGTACATATAAATGTACTAAAAGAATGAGCTTAATTAGTCATACTATATCACACCACAACTAAGGTAAATACAAAATATGTATATATATTTATATAGAGTTGTATGTAAATTTGTTTGTATGTATTATAAAGTAGCCTTCACTCGAGCTCGTAAATTCGCGACCAGGGCCGGTACTTATAAAGCATTTATGATTTTGTCATAAACTTCGTCCTAGTTAAGATGAAGACATAACTTTCCTGTCCTAAGCACTAAGTCTTCATCCTAACGCGAGACTTAGCTGGGTGAAAATCGTAGACTTTTCCATCCACTCTATTATTCTTTGCCCATTTCTATTTATAATTTGATTACCTCTGTACTCGCCTACTCGGTGTACTGCTTTGGGTATGCCTTGGCGGGGAGTGGCGGAAACTAATTTCATGATTTCTATGGGATCCACACACTTTCGGATGCTTATGACAAAATCTTAACTTCTTAAGACCCTAAGATATACCCGGACCCAGTTTTAGCTAAGACGAGAGTTGTGACGAGACATAAGGACTTATGACTAATTCTTAGGGATTTAGGATTTGTATCCGTCATCTTGAGGGCTTAGGAGAGAATCATAGCGCTAAGACGAAGACTTAAAGCTGTATAAGTACCGGCCCTGGCAGGTCCTCAAATGTTTATGTCATCTGAGCTGGTAACACTGTGTGGGGAAGGTGTTATTGTAGGTGAAAGATTGTATCATTGTATGTTCATATGGTTCTGTTGCCTGGCATACTTTGGAGGAATTGAAGCACTCTAATGTACCAAAAGTGTATTAAGGACCCTATGATCATGTATGAGAATTGGAGGCTACTGATTCCTCCAGACAATGCCACGAAATAAGCTTCTTCAATACGGGTGGTGTTTCGTGGCAATGTTTGAAGGACTCACTAACCTCCAATTTCCTGACTACATTATGCACTGGGGTTCCTTAAGGGGATGGGATACTTTTGGTACACTGGAGTGACTTGATTCCTCTAAAGTATGCCAGGAAACAGGACCAGATTAACAAAAATAATGGTGGTCTGTTGCCTGGATAGTTTGGAGGAATAATTTACTCCAGATTTACCAACACTGTATTCCTCCCTTAATATACAAGAGAAGAGTGAGGCGATATTCAAGAACATTCACGGATGTACATTTGATGGTACGGTACGAAGACGATGGAACACAACACAGCCAGTCATCGTACCGGGCACCACACCATCGTATGCACCACGGACGGATGTTCTTGCATACGGCCTTTAGGGTCGATTCCACAGTGGTTGGTAGTGGTTTGTAAGCACGCAAACGAAAGAATGTTAGCCGTGTAAATGACTTTTGGGTGAATTATTTAATGAATTTGGTGAGTAAACTGTTGGATAGATTTTGTGATTGTGGATACTCAGCTTTTGGAAAATAATGAAGCCTTACAAATGTGGTTGGTTGGGAAGCTAACAAACCAATACCACTGTGGAATTGACCCTAAGACACAAACGCTGACAACTTGTTATTACTCTACTTTGAACAGCTTGAGACGAGAGGCCGTGTTGGTGTTGACGTTGATGTTTGGGGAGGACAGACTGGTCGAATGATGATGACAAGCACTACACCTACTACCACAACTACTGCCACTACCACTACTACTACTACTACTACTACTACTACTAGCTTCCTCACCGTCCATCAGTGCCTCTACTGCCCATACAAAACCTCTGTCAAATCCAACTTCCTCAGACACGAGAGGATACACACGGGCGAGAAACCTTACCCCTGTCCCCACTGTGATTTCCGATGCTCCCAAAACAGTGATCTCAAAAAGCATATTAGGATACACACTGGTGAAAAACCCTTTGCTTGTTCCTACTGTCCTTATCGATCGTCACGTAAAGAAGTGTTGAAGAGTCACATGAAAACACATATTGGTAACAGAGGTAACTAAATAAAAAAAGGGTTAAAATGTCGTAACAGGTAACTAAATAAAAAATAAAAAAAGTGTTAAAATGTCACAAGAAAACACATATTGGTAACAGAGGTAACTAAATGAAAAAATCAAAATAAAAAAGTTTTAAAATGTCATGTGGAAGCATATATTCGTAACAGAGGTAACTAAATGAAAAATAAAAAAGTGTTAAAATATCACATGAAATCACAAATTGGTAATTGAGGTAACTGAATGACAAAGTGTATACATAAAGTTAGTCAGAAAATTGGAGGTAAATGAGTCCTTCAAATATTGCCACCAAACACACATCTATAATTATGGAAGGAGCGTGTTTCGTGGCATAGTCAGGAGGAATCAGAAGCCTCCAATTCTGAAACACAATCACAGAGTCCTTAAGGTGAATTTATTAAGGACCCTGTGATCGTGTATGAAAATTGGAGGCTTCTGATTCCTCCTGACCATGCCACGAAACAAACTCCTTCCATATAGGGGATGTTTCGTGACAATATTTGAAGGACTCATTTATCTCCAATTTTCTGACTACATCACACACAGGGTCCCTTAAACTCGCTTTGCACACCAGCTATATAATTATAATACAGTACTACATAAACTTAATGTTTTATGTTCATATTTGTAATGTCATACTTTTTAGTCAATAAATTAGTTTTACAGAAATTATTCGTGTTTTTACTTGTGTACATACTGTATATTACTGTTTTATGTTGTTCATGTTTGTGTTGTCATACTTTTTAGTCAATAAATTAGCTATACAGAAATTATTTGTATTTTTACTGGTGTACAATTGCCAGCATTTATGACTGGTACATGAGAATTAACGGGACTGACAATGCTGACTGTACCAGTTACAAGTGCTGCCAACTGTACATACATAATACTTACGTATAATTATCTCCTGCAAAGTGTTTCACAAATAATCTTCTACTGTATACAAAAAACAATTCTGTAACAAACTGTGTATCATAATAGATTTCAAAATATGTGTAGCTTTATTGACAGTTAAAGGCGATATTCTTTTGTTTGTGAATTGGAAGGCCTCTGTTTCCTCCAAACCATGCCACGAAACAGATCCCCTATTAGTACCATTGGCATAGTTTGGAGGAATCAGAGACCTTCCAATTCAGTTTCTAGACAATAGCCCACCCAAAGCCTACAATGGTTTGAAATGTATTTGTGTGTATGTGTCGTAGCGAGGCGATCACTCAAACACGCATCCTGCACTGCAATTGTCTACCCCAGCTGGGCACGCCACCTGCGCCCTCAGTCCACCTCGGCGGTCGCTTGGCTTATAAACAGGCCCCCAGGTCGAGCCAGGCCACTCTTGCCTCCAGCCTTCAACCAGGTCTAACCTCTCTCCAGTCTGCTGCTCCTGCCTGCCTGCATGCTGCTGCCCCCTATTGGTAAATATCTACTCCATTGCCGGTTGGTATTACAATGTTTTTACCTTCTTTACCCACTAATTTATACCACTCTAAGACGCTTTTCTTCTATGGCATTTTCTTCGGTAATGCCCCATTTCCAAATGGGGCATTTTGAAAATAGCCTGACCTTACCTAACCTAACCTGCAGCAGACTACCGGGACCTAACCTGAGCAAACTACCGGGACCTAACCTGAGCAATCTACTGGGAAATAACCGTGATAAAGTACCAGAATCTGACCGGGGTAAAATACTGGGACATAGCTGGATAGTGTAGATAATTACCCCTGCTGCTGCTTTGTGGCACTCACCTGTCACCTACTGCAACTCACCAGCAGCACAGCTTCCTACAAGTTCCTTACCTCGTGTGCTCACCAGCTACCACGTGTTCCCTCTCTCACCTACATACCTGGTCCTGGAGTCACTGAGTGGAGTAATACCTACTTTGTTCTGCTGTTCCATTAACTACTATTCTGTTTACCCTGTGAGTTTGAGCATCCCTGCAATATTGGCTCAAAATTTATCTTTCAATGGCAGTCCATAATGGGGGTTACTGAGTTGACTTCGAAGCTGATTTACTCATTATATATTAATTATTATTATTATTTTTTTTTTTATAGCTCACCTCGTATTTCTGGCTATACTATAACAATACTCATGCCATTTTCATTCAATAATTATTAAAATACTTTTTCAGAGTGCCTATGAAGACAGATATATATTTATCTAAAAAAAATTTGTTGGAATGTTGTGTTCGTTTACGTTTGAAGATAATTGACTTGGATTTGAATTTTTCTTTCTTGTGTCTATATTATATGGTCAATACAACAGATGGACATGATTTGCATATATGAAATAACAAATGAGAATTTTCTTTGCATCCCAGGATCATACAATGAAGTTAATGAAGGGTTAATTTAAAGGTTTATATCAACGAGTCAAGGGTAAAGAACACTGTTTATTCACCCAATCACCAGCTGACAATGCAATGATAATATTATAGTAGGGATGGTTATCAGTAGGGACGTAAAACACTGTTATTTACTTTTTCTCTTCTAAGGCTTCACAATGGGATAAACAAGATGAAGAGAGAGGATAGAGGTCAGTAGTATTGTGTTGGTGTGTGTGTGTGGTGTTGTGGTGGTGATGGTGATATAGTGAAGTGGTGAGGTGTTGATAGTGGTGTGTGTTGGTGGTGGTGATATAGTGAAGTTGTGAGGTGTTGATAGTGGTGTGTGTTGGTGGTGGTGATATAGTGAAGTGGTGAGGTGTTGATAGTGGTGTGTGTTGGTGGTGGTGATAATGTAATGGTGGTGATGATATAGTGAAGTTGTGAGGTGTTGATAGTGGTGTGTGTTGGTGGTGATGGTGATATAGTGAAGTGGTGAGTGGGTGATGGTGGTGGTGAGGTTTGTGTAGTGGTGATAGTGGTGTGTGATGGAGGTGGTGGTGAGGTTTGTGTAGTGGTGAGGTGGTGATAGTGGTGTGTGATGTTTGTGTAGTGGTGATAGTGGTGATGTGTGATGATGGTGGTGATGGTAGTGAAGTAAATTAAATAACTAATAACCATATTATATTAACATCATTTTACACACACACACACACACACACACACACACACACAATATTATATAAGTGCACATTAATTGACAAAATAATACCTTAATCAAAATATTTTCACTTTTGCTACATTGGAGTGCCTTGATTCCTCCAAAGTATGCCAGGAAACAGAACCACAAGAACAAAGATAATAATGGTGTTTTATGTTGCTTGGAATAGTTTGGAGGAATCATATGCTCCAGATTTACCAACACACACTCATTGAAGGTCATAGAGTTTATCCAGCAATCAATACTTTTATAGATTTGACCTCGCATAAAAAAAAATAAAAAGATAATTAAAAAAAAAATATATATATCTCTCCTTTTTTCATGTATAGTTTGAAATGGGTGATAATTATTTGAGTAGCAATTTTGAGTTCTAAACACGGCAATGAATAATAAATAAAATGTAAATAATAATAATAAATATAAAATAGAGTAAATAAATAATAATAATAATAATAAAATGTACGAAGCCAATCAATCTATTATTTTTTTTCCCCGCCAAAAAGAGGAATAAATAAAATAGATGTGGGTGTAATTAAGAGAGAAAAAGTTTGTATTGGTAAATCTGGAGCAAATGAATCCTCCAAACTATTCCAAGCAACATAAAACACCATTATTATTTTAGCTCTTGTGGTTCTGTTTCCTGCTGACATACTTTGGGGGAATCAAGGCACTCCAATGTAACAAAAGTGAATTAATTACCCCCTTAATTAATATAAAAATGGGTATGAACTGTAGGTTACATTGGAGCAACTTGATTCCTGCAACAAATTAAGTGTGCCACGAAACAAACAGCACTAGATTATTATTATTATTTTTATTATTAAACTAGATGAACAAAATGAGTCTTGGCTGGGTTGTTGTTGTTGCTTGGAATAGTTAATGGGAAGCAGTTTCTCCAGAGTTACATATTTACCGCCAATTTATTTATACCAGCAAGGAAGGGGGGAGAGAAAGAAGGGAGAGGGGGCGGGTGGGGGGGGGGGAGGGAAGAAGGAAGGGAGGGGAGTGGGGGGGGGGAGAAGGAAAGGGGGGGGGGGAGAGAAGGGAAGAAAGGAAGGAAAGGGTGTTGTTTTGGCGCTTGGTTTGTTATTGTCTCCTCTCTCTATCTCTCCTTCCCGAGCCATTCTTACCCACGTGACTAAGTATATAAACTCCGGCAGAGGTGCGCGTCGCTTCATTCCTCTCTGTGACTTTGGTGGGAGAGGTTGGTTGTCCTTCCTCTTGGGGTCTCGTGCCGCCTTTCATGGTGAGAGAGAGAGAGATAGAGAGTGAGAGACGGAAACAGAGAGATAGAGAGTGAGCGACGAAACGAGAGAAAAAAAGAGAGAGACACACACACACACACAGAAAACTAAGGAATCACACAATTTTAAAAAGAAAATCACGGAAATTAACTCAAAAGTGAAAGAGAGAGATGAAAGTTGTAATTATAGTTTGTGACGAAATTGAAGAAAAGTTGGAACTAAATAAAAAAAAACACAGATTAATCCTTCATAAAAGTTGGTACATATAAATAACATTGCGAAAAACTCCGAGAAAGTGATTTAAAATATATAATGTCCTACTATTATTCTAAGTAATAATAAGTAGAATAATAATGATCACGTAACTTATAACTCGTTCCTTCATTTCATTTATTTTATTTATTTCATCAATTTAAAATAACCCAACTCAACAAGACTTTCGCGCCAAAACAAACCATCTTCATTTTACATATTGACTTTTTCGCGCCAAAACAAACCGTCTTCATTTTACAAATAATAATATTGTCTTTCACGCCAAAACAATTAAACCATCTTCATTTTACACATTGACTTTCGCGCCAAAACAGACCATCTTCATTTTACATATTAACTTTTTTCGCGCCAAAACAAACCTTCGATCTTCATTTTACACATTGACTTTCGCGCCAAAAATAAAGCAAGATGGTGTGTTTGTGCCGTCAACCCGAGACACTGGACGCCATACCGAGACTACAGCGATGGTTTGTGTTCGTGATCGGGATATTGGAAACGATGCTATGGTCGGGTGTCATCTTCGGTTGGGCCTCCCTGGTGCACGCGTTGAAAATACAAGGTGTTTATAGTAACCTGTGCGCGCCAAAAATAACCCCTGGCGGCTACAACGACAACTACACCATCAACAACATAAACATTAACAACAACACCATCAACATAAACAACAACGACAACAACAACAACAGTATAATCAGTCCCGTCACTCAGAATTATGAAATTGAAGATTTTTTTCTCCCTGAATCTGATAATGGGGTAAGTGGATAAT
Organism: Petrolisthes cinctipes; assembly: GCA_033782935.1. Classification (NCBI taxonomy): domain Eukaryota; kingdom Metazoa; phylum Arthropoda; class Malacostraca; order Decapoda; family Porcellanidae; genus Petrolisthes; species Petrolisthes cinctipes. Next base: position 10,207 of record JAWQEG010002796.1, on the reverse strand, counting down.
TATTTGTGTATTTATTTTTTATTTTTATCTCTTATTATTATTTTTTTATATGTATGATTTTTGTTAAGGTAGATTTCATGAGATGTTACGATAATTTTACATATAATAATATATAATAATAATATACATTTTATTTATCTGTTATTATTATTATTATTATTTTTTTTATATGTATGATTTTTGTTAAGGTATATTTTATAAGATGTT
>JAWQEG010002796.1:0-2500 GCA_033782935.1 Petrolisthes cinctipes | reverse complement strand
TTATTTAAAAGAGGTATATAATATTGTTTTGGTTAGTTGTCTCCAGGCTAATTATATGTTTGTTGACATTTATTCATATATTTCTTATTTATTTATTTATTTATTTATTTATTTAGTTAATCCCAAGGCTGGTTGTAATTATCTTTGTTGACATTTCATTTTACAACTCGTGACGTCTGTATGTATGTGTGTTTGTTTGTTTATTTATCACCATCATTAGGCCAAAGTGTAATTAGTTAGTTAGTTCACATCTTTTTTACATTAATGATGCCTGTATGTATGTATGTCTGTTTGTTTATTATTGTTAATTATTAATCCAAAGAATGGAATTTATTTTATATATATTTTTTTTACATTAGTGTTTATCTTATATAATATATCTTTTTTACACTACTGTATCTATTTTACACAATATCTTTTTTACACAATATCTTTTTTACACAATATAATTTTTACACAATATTTTTTTTCCACTAGCCACACCAGACTATTTCTAAATCTAATACCATATAATTATCTATATCTAAATCTAATACCATATAATTATCTATATCTAAATCTAATACCATATAATTATCTTTTATTTTTCCACTATAACTACACCAGACTAATTCTAAATCTAACACCATATAATTATCTTTTTTTCTAAATCTAACACCATATAATTATCTATATCTAAATCTAACACAATATATTTATCTTTTTTTCTAAATCTAATACCATATAATTATCTTCTTTTTTTTTTCCACATATAGCTACACCAGACTATCTTTGGGGTGCCATCGTTATGTTATCTGTCGGTGGGAATACAGTTAGAATGGCGGGACTGCAATTCGCCAATCTCTTCCCCTCGGCCCGAAACACCGCCATGGCTATCATCAGTGGCATTTTCACCCCTTCTGCTGGAGTCCTTATGGTCGTTCAGGTAAATAATAATTCTGTTTTGATGGTGGAAAAAATGTTGGTAGTCTGAAAAAAAAAAATGTTGGTAGTCTGAAAAAAATGGGAGTAGTCCTAAAAATTGGTGGTAGTTGTAATAATATTGGTAGTCTGAAATAATTGGTGGTAGTTGTAATAATGTTGGTAGTCTGAAAAAATGGTGGTGGTAGCAAAAAAATTGGTGGTAGTTATAATAATGTTGGTAGTCTGAAAAAAATGTTGGTAGTCTGAAAAAAATGTTAGTAGTCTAAAAATTGGTGGTAGTTGTAATAATGTTGGTAGTCTGAAAAAAAAAATATTGGTTGTCTAAAATTGGTGGTAGTTGTAAAATTGGTGGTAGTTTGAAAAAATTGGTGGTAGTTGTAATAATGTTGGTAATCTGAATATGTATGTGTATGTGTGTGTGAGAGAGAGACTGAGAGAGTATGTGTGTAAATATATATAAATGAAAAAAACCCATATCTTGTCCAAATACTAACTCCATAACAATATATTTTGCCAGAGTCTATATGAGAGAGAGAGAGAGAGAGGAGAGAGAGAGAGGAGAGAGAGAGAGAGAGAGAGAGAGAGAGAGAGAGAGGAGAGAGAGAGAGAGAGAGAGAGAGAGAGAGAGAGAGAGAGAGAGAGAGAGAGAGAGTGTGTGTGTGTGTGTGTGTGTGTAAACAAAATAAACCTATCTTTTCATAATACTAACTCCATAACAATATATTTTGCCAGAGTCTATATGAGAGAGAGAGAGAGAGAGAGAGAGAGAGAGAGAGAGAGAGAGAGAGAGAGAGAGAGAGAGAGAGAGAGAGAGAGAGAGAGAGAGAGAGAGAGAGAGTGTGTATGTGTGTGTGTGTGTAAATAAAATAAACCTATCTTTTCATAATACTAACTCCATAACTATATATTTTGCCAGAGTCTATATGAGAGAGAGAGAGAGAGAGAGAGAGAGAGTGTGTATGTGTGTGTGTGTGTGTAAATAAAATAAACCTATCTTTTCATAATACTACTCCATAACTATATATTTTGCCAGAGTCTATATGAGAGAGAGAGAGAGAGAGAGAGAGTGTGTATGTGTGTGTGTGTGTGTAAATAAAATAAACCTATCTTTTCATAATACTAACTCCATAACTATATATTTTGCCAGAGTCTATATGAGAGTGGGTTGGACTGGCATTACTGTTGTTGGGTGTTCGCCTCAGCTTCCTCACTCATGATTATTTTCACACCACTTGTGCCTCGTCATCACATTCCATACACACAACACAGTAAGTATGTAAATAGTGTGTAGTATGTGTATATGTAGATTAAGTTTATATATATAGTAAGTGTGTATGTATAATATAGATTAATACACATATACACACACCTCTGTATGTATATATATAGTAAGTGTGTATGTGTAGTATGTATATATATAGATTAAGTTTATATATATAGTAAGTATGTATGTATAATATAGATTAATACACATATACACACACACACACACTTCTGTATGTATGTAATAGTGGAAGTATGTAGTGTGTATGTATATATAGATTAACACACATATACACACACACACCTCTGTAAG
>JAWQEG010002795.1:35000-37934 GCA_033782935.1 Petrolisthes cinctipes | reverse complement strand
ATACCAAGCAGTGGAAAATAAACAATAATGAAGATGAAGGCTCTCTCTTTACCTACTCCACTCCCTCCCTCCCTCCCATATAGAGACACACACACAACAACAACAACAACAACTACTACTACTACTACAACAACTACTACTACAACATCAACTTCTACTACAACATCAACTTCTACTACAACATCAACTACTACTACAACAACAACAACTACTACTACAACACAAACAACAACTACTACTACAACACAAACAACAACTACTACTACAACACAAACAACAACTACTACTACAACACAAACAACAACTACTACAACACCAACAACAACAACTACAACAACAACAACAACTACAACAACAACAACAACTACTACTACTACAACAACAGGTGAGTATTTTTTTTACATATGGAAATTATTCACGGGGTTCCTGGGATACAGAATATTATATACTGTCCACGTCCTACTGGTTCTCTCCCTCATTCCCATACAGTCTGCAATTCACTCACTACACTAAACCTCTCATCATTCTTCACTTTATAGCTCATCCACTCATCCATCAGATTATCATTCATTCATTCAGTCATCTTTCAGCCCTTTCATCCATCTGTTTATTCATCCATTCACTTATATGTCCTTCAATCCAAACATCAATTTATAATCATCAGTCAATCGCCCATCCTTCTATAGTTATTCTTCTTTCAATTTACCCATCCATAGATAAGTCCATTTCCTTATTAATACATCTATCCATCCATCCATCCATCCAAACTTTCATTCATCTATTAAACTATGCATTTACTCCACTACCAATCGTTTCATTCTTCCTTCGACCTTTCAATCCAACCTTTCACCCGTCCAACCAACAATCCCCCTAGCCATCCTTCACGTCCCCCATACATACATACATCCATCCAGCCAACTATTCACTCTGCCACCCTGCACCTGTCCACCCATTTTTTTCGCCCATACACAATTTTATCCAGGCTCAATTTTTCAAAGGGGAGGCCATTTTTCCCGCATACCGGTTTATTTTGGTTTTTATTTTCCCTGCCTTTTTTTTCACCAGTGTTTCCCTGTAGCGGAAGAGTTTGCGGTGGCGGCCCTGTCAATTTCCATGATTGGTGAGTGGGTCATGAAAAAGTTTGACGTGTAATTGACCTGTGCCAGGAATGTATTGCTCTACACTCTCAAATCATGGCTGCAGCATTTTACCCACTCTCCCTTTCAATATATATATATATATATATATATATATATATATATATATATATATATATATATATATATATATATATATATATATATATATATATATATATATATTAGTTTGATATCTCTCCATTACACATATAATTATATAGCACACTTTTCAGAGGCTGAACGTCAGTAAATGACTGAAATAGCATTTACACAGCTGGTGTAATAATTTCCAGTAATTTATCTGGAGGCTTTATGGATCAGTTAACAACAGCTGTTCAAGGTTAGATTACAGGCCAGCCATCAGCGTGTCATAATAGGAAGTAAACATTAATTAGCCCCATCAGTGGTGACCCCTGGCCCCTGTACCTCTACTCGTGTCGCTTTATTCCCTGACATGCTCGTATTGTGTTGGATCTCATCACTGGGTCCTCCTCCCCTCCCCTCCCCTCCCTTCCACACTCACTCCCCTATTCACCCCAACTGCCCCTCCATCACTTGCCTCATTTGTCCCCTCTACCCTCCCTTCTACAACCACCCCCCACCCATCCCCACCAACCCTACTTCCTACCTCCCCCACCCATCCCCACCAACCCTACTTCCTACCTCCCGAACCCATCCCCACTTCCTACCTCCCCCAGCCATCCCCACCTACCCCACTTCCTACCCCCCCCCACCCATCCCCTCCAACCCACAGCCTTCTAAAACTCATACTACAGTAGATTGCCATGACCAACCCCACTTAAGGTTGATATTCTTCTTTTGTTGGTGAACTGGAAGGTCTGTGATTCCTCCAAACTATGCCATGAAACAGATCCATCATTAGTATCATTGAGGGAGTCTGTCTGTCTGTCTGGTTTCTGGTATAGTTAGGAGGAATCAGTAGCCTTCCTATTCACCAACAAGAGAATCTCCCCATAACCCTCTACTTGCTCACCTATCTCTCCTATCTTACCCTTTTATTTTGCTCATTCCCCCCATCCTTCTTCACCCCCCCCCTCCACCCACCCCCCACTCTCTCCCATCAACACACACCTTCTAACACTCACCCCTTCCCTAAGCCACTCCCTCTCCCCTTCTTTATCACCTTTATTCCTCCCATCATTCTTCCCCCTCCCCCCCCCCCACTCTCTAACCCATTAATACACACACCTACTAACACGTACCTCTTCTCTAAGCCACTCCCTCTCCCCCTTCTTTATCCCCTATTCCTCCCGTCATTCTTCCCCCTCCCCTCTCCCTTATGACCCCGCCCTCTCCTGCCCTCAACCCCACCCCTCCCCCCACTCACTCACTCAGTCCCTTGTCCCCTAACCCCCTCACTATTTCACCCCCATGCACCCCATCTGTCTGCCCCCTTTCCTCCACTCACTCATCCCCCCCCCCTTCTCCCCCCCCTTCCCCACGTCATGAACTGGGGGGGTCTCGCTGGTAATCTCATGGAAATGTTTTGTACCTGATGTGACGCAAAATTTTGAAGCCTATTGACTCTGATATGAGGCTTTTAATGTCGGCCGCCCGGCTTCACATTTTACTGACACCAGCATATTTTGCCCCTCTAATATTGTCCTCCCATTTCACTGAATATATAACGCCTTTATTTTGGCTAACAATGACCTCATATTATACAGGATTTTTGTTCGTACTAATACTGTCCTCACATTATACAATTATATTATATATATATATATATATATATATATATATATATATATATATATATATATATATATATATA